>CM042228.1:8539845-8949845 GCA_023566465.1 Cottus gobio
AATGTCTTATTGCAGGACTCTGTAATATGTTGTGTAAAGGTCCTCCCCGTGGCTGGTCCTCTCCGCATTCCCCTCTGCAGCCTCCTGTCCATTGAAGTGAACACTAACCAGTGATAACACTAAATTAGCTTGGAGACACTTCCTCCCGCCTCTGTCTCTCCTCGCCTTGCTGTCCATTAAACAGAGAAAACCAGGCGCCTGTATAGTGCACGTGTCATTTGCTTTATTGAATAGAATCAGCCACGGTCACCCGCTCTCCTTAGTAGAAAAACACCCTCAAAGTAATACAAAAAGATCTCAGGATGGGAAGCAAAAATGGTGATGCTTTGAAATTCCAAACATCATGCCAGTGCTTATATCTTATGCATTTCTATCACCAACAGCACTTTGATGTAACTTTCCCTCTCCTCACTGCCTGCCATCTATTAAACAGAGCTGCAGCCGCAGCAGTAAGTTACCCTAAATGAGTTTTGAGACTTTTTCCCCCTTTTTTTTTTAATCAAAGCATCTCCCATGTGCATTTCTTCTTACTGCTCTGTTTGCAATTCATCAGACAAGCGACTCCATCACTGAGTCCCGCTACGCTGCAGGTATACAGTAAAGAGCTTGAAGAATTGAACCGTCTCTTTTCTACCTGCTCTCTCGTTCCTCACCGCTCTGCCTGCTGTCCATTAGCGCGCCAACACATACACAGCACATGTGCTGGTGCATGTAAAGCGCTGCTCTCGTTTAGGTTTCTTTTTCCTGGTGACACGGACTCAGCTGACTGTTCCCAATGCTCACTCACCCATTAGAGGGGAAGGAGTCGACTCTCCCTCCATCTCTCTTTGTCTCTGCATGTCTTCTTTGCCTATAGCGCTTCCCTTTTGCTCTCGGGCTGCTCGCCCCCACCAGGACAGAGATTCTTGAGCTTTCTGCCTCACTCTCGTCCGCTATTATCTTCTTTCCTTTACATGCTCTTGGTGCCTTATAGCTCTTTTCTTTTCCATCCTCCATCTTTTTTTTCTGTTGCTTTACATGTCCTCTCCATTACTTTTCTTTCTGTACCTATAGCTCTCCTGTGTTCTCTCTATCTCTCCATTTCTGCATCTGCAGGAGAAGCAGCGGAAGACGTAATACCACAATTTAAAAATGGTTTCTTTTACTGTAAAAGCACATATGGATTATCAGAAATATTTTCTACGCATCAAAAATAAAAGTACTTAAATAATGGAGTTCATACAGTATCTACTGTATTATGTTATTGGATTAGTATTTTAGCATTTTAATGTTACAGCTGGTAGCTCAAGGTGGAGCTAACTTATAGCTAACTAAACCAATTCATATAATGTTTGGGGGTTAAATCCATAACAATGTGTCATATCTAACTACTTTAACTAAGGACGAGGTTGTTGTTCGACATTTTTCTTTCGGTCATCCCCAAAACACCAGAGCAAACACTGGTCCACCGACTCAATGCTTTTAAATCCTCAGCCCCTTCAAAAGGTCCCAACCGTAGACGTAAATCTTTAAAAGACGAGTAACAAATATTCATTTTTAATAAACTCTAAAACAGCCAGGGACTGTAGGTTGTAGGACATGTCTCACAAAGTAAACAGTGCTTTTGCTGGGAACTACTTTCTGACACATTAATACACATTTGACACTCAAAGTAAACTACGGTGCCCGCTTTCATGATAGTGAAGGACATTACATTCAATATTTTTTATTTATTTTGGACTCTTTATGAGATTTGTTGGCAAACGGGATCACTGATATCAATATTGAGATGATGTTGTATGTTTTATCATTGGGGCATTTTGGGTCTGGTAAAATTAAATCACTTTAGTGTAATGCTGCCTTCAAAAGCAGAAAAGGGCACAATATCCAAAATCAAAGGCGATATCTGGTCTCATATCACGATATCGATATAATATTGATTTATTGCCCAGCCCTTGAGTGGATAAACTTGCCATCACCGAGCAGCTGTCACCCTTTCCCAGCCAACCTCTTTTTTTTCCTCACTTCCTTCTCTCTTTGGCCATTTCCCTCCTTTCTCCTTTTCCCTGCTCTGCACTTTACGCCCCTCTTTCATCCCCTCCCTCTCTCTCTCTGCCTTTTCCTCCTCTCTCTCTCCCTTTCCTCCCACTCCTGTACCTCGTTCTCGCTGCCTCTCTCCTCCCCAGAGGGAATGAGTAAGTGTATGGTTGAGTGGAGAAGAGAGGTGGGTCTTGCCCTCCCAAATTCTATTTCAGAGAAACTCGAGCTCAGAGAAGCATGTCTGCCTTCAGAGAGCAAGCGCTGGCCTGCTTTTACAGTTTCATAAGCAGCGCAGCAGCGCACGCCACACGGAGATAAATGCGAATCCCTAAACCAATAAATACAGCAAAGGAAAACAGACGTCAAATGTTTTGCCCACGCTCGCTTCCTTTAACGCTGAGAGACGTAATGAAATGTACAGAAAAGTCAGCGAGCCAGCATTCCCACGCCTATACATCATTTATAGCAATGTAAAGACCCACAGAGGTAAACACACATGTACACACAAGCATTCACACACACACACACGTACTCAGATGACCTGTTCTTTCCGCTTTGCTTCCTTGGGTAAAGTCTGTCTCTTCGGCCTGACGAGTAATGGTGGCAGCACACACACACACACACACACACACACACACACACACACACACACACACACACACACACACACACACACACACACACACACACACACACACACACACACACACACACACACACACACACACACACACACACACAGCAAGAGGAGCACGGCTGGCAGAGGGGGTATGAATTATACATCCACCCTGTCTTTATGCATTAGATGTGAAAAGGGAGAGATGGAGGGAGAGAAAGAGAGATGGAGGGAGTGAGAGAAAAAAGAAACGGCAGCAATGTAACGTGTTCCAGATACATAACATGTTATCCCGTGGTGATGGAGGGCAGAGAGGAGGATGTGGAGGAGAAGGTGGCTCCTTCCATAAACTGTCACCTTGACAGTATGGCCTTAAGATAGTCACATTTGTTTTGTGTACTAAGTGTGCGTTTTATGTGCGGGTGTTATGCACTGGTCCACAGCTGGATGTAGGAATTGCTCCTAGCAACGTCTTTCTGCTGCTGTGATGCTCATTGGTTCACAGTTCAAAGAGTTCCTTCCTCTGCAGATGGGGGATGCAGAGGGAGGGAAATGCACTCACACACACACACACACATTCAACTGATTTGGGAGGATTTTCTTCTTTTTTTTTACTTCCCGAAAGCACCAACCTTGGTTCAGATACGGCAACAGTTAGAAGCTAAAGTGCTTCGGGGATGAGAGGGAGAAACCTGTGTTTTCGACCAAATCGACCACGGTGAAAACGCAGGGAAAGAATTCCTGCCGGTCGCGGCTGTCAAGAGAAATTCCTCCCGCCTCTGAAGGGTCGGCGTCTTCGGAAAATACATTTTCAGATTTTTAGTTCAGTCTTGGCTGGTTCTTACAGTTTTTAAAATCTTGTTTTCAAATTCAGTTTGTTTTTTGATTAATTTCTTTGGTCTGGTTCGTGTTTGCCTCATTAGAGGAGAGGGCCTTTAATCAGCTTGTTCTTTTTCTTTTTTATCTCAGCCGACCAATTTGGTAATTTTTCTCTCATCACATCTGTTTTAATCAGGGCCTTAAAATTCACTTCCTGCATAAACTATGGACGACGAGCAGTTTAAAGTACATTTCACTAAATACTACCACACACTAGGCCCATCTGAACATCCCATTGACGCTTTCTTTTACTGGAGGTTTTATCTCTTACTTGCTTTGTGTTGCTGTGATGTTTTCCTCTATGTGGTTTTTCTTTTCAGTTTCTGATATCTATTCATGCCTTTGATTGTTTTGGGGTTCCATTTTTAGGTAAAATATGTTGTTTTATCTTTAAACTACATTTTTGTCTCGTTTGTTTTTTATCACATTTTATTTTTGGAGGTTTTGAAAAGGAATTCAGTGCGAAAGAGGAATAAATCAATGAAGCAGCAGGAGAGGCCTTAGTAAATCTCCTCGCTGCTGCTGTAAAACAATCCGAGCACTCAGAATACCACATTTCCTCACGATGCTAATGCGGCTGCAGCCTGCGCTGCATCTGCACGGTGGAGTTTGGGCTTCTGCCGGAAATTTAGATTGATTTGTAAATCTGCAACTATAATGGAATCGTCATGGGTTTATCGAGGGCTCGCCGCAGTTGCGTGTGCGCGCACACTCGCTCACACACGCACACACTTATTTGTGCATGTCCACGGGCAAATGCACAGCCACAGCAAATTCATTCACACACATTTCACATTAGAATAATTTCTTTATTTCCGCATTTTGACAGAGAAGGAAGCGCTATTATTGAGGATGTGCTGAAAGACTGTGCTCTCCATCACCCTCTGGAAGTGAAGAGGGGATTATAGAAAACCTCGGGACAATGGCGGAGGTAAAGGTGTCATTAGAGAAAAAAATGAATTTTGGGGAAACGAAAGAAAAGCGAACAAAACCACATCAATGGAATAGACAAGCAATGGAGTAAATTTACACTCAAGGCTCCAGAACCTAAGCCTCATCTACGCCTGGCTTTTGTCAATAAAAAGTAACGACAAACCCTAACTTTACGCGTGTATGTTTTCTCATCGCACCCGTCTTCAGAAGAAAACTTAAAATCCACCCATGAGCGTGGCCTAAGGGTGGGCGCCCGGCGAGCACGCCCTACCCGGGAAGGGTTTGATCTGCAGCGGTTGTTGCCCAGAGCTATTTGAAATGGATTATCCCAGAACTTTCCTGGTAGGCACACTAGTTCCCATTCTTCCTCCAGAATGCGAGATCTCAGACTTCTCCGTCGGCACATCGTTTGGAATGCAGACGGTGGCTTCCGGTGTCACCGAGAGACTCGGTAAGCGACAACAAGGCCATCAACAAAACAGGAGGCCGGGGGTTTGAGGAGAGATGGAGACGCTCTGCGGAGGGTGAAACCACCTTCCTCATTACCGGCTCAGAGTTGTTTGCTAAGTAGCTCCCCAGATGCTTCAGTCAGAGTGTGTTTAGGGCCGAGCGGCAAAAGGGGCTTCTAAATAAAAGACCAGTAACTGACTCTCATGGCCTATTTGTTCCCTTTTCACAGGGATGAGCAGAACAGCAGTGTTTTAGGATTTATTTTCCTGTCACCACAAAAAAAAAACACTTGCACTGAGTTTACCAACCATTTTCTTGTTTAGTAAAAATTGACCAAGTTGCCCACCAAAATAAAAATGTTCTCTTTTATTTATGTCGTAAACTGCTTAATTGCCTAAGAATCTAATGTTATGAAGAACAATACCAAAGCATCCCAAAATGCATAATCTTAGATTCATTTACACATATAGATTAAGGACCATGAGGGCAATTTGATTACTACCTGATCACCCAAAGAGCATATATGTGAGTGACCTATCAAGCAATTAACATGCGGTGTCAATGCAGAGTGAAACATAATGGGAATCTTTGAAAATTACTAATCAAAGAAATTATGACAAAAACAAAGTGCTCCTCGTCATTAGCATTGACGTGAAATATTGGCATGATTATTAGAAGATACAATATAATATAATGTTGCTATGGAGAAAGGAAAGAAATGGATTTTCCCAACCAGAACCAGCCGTGTGCTGAAACCAGTGTCGGCTAAAAGGGCTTCAGATGCAGGTTTATACTGGGAAACCCTGAGGAGATGGTGCTGATGCACCTGTAAGCCTCTGGCATCGAAATGTCAGAGACCTACGTGTGACATCACAGGTGCTACGCCAATGTCTTCCTACCGCCTGCCTCTGCTAAGACAGAAAATCTAATTTCACTGTCTTTTTGGCTCTTCAACTGCACACCATTTTATTTTCTCATCTAACACCTCGAGGACACGTTACCCAAACCTCCAACCACAGCTGACTGTAAACTGAGTTCTGTACGTTTTTTTTGTTTTTCTTTTATGCATTTGTACATTGATTTCCTCGTAACAGATTTGAGGTGTGTCAAAGCTCTCATATCCGAAACCCCAGGAAGCGCAACAGGGTTTAAAGCAACATTTACAAAGAAGCCAAAAGGTGGAATTTACGGTTTATTCATGTGATGACATTAGGGCCCAAAATACTTACAAAAAGAAAAAGACATCTGTAAATGAAAAAGAGATTGAGAAAGAGAACCATAGGCCGGTCCGAGGCCGGGTTAAAGAAAACGCTAGTGCGCATGTACGGTGTGTTCAAGGGCCCGTGGAGGATCCGGGTACTTGACTTGGAAGTTTAACTTTTTAATGCTTCAAGCGCCAATGAGCAACTTTCATAAGAAAGAAGAGGCCGCCGCCTCCAATGCTGTATCAGTTCTCTTTACTCACGTCCCTACACACTATAGTTTTCAGGAGATAGAAGGAGAAAAAAGGGTCAGCAGGATTAATTTGCCAACGCAGAGAAGTTGACGTCTTGATGTGTAACATCGGAGCGCATTCCAAATTATCTTCTGAAACAGAATAATTACTGACTTACCATCAACTCCGGGCGGAGTTATATTTTTTCTGTTTCTCACACACACACACACGCACTACACTCTCGATAAAACACACACAAAAACACACACACTCACATACCCTTGATCACTACCTCAAAATAAGAACATACACACCATCACTTGATCTCTCACATATTCACACACCCTCTCTCACATGCACACACACACACTTGATCCTTCATAAGCAAGTCAATTACACACATGCTCAACTGCACACATGAAGATACATTCCCACGCATGCATTAACCACTCACACAAACACACACACACACACACACACACACACACACACTTCCTGGCCAGTGTCTAATCTACTCCCCACAGACTTCCCACCTTACTGATCAATAATGCATCAATCTGATCTTCAATAATGTTTGTAATCAAACTTTCATGTGACGGGGTGGCTGTGTTGAGAGTGATTTTAATAGGAGGGGAATTAAAGAAGTAGAGAGACGCAGCGTGAAGGAGGAACATGTATAGAAGATGAAGGGCAAGCAGGTTTTACTGGATGACTCAACGGTTGTTGTTTCTTTCTGCACCGAGCGGTTAGCGATGGGAGAGCAGACAAACAGAGAGAGAGAGAGAGAGAGAGAGATCTCCAACTATTCGGTGACTCTTCTCTGCTAATGCCTTTAATGAGCTCTCTGGAGTTACGTGGCTCTTTAAGAGAGATCTGCAACGGAGAGAATAAAGACATGAAATGAAGATGATGTTTAGAGCGATTAATGGAGAATAACTTAATTAATGGAGGTGAAAAGAGTGGCGAGGGATGATAACAGAGAAAGTAAAGCAGTACATAAGCTCACACAGGCCCCATGCTGACACACACACACACACACACACACACACACACACACACACACACACACACACACACACACACACACACACACACACACACACACACACACACACACACACACACACACACACACGAGTCATCCATCAACATTATTCACCCATTTGGGAGCCGCGAGGAAGCCCCGGTTAACAGCAGTGAACATCGCAGCCACTGTCACATTGTGCTTGTTTTGTTTAGGGTTGACCCATTTCAGGTAAACAAAAACATCAACAACGCTTTCCTCAGCAAACAGCACGGCGTGCATGCACGGACACAAACGCGCGGGCGAAAGAACGCAGCCGCCCGTCTCCCAACTCTCTGCGAGAGGAAGTCAGCGAGGGTGTTTGAAGTGCGTCTGATCAAACACGGAGTATGCAGCACCGATAGCGGATGCCACAGCCCATACTCCTCACTGCACCCGCAGACAGCCGAACACGCCTCCTGTCAATTTAACCCTCTTTCTCTCCATCTCTCACGCTCTGCTCCTCATCGCATTTTTTTATTCCCCCGTTTTCCTCCATCTCTTCCCACTCGTCTGTGTCCATCCCACCCGCTTTAACCCCGCCCCCCCCCCCGTTTTTAATTTTGGCTCGGTTAAAAACACTTTTGTGCTCATTGCCTTAACAAATCACATGGTAATTGCTTCGGACACTAATCTCATTAAAATACAGGACTTTTTTAGCTTCATTTCATTTGGACCCTTTCCTTACTCCTCCTATTTCATAACACATCTTTATCATAAAAAACAGAGGAAGCTCCTCACAGCCATGCTTCCTGTCAGGCAAATATAATTCACCACTGTGTATAAACTACACACATATCCGTCACCATCCCTTCACCTCAGGCTTTGGATGATTGGAGTCGCAGCAAGCTGCATGTGTCCCACTTGTGTCCACGCATCCCCGGTGGGAAATAAAACATGCAGACAAGTCGGCAGCTTCTGCAGGAACTGCGCTCGCTCGGAGGCCGATGCCACCTATAAAGACGCACGCCTTTTTTCCCCCGTGCAACAGATGAGAGACGTCAACAGAAGAACAGAGCCCTCCTGCAGCCCCTTCAGTAATCAGGGACGAGAGGAGGTGGGAGAGGAGGGAGGGGGAAAAAAAGGGGGGACGCCGAGAGAAGGAGCCCAGCAGTTGCTTCTGAACTACACAAGAGGCGAGGAGTATTTGCCAGCCTTTGATTAGGCTCTTCAAACCGGTGTAAGGATCTTTTCTTTCTGGGAGGAAACACACTTTACACACTCCTGAGCCACACCTGAACACCCACATGAAATGGGCAAAGGAATACATATGTACACACACACACACACACGCACGCACGCACGCACAGGCGCATAGTCGGCAGGCAGGTGCGCACGCATATACACCAAAATATATATATATATTTTTTTTTTAAAGAGTGGGCCGCGAAAGGAAGGAATGAACAATACCCCCCCTCATTTGTGACATAACACCTCGCTGCCGCTGTGTGAGGGAGTTAGAGGTGACGCCTCAGAGAATGGAGCAATCTCATCAGCGGAGATTCTCCTCATTTTCTATTTCCATTCAAAGAAAAGACAGAACTGCCAAAATGAAAAAGAAAAAAAAACTAATAATGTCTCTCATCCCCAGCTCTCTTCTGCTTCATTTTCCATGGAGGCGTCAGAGGGGCGAGAAGAAGAATGTTAATGGAGTGCTCACAGAGCTCCTCGAGAGACGGAGACTTGTGGGGGAGTTTGGGGCTTCTTAAAACTGAGAACAGCACCGAGTAGGTGACTCATCACGGTCCTTTCATCACTGTGAGTATCTCCCATTACTATTCACACTCTTTGACATCATCACAATCATCATCATCACCATCAACAGTACAATCAGTGTTATCAACACTATCATCGTTACCAGTGTCATTGTTAACAACACATCAATATCATCACTTGGAAATTCCCTTCTCAGGATTTGATATGCTGTATTCCTCTCCTCAACATCATCATCATCACCAAGGTCGTCATTTACACCATCGTCGTCATCATCGACAACCATCCTCCTCCTCCTCACCGTAACTTTTCATCATATTCTCCATTATCTTTATCACATCATAACGTAGCCGCCATCATGATCGACATCTTCATCATTACTCTCATCGTCAATACCAGGATGAGCACTTTCGCCATTTAAATACATTTCCTCCTCATCACCATCCTCCTCCTCATATGACTGCACTTGTGGTGAAAATATATCTCTTAAAGCATCAAGATCATCATCCTTTTTCATCATCATCGCATAAATAATCACTCTAGCAGTCAAATAATTTTGATCATATACTTATTATCATTACGGCCGTCATCGTTATTGTTACCGCCAACAACACTTCCATGACGTCCACCCTTACCATGCTCTTCCTCATACCAGTAAATTTGTTAGGGTGAACAAAATATCCATGTGAGCATCAAGTTCATCAGTATTAGTCTATAGTTCATTATCCTCATCATCATCATCATCACTACATATTACAACATATGCTGTTTTCCAATACTTGGGCGGCACTTGACATTTGGAGCGTCCCGAGCAGAGACATTTTTTTTGTCGTGCATTAATCTAGAATTATATTAATTTCTACGTTCACCTCTAAAACCACACATTGTTCTGCTGCACTTCCATCTTTTAACAGAATATATTTCATTATTGGTCAGCTCAACAACATATCCATCACCATCATATATCAAGATCAATATCAAGATTTTAATATTTTCCTCTCCAACTTTGTCATCGGTATTACCACCACCATTATCTTCATCTTCAGTATCTTTATCACCATCATCATCATCATCATGATGCATCATAACCACTGTCATGGTTTTTATCATTCGACTGTTTGAGTCTACGGCACTATATTATTATATATTTGTGCAGTTATTATAATGAACAAACAACACTAAACACCCAATTGAAACCCTTTTTTGGAAATATATCACTGTAATTTTTATTTAAATTGTTTGAACATAAAATATATTATAAAGTAGAAATATGTCTTGTGTAATATACGTAAAACATACATTTTATTTCTGATTGTGTTATTTATTTATGCATAATTTATTGTCTATCAGACAAACATTTCCCGTCCTAGTTTGACAATACGTCCATTCTCATCGTCCTTAATATAATCAACATCCAATGAAAACATTAACCATGGCCATAATTCCGATCATCATTACTGTCACCAGCCGCATTTTGCTCATCAAAAATGTAATCATTATAGTTATGTCCCCCGCTGTTTTAATTACACTTATCATCATCTTAATAAAATCATTAGCAACATAATCATGATCAACACTGATTATATACATATGAGTAAATAAATGCCAAATGCATATTTCTTAGCTGGTACACTGAGGGGGTTTAAAACTACACCACCATGTTCAAGAGAGAGAGAGAGAACACGTTGGAAACCTCAATTCTAAAAAGGCAGAATTAAATCAAACAGCATTGTTAATAAATCCACAGGGGAAAATAAACATGGAGCTAAAATAACAACCCAGGTGTATAAAAAGCTTTGACAACAGTTCCCCAACATGAGTTAGACATCCTGCTCTCAGCCCGGTGCTTAAAATGCAGATGGCTAAAAAAAACAACAACCTTTTTGTCCCTGAGGCTGTCAGCATCCACGACAGCAGCAGATGAACTATTACAGCCGCATTGTATTGCATCCGCACCGTCCTGAATCTGAAATGTAGAAAGGTGTCGAGTTTCAATTTACGGATCTGGGCTGAGGCCGAAGACTAAACAGACTCGGATTGGACTGAAGGATGACAGATTTTGGTTATCATTAACACCTCTGCTGTCATCCACATGTCCATCATCGCTAGTGCCATCGGCTTCATCCCATCAGAGCGATCAATAACACCACCGCCATCATCATCATCATCACTTCCTCTCAGTCGGTGGAGCCTGGCCATCAGATTAGATCAGTTTTCTAATATCAAGCCCTCGGAGTCTTGTTTAGAATTAGTTGTGGATTAGGCCTGAGGTGAGGATTATTCTGCAGGTCAGAGGGAATATTGCTGGTGAGAATAGCCATAACACACACACACACACACACACACTGAAGCAGAAGGTGGCATACACACGGACACCTCGGAGAGTCTTACAGCAATCAGAGGGCTGAGTTAGTTAGCGGCTTCAGGACCAAGCAGAATTAAGTAGCGACAAAATTGTGAGAGTGCTGCAACATCTGTTGGTTCTGCCTTATTATGCCCCATTAGCATAGTTTAAAATGAGAGGTTCGTTTGCGGTGCCCCCATTCTGGATGAAACAGGCTCCGTCCATAGCTGGCCGGGAATTAGTCAATTTCTCTCTGCCTCGTCTGATGGATTACAATGCAGATGATGCACTCGCTCCTTCTTTTGTTTGACTTTCCACTCCTACTGTTTGAAAACCGACTGGGGATTTCTTTTTTGGATGAAGATGAAAAAACTGGTTTTCATTATTGCTCCAACACATGCGCCGTACGTAGTATGTGCACACGCACACACACACGCACATACTTTCAAACCCAAGCCAAGATTCTCTTGATGCTGTTGTGTAGTCTGACAAGGAGAAAATAACCCCGTTGTTCGTGAAAACGCAGTCCAAATATGTTTAGGGCGAACTCCAAATCGTTTTGGGGGGGAAAAAAGAAGAAAAAAACCATCCTGCCGATTGCCAGCGTGAAAGTTACCGGGGTCAGCTCTTTGTGGAGTTTCGTCTCACCTGCAATGATGCCAAGTGGAAAACCGGGAGGGGAGGCCTCCTTCACCTCACCCCTCCATCTTGTCTGCCTCTATTTTAAATGCCAACTTTCTCATTCTGAAAGCTGCGTGCGCCAGAGGGCATCTTTAACTTTGGGAGAGGTGCCATGCTAAAGGCCAGTGTTTCCCCCGTAATACCAGCCCCTCGACATCCACCTGCTGGGGCCATCCAACCATGCGCTGAGCGTGGCCTCTTCTCCCACCACGTCTGCCTTCATGCTCCCAGAAGTAATCGTCCTCCGCCTCCGCCTCTCTCACCACCACTTACCCTCTCTTTTCCCACCTAATTTCTCCTTCCTCTGCATCTCCGTTACTTTGCTTTGATTCTCTTTCCTCCAACACCAACTCTCCTCTTTCTTCTTCACCGTATAAAATTGCCTTGTCTTTCTCATACGCTCAACTTTTTGCCCTTTTTGATATTCATGCTGCCCTTAATCTTTCAAGTAGATCTCTCTATTTCCCTTCCACTTTTTTTGTGTGTGTCTTTTTGTCTGTCAGGGCGAGTCCGAGGCGAAGCCCGACAGCGGTGCATGTGCTATTATCAGTCTCCAGCTG
This sequence comes from Cottus gobio, assembly GCA_023566465.1. Classification (NCBI taxonomy): domain Eukaryota; kingdom Metazoa; phylum Chordata; class Actinopteri; order Perciformes; family Cottidae; genus Cottus; species Cottus gobio. The sequence continues at coordinate 8,552,539 of CM042228.1, forward strand.
GTCTATATGAGGACTGAGCGGCCGGCGGTCCCATCTGAGCATCAGGCAGACAGAACTCAAAGAGTTCCATTCTTTCGCTCGGCTAACACAATCAGCACAACCAGCCGGGACCTGAGAAAAAGTATTAGAAGGGAGCCGAAATAAGGATGGAGCAGGAATGACAATGCCCATTGTTCGCTGTGTATTGAGTGCAGTCTGGGCATCTCTCTCTCTCTCTCTCTCTCTCTCTCTCTCTCTCTCTCTCTCTCTCTCTCTCTCTCTCTCTCTCTCTCTCTCTCTCTCTCTCTCTCTCTCTCTCTCTCTCTCTCTCTCTCTCTCTCTCTCTCTCTCTCTCTCTCTCTCTCTCTCTCTCTCTCTCTCTCTCTCTCTCTCCTCTCTCTCTCTCTCTCTCTCTCTCTCTCTCTCTCTCTCTCTCTCTCTCTCTCTCTCTCTCTCTCTCTCAGCACTTACATCATCATCGCCATCACTGCCATAGTCATTACCATCAACAAGCCTCATTAGTGAAAAGGTAGCAACAGAGGCGGCAGCGCTGCAACGTCTTCGCTGGTTCTTTAAACCGGCTCCGATGCGCGAGCAATCAAACGTTGGAGGATGTTAAGTACACTCATTTCATATTGCATTACAGATTCAGTGCCACGCCGCTGACGTGCCGAACACATCATTTCACTCCAATGGGCAGATCAAATGATGATGATGATGATGTTTTGCAGCATCCACAGACACTCAGGGCAGGATGGAAATCTGAAAAAGTCCACCTTTCTGTGAGAAAATGCATGAGAGTGGTCTGCTTTCACATCGCTCTGGGGAAGACATATCTGAAGACAAGGATTATGATTCTAAGCCACTACCTTAATAAGAGAAAAGCTCAAATTCCTTAACCCTGACGGGAAGGGAAGATATCGCCGCCTCGGAGAAACGAAACCACGAGACTGGAGATATTTCTCAATCTGACATTGATTTTCACTGCTAATTGTTACGTTCACTGACAGACATGACACATGATTGGCAGCGCAAATTAGCATGGGGGGCACGGGTTGCCATCGGCTTGTCACAAAGAGGTGAAGATCAAGTGGCAAACGTGGAAAAAATAGAAGAAAAAACAAGGTGTCGTTACCAAAGAGTTCCAGACTATACAACTAGCTGACAAGCCAAAGTTTTTTTCAAATCATTTTTGCAATACAATTTATTTTTGATCCGTTTGCATTTCTTGCACTTTGTTAGCACTCATTAGGAATACAACATTTAAGTCATGACAGAAACACGGTAAACTTTATTTATTACATTTAGTGCCGACTGTGTGCCGGAATTGAACACTCAAATGTGCATGATTTAATTTACCCAAGTATACGCCTTTACTATGTGTGCATTGAGCAAGAGTTAGTTGGAATTTATGAACTTTACAAAATATAAATTGAATATTTTTTTTAAAGAATAATGGAGATTCCTTGAATAAGAAACATGGATGTGACAAAGTGTGTGAGTTTGACATTTCCTTGAAGAGACTTCCTGCCTTCCCGGGGGCATCGGCTGATTGACAGCAGAGCAACTCAGTGACAACTTAAGAGATAAAAGTGAAACTGACGGAAACTCGTTCACTTTGAGGTCATTAGCAAATTATCCTTTGGTTTAGTTTATTTTAGGGAGGGTGAGAGGGGGTGACAATAAAAGGCAAGTTTTAATTCTCAGTTAGTTTGACGACATCAAAATAACCGTTTAATTTGATTTTTCTTAATCATTCGGTCTGTAAAAATGGAAATATAATATAAAATATAGTACTGAATCACTCTTACTTAGAACTCAAGTTGACGTCTTCCAACAGGTCTTTTTCACAGCAAATTTGTCACAGCAGTTTTTCAAATCACAGGTGTAATTAATCACATTAGCGGTGCTGTGCCTGCGAGCCCGCACGCACAGTGAACCTGGAACACCTGCGAGGAGCGCCTGCATATCATTAATGTAATCAGCTTCATCTAACAGTTTGGAAATCCAATATGTTTGCTTGAAAAACGACTTGCTTTGTTTAAGTCCAAACATCAACACATTCAATTTCAGAGAGTGAAAAGCAGCCAATTCTCACATTTGACTAAGTCATCATAAAGTCCAAGACTTATTCCCCTTCTTGCTTTTAATACTACAAACACAGCCCCCTAATGTGAAAATGTGGTGGACATTTGCTATGTTGAACTCATATTCTGTTCATAGAATATGAGTTCAACATTCCCCGCTCAGAATGGTCTTAACGTGGCACATCAAGGAGACATTTCAAAGGGTTTCATGTTCTCCACAATGCATTTCTTTTTTCCTGGTAAATTGTTCAAAGTATGTTTCCCTGGAGAAATATGAAATCACCAGCTTACCGACATTACTCCTTAAAACCTATACGCCCTGCAATTTGGTGGCAGAAGGTTTTCTCGACTTTAGACATTGATAGCTCCACAAGGGCTCAATGGATTTTTACCGTTTAACTTTTAAGTCCATCTAAGTCCAAAAATCCATCTCCCTTCATTATTTTGCAATTAGCCCTTACTAATGTCCTCCAACGAGGACCCTGGGGGCATATGGACGACTCTGTCTTGAGAAATGCTTGTTTTTATGTGGTGGGACACATAAATCTGTTTTGCAACATGACAGATACGGTTTCTTTTATCAAGATTGTTGGATTTGCAGACTTTTCTTTATGCAACAGAAACACAATTAAGTGTTAAGAATCCCTGAGGCATTTTATCAAACAACCCTTTTCTTGACTTCCATGCCTGTACTGAAGGAATTGGCAGTGCATTTAACATCAGCAGGCAAACCGTTTGTTCCACTCTGATGCCCCCGCATATTTAGATGACCTCCACCTGTCAATCATTGTCTTGGATCTGCTGATGACTAAGATCAGCAACACTAGATCTCGTTATGTAACGGAGTCTACTGCTGAGCGATGAGAAATCACTTCCCCTGACTTTAATTACTCAAAGTATCATTTTTAGCTCGCTACACGGATAACTCTCGGGACTGGTTTCCTCTCAACGTGAACGCAGCCGTGCTGACATTTTGAACAAACACACTCGCTGTCCAATCATGTAGTTCACAGCCAGAACATGTGACCTGATGTACAGCCGCTTCGTGTGTGTACAGAAAGAATTTGCCTGAGGCGGTGTGCACAGTTCAGGGTCCTGCAGAAGAAAAACATGCTAACCACATCCCGGCGGGACGGGGGAGGGAGGGAGGAAGAGAGAGAGAGAGAGAGAGAGAGAGAAGAGAGAGAGAGAGAGAGAGAGAGAGAGAGAGAGAGAGAGAGAGAGAGAGAGAGAGAGAGAGAGAGAGGATAAGAGAGTGTGAAAGATAAGAGCTTGATAGGGAGACACAAAGACAGAGAGGAAGAAAGGAAGAAGGATGGAGAGGAAAAGAGGTGGCGTGGGTGGTGGTAATGGTGGTAATGGTGGTAATGGTAATGGTGGTGGTTGAAGATGAATTTAACCCAGGGGCCGATTCGAGTCTGACAAGCTGTCGGTAACCGAGTGGGGGTGACTACAAGTCTCCATGTAAATTGGATGCAAATCTGTGCGTGTCTGTATGTGTGAGGTAGGGCTGAGGAAGTGCTAGTGAGTACTCGCATCCACTGGGCGCCACGGGGGGACGCGGCCGAAAGACAGCGTGTGAGTGGGTTTATGTGCAAGGACGTGCGCCGCGCCGACTGTGTGTATGTACCATGGACAGCGTGTACGTGTGCGGGCATATGAAACTTTTCTGTGCGACAGTATACGAGTACGAGTGTGTGGGCGAACCGTGCATCAGAATTCCTCAAAGGATGTGTGTGTGTGTGTCTCCAAGGAGATAGATTCTGTCCCATAGAATGAAAGTGTCGTCAACCACCAGCCCTTCTCCCTGACACGGAGTTCCTCAAAGACACGGAGATGAAGAGAGTAGAGAGGAGGAACAAAGAAGGAAAGGAAAAGAAAGTCTTTTGAAGGATAAACCATGGGATTAGATAAGGTGCTCCTTCTGGACTATTGAGCCAGTGTGTGTGTGTGTGTGTGTGTGTGTGTGTGTGTGTGTGTGTGTGTGTGTGTGTGTGTGCGGAAGAGAGCCCATTGCTCTGAGCACATTAGCTGCTCGGGGTGAACAAAGCCCCTCACCTGTGAGCTTTATAATACGGGCCTGGGAGCCAAAGGGGGGGGACTCACGTGCACGCTCACGTGCACGCCGACAAGAGGAAAAAGAATGGGCTTTCTGAGAGTCAGTCTGGGTGGATGTGCATGTGTCCCATATCTAGCTTCCCTTGTGAGTGTGTGTGTGTGTGTGTGTGTGTGTGTGTACATGACAGTAAGTAGAAAAATTGAAGCCTCGCATTCAATGGACAGCCATTCTGGTTGTGAGAGCTTGTGACCTACATCGAGAGCCGCCACTCGTATTTGTGTGTGTGATTGTGCATACGTGTGTGTGTGTGTAACTGCTATACTGCTTCCCTGCATGTGACAGAGATCCCTTTATTCGGGTCTGGGAGATTTCCAGATGCGGCTCCAGTGTTGCACTATTGTTGTGATGATAATGTGCGTTATGGTACTTTGTTACTGTGCGGCACCACGTATCTCATCACAGCGCGGGGACGGACAACAGTCGGCGAAATGATGAATGCGAGAATGGCTTGAGAGTGTGTGTGTGTGTGCGCGAGTGCTCCTCCCCGCCGTGACCAAAAGTGGCCGGAGCTGTTTGAATTGGATTATCTCATACATTTTCTATTATCCAGCGAGACCTTGAAAGAGATAGGCCTGCTGAGAGCCAGAGCCCTTGATATAAAGGGTTTGGCCAATTTGTAGTATGCCTCCTCTCTCAAGTAGGAACATATGTTGAACACATTTTATTTGTCTTGACTTATCCAGGTTAGGCTCGTCGAGATTCAGGCACTCAGGCAGTCGTGGCAGCACAAATTAATTAGCGAGTCAAAAAAACAGTTGTCATGGTGGATGGTGATTAATGCCAGAAAAGTAGAGCAAAGAACACCGAGATGTCAGAGAGGAAGTAGACAAATATTAATGAAAGTGAAAAATAATAGAGATACTGGTCAAATATGTAGCATCAGTTCCTTCTATGGCCACAGAGAAGAGTCCGTCCTTCAATGGTCAGTTGACTCAAAGGACATGCTGCTGGTGAAAATGTCTAATTTTCTTCAATGCTCACGCACCACAGACAAAATGTAATTCACCTCGATGAAGACAAATACAAGACCGTAGTGTGCTTTATATAACACAACGGCAAAAATAGAAACATAATAGTAAACCTCTCTAATTGTATTGAACATCAAATGTTCTGCTATACTTTCTGATAATGTCTTTCATCTTTACTACAAATAGCTGCGGGATTTACTGTTTTGGACTGAGTGTTTTTAGGGAGAATATTAACTGTACATAAAAATAAAGAATGTAAAATGTAGATGGTCTCTGGCCACCTGGCCAATCTAAATGCAATATTCACACTCCTGTTTTTGGTCCTCCCCCCTCATATCTGGCTCTTCAGCTGCTTCAAGGCCCAGACACACCAAACCGTCATCAAAGGACGGGTGGGGGAGCCGAAAGCCGGCTGTAGCGTCGCCTCGCGTTGTCATGTCGTCGATATCTGGGCCGTAAAGTTGCACTAGAAGACGCCACAAAGACCGCAGCCAACGGCAAACTACAATTTATGTTCTGCGCCTGCATGAGAGGAAATAACTCTCCGTTCCAACACCTGCCGGTCGTCTGTGTTCGTCATTCAAAAAGCAGAAGAAGAAGACTTTGGACTGAGGTTTTTAAGCTGTCGCTATGAGACATATACAGCTAAAGCAGCATGTGTCTCCCATTTTCACACCAGTCTCGCTCAGCTATTCCAGATAGACGTGTATGAGATGAGAAACAGGAAGTGCCATAATGTGTGTGCACTCTTGACTTCAGATGCATGCTTGCTTTCCTTTTCTCTTATCGAGCACTTATTGGCTAAAGCCAAACAGCCAATTGGAGGGATTTCTGTCGGCCACTGATTCAAGGCGCTCAGTCGGCAGAAAGGCCGCCAACGAGGGCAGACCGGTGCCAACGGAGCCGGACACGCCGCAAAATCAAGGGCCACAGACGCTCACTGGCAGCCATTGTGCGTCAGATCATTTCGACTGCTGGTTTTGTGCCTGGCAGGTAGCGCGCTGTCTTTATTATTTATTCTTTTTTGTTTTGTTTTTGTTGCTGAAATCGAGCGGTGAGAATGATCCAACAGAGAAGCTACGGGGCTGGAAAACCAAAACAGAAGAGCTGAAAGATGCTAAGTGTGGTATGATGTATTGGTATTATTAAAATATTGATTATAGCTGCTTTAAAGTGTGTGGTCAGCATTTGGATCCGTTTTTAAAAAGGTATAAAGCTAATGTACAACCGACACCAAAAGCCTCTGTAACCCACATTAGCCGAGAAGATCCAGCCTTATTTCCGGCACTATCTCTGGAAAGTTGCCGCACATCCCTCCACCGTGTTGTTACTCATCACTTCAAACGACTTTTCCACTCTCCCTTCTTTGAAAACACAGAAACTTTATGCCGGGAGTACAAAACACAGCCGGCGCTTATCAATTCCACAAATCAAGTCAGTACTCGTGTGACCTTGTGGAGAACGTCCTTCTCAAGATGCTTTTTTTTTGTTTTTTTGGGTGGGTGCAAAACTTTTGATGAACACCGGAAGAGACAACACATCCTGATAGCTCAATACAAGCTGCGTGCTTGATGTTGTGTGATCAATTAAGACACACAGCTGTTCATCTCCCCAGATGTTGGTGTCATTTCGCTGCCTCAGACAATGGCTGCGGTTTGGATGCGATTCATTATTCTTGCATAGACTGAGCTTCTCATCAGTCCCCCGGTCGCCATCCAGTGTGTCAAAAGGTGACGAGTAAGAGCTTTTAGAAATGTGTGTACTTCATCTGGAAGATGTATTCGTTTACATCAAACGTGCCATGGAAGGATGCACAAACCAAAGTGCACCGAGTTTAATATTTCTGCGTGAACTTTCTCCTCCAGAAGTCGTCTGGCACCTCTCAGCGGGAGCATGCCACGTGGTGTTAGTGCTAGCTTGAAGAACAGATGGAGGCAGACATCTTTCCAGCAGCGTCCACCCTTCAGCCACACACTCATCGCAACACTTACTAGTTTCTTTCGGACATGTGATCGATTGATGAGGTAAATGTGAGGAAACCCCACACACGTACATTCAGGTGATTGGGTCCGTTTTAGATTGCAAGTAAACCATCTTGAATTATATTTTCACTTTTGTGAAACAATTGTTTCATTTCAGCAACATTCATTTACATTAAATTTTAAAAGGACATTTTTGCTTTATTACAATTGTATTTCTTTTTTTGTCGCTTTATATTTGGGAATAAGGCCGCATTGCCGTGGGGCAAGAAAATCCTGATCAAATAATAAGACAGGTTTTAAACAATCCAACAGGAGGCCGATAGCCAGATTACCTCACCCCTTTATTTGGAGGGAAAGTCCAAAACCAAAAAGAAAATGATTTGACATCCAATCATCGGATACACTTATAAAACACTAGGTAAATGTAAGTTGAATTAGTGGTTCCCAGTTCCACCAAACATTACCCTGCAACATTTATTTTTTTCTTTTCTATTTAAATAACAGTTTAAGAGGTCAAGTTAGTTAAAAGAACCGTCCCACCTCCTTAATAATCTCACGACCGCTCAGATTAGTCTTGTGACCCTAACCCTCAGCTTGGGAGCCAATGGACTATATATATATATATAATATAAAATAAAATAGTAATAAACAGTAGTAAACTACAACAGTAAAAAATAATAATGTAATATATAATAATATATCAGTCGGGGGGGCACATGCTTCTGTAGCTCCAGTACTTTTACTTTTGTAACTTTACTTCTGTGCTTTTACTTTGGTAATATTTTGAATACAGACATTGTATATTGTTGTATTTGCAGCCTACTGGATGGTACTTCCTCCACTGACTGCAATTTGGGGAAGAATTTACTGTCATTTGTTATTGCTTGTATGGTATTCCTCTTTTTCAGCAAGAAGCTTAGATGAATACAATCATATGGTCAAAACTTCATAAATAAAACTCAAGTTGTTCAGATTGTCCTCTACATTTTCCATGAGCTGGGATGATGTGTCTGTCTTATGCTATTTTTCCCAGGGAGCTAGTTTCTGAAAATAAATATTATAAATAAATAAACTAGCCATAATCCTCAAAGTTTGTCGAGAGAATTATCTTTAGATTAAAATTGAGGAATGAATGTTGTCATTGGAAGGTCCTCACAAGTGCAGCGGGACGGAGTTGTGTGTGTGTGTGTGTGTGTGTGTGTGTGTGTGTGTGTGTGTGTGTGTGTGTGTGTGTGTGTGTGTGTGTGTGTGTGTGTGTGTGTGTGTGTGTGTGTGTGTGTGTGCAGAAAAAGGCGCAGCATGAGCAATGACAGTGCCAGGGTCTAACAGGGAGAACCAACCTCGCCAGGGCTCCAGAGCTAGATTCATTGCTTTAGTAGCAATGCATGTTTGATGTGGCCCCTTTCTGCTTCAGCTTCTCCGTACGACCCTGACGGAATAACAGCGCCCCCAGCAAGCGCCCATATAGCTTAAATTTACCCTGTGACGTTTGCAACGGGGAGGTGTTTGTGTGCGGTAAGAAAAAAGGAGCACATAAAGATGAAAAGAAAGCGCGAGAGAGAGAGAGAAAATGTTCCCCCTTGCCTGTTAAATATTTGAGAAGCCTTCTGTGGAAGTGATGCAGTCAGAGACGGGCCTGTTAGCTCAGTGTGAGTGTGTGTGTGTGTGTGTGTGTGTGTGTGTGTGTGTTTGGTTGATGCAGAGAGAGAGACAGGGCCGTTAGCTTGGACTAATTCAGCTGTGAGCGAACGAGAGGGAGCACTTTCACTGTTTATTTATCTACCTGGGAGGGAGAGTAAAAAAGGAGAGGGAGAGAGGGAGAGGGGGAGAGAGAGAGAGAGAGAGAGAGAGAGATTGGCCAGGTTGTCACAAACCATTAGACAGACGGACCCAGTGTGCTTTGCCCCATGTCAATGAGAGAGTCCCAGCTAAAGACAACCACGTGTGTGTGTGTGTGTGTGTGTGTGTGTGTGTGTGTGTGTGTGTTTACATCTTTCTATGTGTTTATTTGTTTTTGGATGTGGTTTTTGCACAAGTGCTTGCAATTAATGTGTGCTATATGTTTACTGACACAAGTGTCTGGAATTGAAAGGAAAAGGTAAAGGCTGTGTGTGTTTTGTGGGGCGACTGTGGCTCAGTGGTTAGCAAGTCAGTCTTTCAATCAGAAGGTCGGTGGTTCAAACCCCTACTATCGCTTTGGATAAAAGCGTCAGCTAAATGTAATGTGTGTTTGGGCGAGAGAGGGAAAAAGAGAGAGGAAAATCTCTAGACATGAGAAGAGGAGGCAGGCTGCCCTCATTGTCTAAGACAAAAGGAGATCCCTGTGCCTCAGAACCATATATCTACTTGCACAAGAAATTTGCAAAAAACATCAATATTGCAAAATTCTGCCAAAACACTGAAACGGGAAGAAAGAATAAAATGAGGAAAAAAAGAGGGACGTGTTCAGACAGCAATGGGCAAAAAAATAAAGACAAGAAGTTCCTTTTAGATTTCACGGCTCAGCCTGCATGCTGGATATGTTTATCATTATTTGAGACACACACACAAACACACACACATAAACTCACTTGGGGTTGGAGCTGTTCCAGTAGACAGCGTGTCTGTCAAATATGATCTTCTCCTCCGCCCACACGGACACCCAGGACAGGATGGTCAGCAGCACCACCTCCATCACACACCTCTGCCCGAGCTGGCACAACATCATAGACATCCAGGGGGAATCTCTCTCTCTCTCTCTCTCTCTCTCTCTCTCTCTCTCTGGGATCGGGCTTTCACTGCGCTGCTGCAGAAATCCTCTTCAGATCATTGATGTCCGTCTCCGCGTTTTCGGACAAGTCGGTTCGTTAGTTGTCTTGATGCGCGTTCCGGTGACCCGCTGGCTGTTTCAAGTCATACTGAACGCGTGAGATTCACTTTCAAACTTCGTCGGCCGCGGACGGAAGAGCGGGATTCACATGTTATTTACAAGCGCGTCGTCGGCGGGATGCTGCGAGTGCGTCTCCTCTGCAAGGTCCGAAACTTTTCTCCCATTACGCGCAGCCGGAGAGATCGATGCGCCGCCCGGATTAGACTCCCCTCATTCTCCAAAAAAATAAAAGAACCTCACAATTAAATTACACTCCAGAATTCACCCGATGTTTCTTTCTAATTCTCTCAGCGATCTCGGTGCTCACCAGCGGACGTGGACAACGTCACAAACCGTCCGTCATATTTGTTTACCCAGATTTGTGTTGGGGATCCAGCCTGGCGCACGCTTTGTTCCGCGCCGCAAATCTCTCCAGCGCCTCAAACTGCGTCCGCTTGACCTTTTCCCTCTTATATTGCAGTTCAAATAAATACATCCAAGGCGCGCAGTCTCGTTGTTTTCAGTCCAAAGTTATGACAAGCACAACTGCGAGACTGGAGCATCCTCCCCGCGCACACCGCGAGCTCTTACAGCATCCCAACTTGGTGATCCCTCCTCTGTCCCTGGCTCTGATCCAACGTGGCTCCAGGCGCTCTCTGTGCGTCACGCTAACCGGCGCAGCAGGGGCCCGTGGAAGACCGCAGCTTTAATCCGAACGCGACCTCCACCTATACGGCGGCAACAACACTCACCGGCACTCTGATTCTGTGCGAGTAACCTCCACCCCTCCTCTCTCCATCTCGCGCTCGCTCTCTCTCTCTGCGCGGGCGGGGTCTGTAGCCGTGCCGTGCCGCGCACCCTCTGGGGACTCTGGGTTGGTTGGCTGACTCACTCACTGCGTCCCAGTGATACACAACCGGGGATGTTTAAAAACATCAACTCAACACTTAGGAGAAAAAAACGGACCCGTTTAGTTGGCTATGACATGTGCGTTATGGATTCAAGTGCGAACACATTCATTAAGATGAAATATTGTAGTTTCCCGGAAATAAACTTGAAAGGTTTTCGTGCATGCTTGTTTAAGCGTGTTAATCACCACCACAGCCATCTGTGTGTGTGGCTGAACGCGGGCTATTTGCGTCGCAGCGGGACGCCTAAAGCGCCCATAAAGTTCACCATAGTGTTTGAAAGCCGCGGCCTGATGGATGGGCTCCGGGAGAGAGGGGGGAGATGTGGGGGGCGGGGGGAGGAGGGCGGCTGATGGATCGCTGGAACAGTGGAGTCATTTTCCATCAGTGTCCATTAGGCACAAAGGGCAAGCGAAGGCAGCACCGAGTCTAAAACCTGTGAGCCATAAACCTCCAGATAGCTCCGTCTGACAGAGCGCTGCCACCCCTGCTGCCTCTGTCCTGGGAGCGCGTGCGTGCGTGCGCAGACTCCATGTGCAATAAAAACATATCTATCTTGGGGGGAGGGGGGGAGATGGAGTAACTACATTGTTTCCACAAAGCGCTCCATCATTTTTCGAGCGTGTCGATAAGTTGGGCAGAATGAGCTCCGGCGAGGATCAATCCACTCTCAGCCAGATGGGAATTGATTCAAGAAAAAAAAAAAAAAAGACTTGCAACAAGTTCATCTGCATTCTTTAATAAAAATAAATTTAAAAAGCACTGACTGAACCGAGAGAAGAGAATGCTCTGCAGTGTACACACTCTGCCTTGCGCCCTCCATCCTATGGGCCCGTGTAATACTTGGAGACTGAACCGTCCTGCAGCTCCAGCCCTCACATCTTATCGTGCCTCACGGGTTGGAGCCTTTATGCAAAGTGTCCTACTTTTGTCTTTATCTGCCTGCAAAGTAATGCCTATAATTTGGGGCGGCATAAATTCAGGCAGGGAGAGAACCCATGCACCCCCATAACCCAAATACAGCTGCGTGTTGTCCGCCCCTGTGGATGAATAATTCAACATCTGTCTGAGGCGTGCATATGTAAACAGGTGGATCGTCTCCTGGTGGCTTTTTTGGAACCACTATAGACCAAAAGACATCCTTCACCCCGGCTTCAGGCTTTCTCCTCCATGCCGTGTCACCCTGAAAGAGAGTATAAATCTCACACAAACTGTGCAGGCTACACAGCATTGGGTATGTTGAGATATGAAGGCCTCTTAAGTGATCCTAAATCAGAAAGGAATGTGGGTCAGAGTGTCGGCGTACACGGAGACCTGCAGTCTGCAAAACGGTGTTAAATCCTGCAATTTACAGCCGGTTAAGTGTGGGATTGCTCTGCAGTTTAACGCCGCTCAAGAGAGACATACATTATAGACACATGAATTATCTCCCAGCCCCTGCAGGTCTTAAAATATAATAACAGATGACTCTATGTATTTTCAAGCTGTTGACTAACAAAGGAAGGCAACTTTCAAGCCTCACACATACAGATTTCCCCTTTTCCCCCCCTCGGTGACTAACTGGCTTTTGTGGGGAATTGAACATGTCACAAATGATATACAGGACGGTCTCTCCAACCTCTGGGGGCCCCATTTCAGTCGCCACCGGCCTCCCAGTTATGTATGCATGTGTGTGGCCTTGGCTTTTGCCAGTATTTTCTTGATTAGAGGCCGCGGCACTAATGTAAATAAATGTTGCCAGATGTGGAAGGAACCCCTGCACCCACATGGTTTCATTTAGTCCCGTGCACACAGCGCTGGATGGAGCCAGGATCGTCCCCAGGGTCTGGCTTCGGTGAACAACGGTGGGGTACGGTGACATGCACGGCACGCTGGACCAGTTAAAAGTGCAAATGGAGTGGCATGTTGGAACAGAGGCTCATACAATAAGACCCCACCTTTGGCGTCGAAGACCTTTTGGAAAACAAGTGTGCGCCCTTTGCTGTACATGTAGTGCTCGCCAGTTGCGGCTTCTATAAATGTGTCTCAACAGATCAAACATGCTTACCATATTTTGTGTGCCAGTGACTTCTGGTATTTGATAATCCCAAAACATCACAAATCCATGTTTGGATCATCCTGCTTTGAGTTAGCCTTCCACCCAATTATGCAATCTCTTTGCATTTCAGTATCCTCCAAAGAGGATTCTGTGCAGACTGCTCCCCGCCCTGAATTACTCTTGGTGCAGAGTGAAATGCTAAGATGCTGCAAGTAAACAAGGGTCTGAGGTATCAAGGCAGCATCAAAGAGTCAAGTCGCTGCCATAGAGTTCCCCCAACTAGTCGGGGCACACTGAAGATTAAAAAAAGAAAGAACTATTCCAATGCCCTTAAGAGCAACATTCAAATAAAAGAGTAAAAGCTTCTTTTTATACCCTAAAAACCGGCTGTTGAGATTTGTCTCAGCGAGTATGAGCCTCTAATCTGTTTTTACTTTGACCTTCAAGCATGTTTTCTTCTGCAAAGTAATGAGACGAGAAACAAATGCCTCCGCTGTGGAATTCACACCAAGTTGGACACACTATACATTTAAGACCACACTCCACAAACCACTGGGATTACACAGCAAGATCCAGCTCCTCTCAGCCACAAATACAGACTCCACTGGACTCAATTCTCCTCTCATTTGTCCCCCGTCTCAAAAGCAGAAGATCTGAGGTTAATCCCCTCCACCGCTCTGTTGGGAAGTCAGAGTAGGAAAAAAAAGAAAAAAGGTATAATGCCAGAAAGCCCAGGCAGGCACTCGAGATTAAGCCACTAACTATTGACATTGTGTGAGTGGCAGGTAAAGTCACCTCTGCTCAACCGCCTTCAGTTACCAGCGGAGAGCAAGACCTCCCCCTAGTGGCCCAGAGCGTGTATAACTAGTCTGTCGTCGACATCCCTGAGGAACTTGGTGCTGAACATGGATGTCAGATATGCCCGATATGACGCTTGTGTTTTTATCTTAATTATTCATCTTATGAGACGCAGCGACTTAGTTTCCACAGCAACCTGGCTCATCTCCTCAGAGTCAGACAGACCTGCTTAACCGAAAAGGTCACAGAAGAGTGTAGGATGATGGAGGATTATAAGGGAATAACCGAGAGCAGCAAGTATCCGGCGTTTTCACATCAAATTAACTCTCCTCCCTGCCGAGGCAGCTTTGGCGAGGGATCGGCTCACCGGCTTGAGCCCAGCAGTCAGTCAAGTTTCAGATGGGATGAGTACAAAAAGTTGGAAAATGTAGTAATAAAAACAAAGATTAAAATAACCCACCAGTAAACAGGATGGGAAACGTGGAAAATGTTACAAAGTGTTAACTGATACGGAGCAGCAGCTCCACAGGACAGAGGAGGAGACAGAAACCAAATGAGGCCAGATGAAAGGAGGAACAAACTAAAGATTTATTGAAGGCAGCAGAAGATGCAAGAGACAAGAACAGAATGGCAAAAAAAAAAAGAGGGGGAGGCGGGGCACATACAGAGACACTTCTGTGTTCAGATAGGTTTAATGTCTTTGCGTTACAAAAGTTTTTTTTGTTTTTACAGCTCCACAGAGCTCAATAGGTCTGTATTGTTTTTATCAAAATATACATGTTTTGAACGTAAAGTGGATATAATCCAAATGATTGTGGTACAAAAACATGAATATATACAACCATCAATCCCGCTTCATACAATAACCCCACCCCGCCCCCCCCATATAAAAGAGAGAAACATAAAAGCTTTAACAAAAGAGAAAATGAAAGGCATATAATCTTCTACACCATCAACATCACAGCTAAGACTGTGGTTCAATTAAGTATCCGTACTAAAGCAAACTACTAAAGTAGGCTCTTTGTAATGTCAATCCAACAAAATGGGATACAATATACAGTATAGACTGATACCCAAACATATTTTAACTTCATGTGACATTTGTCCAAGGCATCTGAGAAACGGAAAAATAAAAAGTGTATTTGTGGAAATGTGAGAAAAACCTTTAGAAATCACAACACTACAAAAACAGCTGGGGTAGAAGATACTTTGGTCCAGAACAGCAAAAATTGCCTGTAGCTACATGAAGCTTCGTTAAACCATGCATAATAATCTTTTACAAAAATAGAGCCAGAGTGAATCTGTATCTGGTCCAAAACTACAGTGGTCGAGGCTGTGGAAACCGGTGCCCGAGGCACGCAGGAATGTGACGACGTTTAAGACTTCGGCGTGACGGTGCCAACTTGGACCTATCGTTGAGGAAAAGTGCACTAAAGAACCTGGCTGTGGTGCAAGTGGACACCGGCGGGAATGGGTGAGGGCGAACCCACCCTGTAATCCTGAATTTAAGAAGAAAATATTATATATACTGGGTTTAGGATATTGAGACAGTCCAGGGCCGTTGTTACTTTCAGTTTACAAGCGACTCCAAGCTGCTCGCTCACAGGTAGATTACCTGAATATAAATGGGATAAAGGCATCTTTGCAGACCGGAAAGATAAAACACCTGAACGAGAGGTAAACAAAGTCAACTGACCAGGCCAGAAAAGGTTTCAGCCTCAGATTAAAAACTCAAGGCACTGTGATAATGATCAAACCCAGCCACTACATATAGGTATCAGATAAGCGTAGCAGTGATACACATGTAAATACTAACATTAAAAGAAAAGATAAATGAAAATATATATATAGGCGTCCACATATAGATGAACATAATATGGTTAAATGACGCCCCAAACGCCACGGCCCCTCCGGAGAAAGGGCGGCGTGAAGGCGGATGGGGACTGTAGGACAGGGCGGCTGGCTACAGCTCCAACTCCTGCCACAAAACACCCAACAGGGCTACATCACCTAGCAAGGATATTAGGCAACTAACTGACATACATTCATAGTTTCTACAAACATATAATGGGGATATGCATACAAATCTCTAGAAAAACCATTTAAGATGAAGCTGAAGTTTGAATGAGCCACCATCACCCCCCCACTGTTAACAATGCTGGTACATACCCCACGGCATGAAAAAGGCATTTTGAGAGCCGCGTCTTTTCCAAATAAAGCCAGAGCGATGCTTAAGGCAATCTGGTTGGGGTAAAGGAAGGCAAACGACTGAAGGTATTGTAAGAAGAAAAAAAAGGCATCCTTATCGAATGACTCCAGATAGTGGTATGGATTCCCCCGGAGCAAATGGGTGGGTAGTTACAAGAAGATAAAATCAAAATGGACACTGGGAGATTAATCGTTTGGTGGTCCGTGGGCCAAAAAAAAAATCCTTTGTATCGAACCGTTTCTGACTGGCCAAACTGGGTCAAAGTGGCATTTCAAAAAAGGCACACACAAGCACACAGATATATCCACATGACTATCACAATAAAAGGAATGCTGAAGTGTGTCTCGTGTGGATATGATTCATCCACATCTGTGGTGGAGGGTGTCTTTTTCTTTTCTCTTTTCTTTTTTTAAGCGATTTGGTCTAAAGTGACAGTTAATCAGCTGCCTCTACTTCACCTCCAATATAACAGGATTCCTTGCAGAATGTTGCCCCCTTCCCAGGACCCCACTTAAAAACTAAATGATGGAACAAATCAATTGTATGGTTTGGGTACCGAGAACTTGTCCTGAACTGGAAACCGAAACGTGCTTCGAGTCTATTTACCGATTCCTGAGCCAAGTTTGGACTCAGTCGTTTACATCGTCTGTCACACTCGGGCCAATGCATGTGAATAGTGTTTACATCATTACGGGGCAGGACCTACCGCTTACAAGTGTAGCGTAGCTTCACAATAAGGGAGTAGTGATTCAGGAAAATGTAGCCACTCAATGGAACGGCTTCCTCCATTTGAGAAGTTTGTCTAACAAACTGCGGCTCGGCACAACAATGCCGGTTTTAGAGATTCCCCGCTCAGAATCGGCTGATGTTGGCCGGACTAGCGAGTGTAACGCAACAATCAAGCTTGGTCAGGCACAAGAACATATTCATATTTTGTGGCAATTTAAAATACCTAGTATGTTTTTGCTGAATTAACAGTTTCAAAAGAAAATTGAGGTTTTATTTTTAAAACATATTTTGGGAACATACGATAATGATTGGAACTAGAAAATCGGCAGCACAATCTATTGAACGCGATACCCAAACCGATTAACAAGAGGAATGACTAAGAATGGTGACGGGAGCAACAGTCTACAAAGAACCACGGCCCTCAATATGCAACGGTGGCCATTTCCACTGAAGGAAACATGGACAAAAGTAGCATTCAGATGGCATTACACTTGGGAGGGAGGAACGGCACTCAGATGGTGGACTTTGAGAAGGACACTCGAAGGTGGTGGTTCTCTCCCAGATCATGGTTGTGGAACTCAATGAGAGACTCAATTGCCTCCTCGACTGAGCCCATCTGGATCAGGGCCATCTTGCGGTCTTTCCTGTTAAAAAAGGGGAACAATGGGTTCTTAAACGGTCGACATGCCTTTTTTTTTTTTTTAACCATTTGCTACATTATGACCGATTTGTTTCTGTGCTCTACAATCTTATTCAGACTCAAAACAATAAAGAGACGAAAGACAGACAAGTCAAACACCAATAAGGACCTAACAATTGAAGAAAATTAAGAGTGACTGGACGCAGACTTACTGAAAGAACTTGAAGGCCTTAACTGTGGCTCCTGAGCTGCCAAAAAGCCTCCTGAGGTCATCCTCCACCACCGAAGGCCTGACAACAGAGAAAACTGGACATTTACACAAATCTTTTATGCAAATTTACAATCCCTTTAACTCATTTGCATTTTCCAGTTTATTTACTGGCATTGTGAAACAAGAGGGCTGATTAAATCTAAAAATGCACCTCTAGAGCAGCATGTTTAGAAAATACGGGCACGACTTCTTAATCCCAAGCACCAAATATAGAAACGAATGAGTCATGACTACAAAGGACGCCTCCCACCCTGCACACAGACTGTTTTCCCTCCTGCCCTCAGGCAGACGGTTCAGATGCTTCCGGACAAGGACCAGCAGACTGAGGAACAGTTTCTTCCCCAGAGCTGTTTCCTTATTGAACTCTGCCCCATGCTGACACCCCCCCTATTCCCCAACCACCTCCACCCACAAACCCATCTCCTCGTCATCTCCCCCCACTGACCAAAGACTCTACACCTGCACTCAAACACTTTTGAACTGTCTGCACTAAAAACTGAGCATTGCACTAGTCTAGTAACGTTAGGCAGCTACTGTTTATTATTATGCACTATTTAACGTTCACTCTGTATTACTTCTAGTAGTATCTGTATTACTTAACTTATCATATGCCCATTTGCCTTTTGTAAATTATGTTTATAGTTCCTGCTTATAGTCTACCTACATTTAATGCACAAATCAACCTGTATAACATGTACATATTACCGCAATCAATCTGTATATCCCGTACCTATATCACTAACTTATTATCTGTAAAATACTTATTATCTGTATATTGGTATTTACTGCTATTGCACTTCTGGTTGGATGCTAAACTGCATTTCGTTGCTCTGTACTTGTACATGTGTAATGACAATAAAGTTGAATCTAATCTAAAAAAAAAAAGGAAAACGCTTACAGCACAAAAGCTGCTGGGAGAGAGTGGGAATGGAAATGAGGCTCTCGCAGCTGAACTCACGGTATGTTGGAGAGGTGGAGTGTTGCAGAGGGTGGGAAGATGTTGGAGTAATTTTTGGAGCCGGGCTTCTTGAAGCGGTGCAGCGGTGAGTTGCTGTAGTCCTTTGTGAGACCCTGGTCCTCGTGGCCTTCTCTGGGCAGCTGCACTGTGGTGTGTTTCGAGGAGGTCACGCGCATGGCGCGGCCATGAAGACGCTGGCCGTTCAGGTGGCTCATAGCTGAGAAACATGAACAGGGTTAATTAATTTCCATCCTTCATTGAGCAACACGTTTCTGAAAATATTAAGTTAATGATCAGAAAAGAAACCATGTCCTCTACAGAACGTACGTTAAGAATATGGAGGAGGAAAATACACAAGAAAGAAAATACTACTGTTGATTTGCAGGGCTGGAGTGTAGCTACCTAGCTGAGCCTGAGTGCTATCAGACATCTGGATCAGAGCATTCTCCTTTTTATTAAACAGGATCTTCACTCTCATCACGTCGCCGTACACACCTGGGGAGGAAGAGGAAGGGGTCACGACACGAGTGCAACAAAGAACACAACCTTAACAGGAGCTACATAGCCAATCACAGCAAGAAAAACAATGTAAACTCTCACATCAGGGACATTAATATTCACACTGCTACTAAATAATCACCATCTGATTAGTCAGTATTTGTCAGGCTATTCTACTAATTTTCTGTTCAATTCTGCATGGGACCTCTAGAACTAATCCTACGTAAGCCCTCTTAGATTACAATTACACAGATGCAGACAGCTAAAATTGTTATACTCGACAAGGGGGGGGTAGTGAGTCGAAGGCAAAAATTAAAAAGGTAGTAAAATTAGTGTTTTTGTTGATTTGATCGCTTTACAGTGACGGAAATGTTGATGACTTAACCAACTTGAGGGCTTAATAAAGGACACATGCAGGAATAAACTAAACATGCACATACCTACATTAGAGTAACTGAGACAAACTGCAGAGGAATAATATGGCGACATAATCTGAGGGATATGTCAACTCACAAATCACTAAAAAGCAGCAGCATTTCACCTTTGTATGTACTATTGCTGAGTGACTCAAGGCAACCGTAGAAAAATCTACTTAGCAAAAATGGTATTTGCTGAAATTTCATGGGTTATGGTTGGACTGTGCAGAATAGTGTTGACTTTTTTCCTCTTCCTGAGGGTAATACTTTAGAATTTAGATTGCCTCATTCCCAAATCAAATTATCCCCATATTTCTATTTAGTTAGGCAATGTTTCCATTAAGGGGCTGTGCTCTTTGAAGATAGAAAAAAAAAAAAATGTTTGTTGCCCATGGACAGTAAACTGCCACTGTTATAAATGAAATGCTGCCGCTTTGTGTGGTGTTCTCACCTTACTTTCCTCACACAAACCCACAACAACCAAAAACAGGTCATACAAACCCCCAAAACCAACAGACACCCCCACCCATCATAGCCCTGTATCCTGATGATGAGCCATCAGCGGTTAAAAAACAAAGCCAACAACATGAGACAAGACATGCCCACCTTGCCAGGTAACAGTAGTAATAAAAAAAGGAGATGAAAGGATGATAACGTACCGAAAAGAATAAAGAGGCAGTGTGGCGTAACGCTCTTTAGAGACAGCAGGGGGAGCAGCGGGGCAGGGGGCCAAAGGGGGATAAGGGAACAGGGGACAGGGGAAAAGAGACGGAGCGGAGTGGAGGACAGTGGAGTGGAGTCGGGACATGTCCGCAGGCCACAGGCAGCGAGGTCCACAGGAAGGCCACAGTACCATGGAGGAAGGAGAGGCATGAGGGACGAAGAGAATGAGGAAGGACAAGGGGAGAGGATTCAAACAGCATGAGAGAGGAGGAAGGTGAGGATGAGGTTGTGGAGAAGACGACAAGTGGAGGGGCAGATGATGGCAAAATCAGGGAGACCAATGAGATGCCAATGTTGTGTTTTTGTTGAGTTTACAATTTGTGGGTGGTGACCAAATTGGGCATGATGGATTGGGGAGGGGTGGTTGTAGTAGTAATAGAGTGGCAGAGGAGAGGGGAGGACAGAGGGAACAATTGGTCGTGGGGCGTGCAGTCAGTTGGCAAGAGTTGAGGTGAGGGGGTTTTAAAACAAAGAGGGAGAGGGGAACAGAGAAAGAAGAGAGGGAAAAAAGGAAGTAAAAAAACAAGGTCAGTATACACAAAGAAATGTAGTGCTTCAGACAGTAGAATTGGCTAAATTAAAATGCACTGTCACTATGGGAACACTAGGAGAAAAAGAAGAGAAAAAAAGATTAACAATGAAATACAGAAAAAGGCAGAGACAATATGTACTTTAAATTACAGGCTACGTTTGTTTAGATTATTTACAGTTACATTAGAATTAAACAGTCAAATCTGAATGTAAATTATAATTATCCTGTTGCAACTACCGGCTGATCTTGAAATTAGCATGCTTAACGTAATGACTACATAACTACAGTAAATGTAATGAGTGCGACAGACTACCAATACATTTTATACACTATAAGAAATTACCTAAAACTGGTTTCTTTACAAAATACAAAGAAAAAAGTAATATTGTCTCTCCAACAACTCAAGAATGATTTCAACTGATGGACAAAAATGAAGATATGAAATGGTAGGTTTTAAAAAAACAAAAAGAAGTTAGTGTTTTGAATAAACTTAAAATTCACAGTGAGCAAAGTGGCAGGTCAGAAATGCAGCAGGTTTGGTCAAACACAGAGAGGTCCTGAAAGAGAAGACGTTTGACTCCATGACCCCCTTTCATTAAAAACTGCTATGGGTACTCCAACTAGTCTGATCACTGGGAAGTGGTGGGAAATGTGGAGGGGGGCGCAAACAATGGAGCGCTTATACAAGTGGATCCAGGTCAATGAACCATAGTGTAAACAAATGGCACTGTAACATTTTAACATTTCTCAGCACTGCTCTGAAAGAGGCAGAATGTAGCACTGTTTAGGCCTAGTGAGTGTACTGACCTCAGGGTTCAGATTGCTGACCAACAACACATGGTGTCCCCCAGAGGTAGCGAACCCCGTCAGGCCAAGCCGGCTAGCGGCAGCTGCCGCAGCAGCCATGCTACCATGGCCCACACCCAGGGAGGCCAGGGCACCAGGCATACCAGGCATCGACAGCCCTAAGAGGGACAAAGTGTTAATTTCATTGATATGAATTTCTCCATTACTTGCTGCTCCATACACACTGAAGCGATCTGGTAAGGAGAAAATACTGGGACATATATATATCCAGTATGTTCGCTACTATATGTAGCAGGCAAATATTTGGATAAGAGATACATGGTAAAATAAACAGTGTGTACTGACCTGACTGCTGGATGGCAAAGGCTTGGGGGAAGCCATGAGCACCACCATAAGGAGAGGCTGAGATTAAGCCTGGAGCAGCTGGGTGAAGCAGCACCAAAAAAACAAAAAGAAACACGACACAAATGAGAACAAAGACTTCTTCCAGAGTTCTTAAAGTTGAATTTAAGACCTTTTTAATACCACTTAAAATTATCTGCTCCCTTGGCGTCTTAATCTGTCCAACCAGGTACGTTGTTAAAATGACACTTGTTCGCCACCTCTACCGTTAGCTTGTTATTAGCCAGGTGTGAGGCGTTTTGTTTTCTTTCCTGACACGCCAGAGCTCATGCACACGCCATGGTCAAGAGTGACAAACAATAACCTGACGCCAACAATACTTGTATTATTGTATAATATCGAAGTCACACCAAACAAGTGTAAATTATATTATGACGTTGCGATATTAATTGAATACTACAAACAGTAAAATAAGACCGTTGTAAACTAAATGCAATACTTTGAAAGGCCTTAAATTTGAGAATATGAAATTCAATACTTCTATTAAGACCCCATTGGTACCCTGTTCTTCAAATCATGCACCAATCTTACCAAATGCAGCAGCTGCCATGGTCTGGTGGTCAAGGGAGGCCTGTGAATCAGCAGTGGGTAGGTCTGGACGGGTGTAATCCCTACTCTTGTCGTTGTTGTACTTGACATTGAGGCTGGTGAGCTTGGAGAAGCTGATTCTCAGGGTGCAGCAGGCATTGTAGATGTTCTGTCCATCCAGAGACTGAGACATAGATTGGAGAGTTAGACTTAAGCAAACATGAAACTGTATTTAAACTCAGCAGTATAAAACACGTCACACAGTCATCTCGATGGGTCTGTGTGGTGGTGGTGGCAAGAACGTCAAGACTGAAACATGACGCATTAGTTGTACCCGTCTTACCAGTTTGGAGTGCTGAGCAGTCAAGCCATCGGCATACTGGATCAGAGCCTGGAATTGGTTGTTCTTAGTGAATGTGATGATCTTCAGCACGGTGCCGAATTTAGAGAAAATCTGGGAGGGGAAGAAAGCACAATTAGGGGTGTAATCACAACACACATTTTCATTGAAACTGTACTGGAAGATAAACAAAGGGAAAGCATTTGCATATTTTTTCTTAGAACACACTTGGCAAACGAGAGACATTTCTGTTGGTAGCAATCTGCAACCTCACAGCCAGATGCCGCCAAAGCCTACACACTGGCCATTTAAGATAATCATTTTTAAAAAAGGAGGGGGACTGGCAAGCCTACAATATGAGCAAAACTAGGTAACTGTAGTCTGTACCTGGTGAAGTACATCCAGGGTGACGGGATAGAAGAGGTTTTCCACTATGACTCTGAGCACAGGGCTTTGGGACCCTGCTCCTCCCATGCTAGCCACATCTGCTGGAATGGCCATGCTTCCCATGCCACCGCCATGCAGAGCATTGACTGCCTGAAGAGCTGCCTGGGCACGCTAAAAAGAAAAAGAAAAAAAGAGAACTTCTTAGCTGGAGAAAGGTTTACAATAATAGATAAAATCAGTAATGTTTTTTCTTTGCCATATTTTTTGAAAGGAAAGAAAATTAAACTGACATTTTCTGCATTTAGACAACTCTTAGTATCTTGCAATGACAAAAGTAATTTAAGACTGAAATCCAAACATCTAGTGTGTGTCAGATTGCAAATCCTTACCACTTGGTTGGGAGAGTTGTCGGTCTTGAGCTCCTTGTGAGTTGAGTATTGCATGTAAATGGGGTGGTTTCTGATGACGGGGGTTACAGAGGAGTAGTAGCTCACCATCGTCTGTGCACACTCCTCGCTGGTCATTTCTAAGAATGCCTGCAGAGGCGGGATCCAGAGAAATGCATTTAATTTGACTGTCCCATCACATATACGGTGCCACACTATGGCAATGTGTATTAAGTGTTCAAAATAATCAGTTCCGATATGAAACATATGAGCATTTTCACTACCCATCACCATCTATGTTTAGTCAAATCTCATTTGATATATTTATTGGTTTCGACACATAACCACAGGTATTGGAAAACAGGAAATAACGACATTTAAAATGGATTCAATGTCTCAGCTAGTAGGATTATCCTCCTACCCACAGTCTCATATCATGAGAATGTGACAAAAGTGTCATTCAACATTTTCAGGACAAAGGGCTACAAAGCTCTCTGTTCCCAGGCCTAAAGAGGGCAAGTCACACCGGTTTGGCAAGAGACCTGCACATATCAGTCCTTACCTGGTTTTTCCCTTTCAGCATCAGCAAATTAGTGACCTTGCCAAAAGGCAGTCCCAGGCCAATAACTTCAGCCTCATTTATGTCGTTGGGCAGCTTGCGTACATGGACCACACGTGACGGAACACCAGGACTGCGGACGTCACCTTTGAATTTTTTGCTGTCGTTGCCATTGGCTGCAAGAAAAAAAAAAAAAAACAGAAGCAGATACAATCAGGGAGAGAACAGAGGGCTCTGGTTCTTCGTGAATAATGGATTGATCGTCATGGCAACACAAAGACACAAACGAGAAGCACTTCAATAAAAAAAGGATTCAACCCTCCATAGCAACCCCCTCCTACCTGGGTTCATGATATAGGGCCCGTTGGATATGCAGGAAGAAAATAGTTCGTCGGATCCCCTCTGCAGAAAGAGAGAAAACAATGGTTCACTTCAGTGCATTCACCAATGAGGGCACATAGCAGGTGGAGAGCACAGCTCTCATATTACTGAGCCATTGTGTGTGAGAGCAGGAAGTAATCTGATAACCAAAAGAGGACTGCGCAAGCCCGCTTGACAAGAACCCCGCCTTCCTCGCTAGAATAATTAAATGACCTGGCTTGTCAGCAAGGATATTCGACTTCTCATCATATTATTTTCTTTCCATACCATGTTATACTGTTCCAACAGTAATTTCTAGTTCCAAACCTTAGCCACAGACACAAATAGGCCATTATTTCTGACCTCTGAGCAATGTGCCAAAATATTAATTTATAAATGCCAATCACACTGAAGGAGAAAAAGCTACTATTCAACCCGAAGCACAGCAGTCAGCAATAACATCTTAGCTTGACAGCAGCTGTCAGTCGGTACAACCCATCTTCTCATAATTCAGTATTAGAAGGAAGGATAACACACCAAATCCCTCTGGATTGGAAGACAAGATGGGAATACTCCCAGCCCACACTAGATTACTGTCTGCTGAAACAGCCTTGTCTGTCCCCTCTTGCTCTCTCTAGTAGATATAAAGTGCTGTTTCAGTGCTGTTCTCATGTTTGTGTGAGTTTGTGGTTGTGCGAGATGAAGTACAGCAGTCACAAGAAGTGGCTCAGCAGCCTAAGCTCTACAACACTCCACAATGAATGTCCTGTTCCAGCTGAGACTAGGGGCATTGTTACACGGCAGTGCACACACATATGGAGCCCCAAGGACTCTTTAAGAGTTGAAGTGTCCTGGAGCACTTCTACAACAACCAGTCATGCAGGTTTGCTAGCATTCTACTCCACCTTGTGCATCTTGGCCTTTAATTATGCAAGTTGATGGAGGTTACAGTCAGGCGGCAAAGTCTACTCAAATGCAGGAATATGGTGATCCGAGAGGGATTCGGTCGTGCCTCTGAACACTAACGGGTGGTGTAGGGTACATAGTTAGTTGCTTTGAGAGCACGACACTGTACGCAGTAGAATAAACTACCCTTTGACTTCCAGATGGTTGGCCCAAGTTGCTCACTCTTACTCTGAGGCCCACACAAACAGGGTCTGCTATCTAAATTCATCAACTTGGAGCAGCAAGAGACATTCCTATGTCGACTTAACGGCGGCTTCGGGATCAGGGGCCTCCTGCTTTGGCAAATGTTCAAATCTATACATAAATGGAATGCATACATGGCAGGCAAATACCGAGCCAAGATTACAAAAAGGTGCAAAGTCTGACCAGACAAGAGAAAAAATGTTTGATAAAAGTTTGTTTGATATTTAAACAGTTAACTCGTACCAAATGTTCTATAAGAACGCCAAATGATAAGTGATATGTTCTAGCTGGGAGGAAATTGTAAAACAAAAGAAACAAACATTTTAGCTTTTTGCTTGATAAATGGGCCAAGACCAGATGCAAGCCATGAGAAATGAAGGAAGTGGCTCCCGCCTGACTGGATGTTTGTGGGCGGGCATCGTCACATTGTCAGTCAGCAGACCGACTGCAAACAGGAAGAGCAGCGGTATCAGGCCTGCTTCCAGGGTTTGACTAAACTTCCTCTTGGGGACTGATGGTTACTGTTCCATGGCAGGGCTCTCTCCCCCCATACATCCTCATTCTAAAAATAACCACCGAGCTAAGACGTGTGTGTAGTACAGAGCAGTACATCAAAGCCTTTACAAAATAGAGGACTGTGTAACAAATAAATTAATATAACTATAGCTTTTTGGGAGAGCGCAGCAGAGAGTGCAGAGCAGCACAAAGTTAATTTACAAAGCTAAGGAAAAAAAAGCGTATAAAAAGTATACTCCAAGACAGTGCCAACCCCATTTTTCAAACAAAAATCCTCTAAATGCATTTCAACATGTTCACATCCTTTGTTTTCACAGGGTGTTGACAGTATAATAGTAACTTTCAGTTAGTAGATGATGACACATTGATGGCCCACATGCTGAAACTGACGAGCGACTGTGTCTTACCAACAATGGGAGTGGCCTACTTTTATATCCTTTGAAAAAGGGAACATGGACTGAGGGCAGTTTCCCTGCACACCTGGTTTGTGTTGCATCCAAAAGGATGAGGAAAAATTATATGGGCTCTTAAAACATGCTGGGACCTTATTTTGGACTCTGTTAGGGGGGTTGGTAAAAGGTAATCCTTCAAGATAAACACAAAGGTGAAGAGCACAGGTACAGACGTGTTTGTTCACTGTGATCAGCCTTTGCCAGTGGGGGGCAGGGAGCAGTGCCTCACCATGGGACCAGAGGGGGGAGATTGGAATGTGACCGAGGAATGCCAGACACTCTGCCCAGACGGAATAATTACAGATTCCAGCAAGGCAGTACACCATAACTCAGCATTATCATTACAGTGGTATATAAAATCCAGAAGAGAAAAAAAAAAATTGCACCAGCAGTCAAATTCTGCATTGTTAAAAAACACGCTTTACTGAAATGAATAGAGGGGGTGGGGTGGTTGTTTGAACAGTATAAAGACCTTTGGCCTGGACGATGAAGACAGTTGAGACAGGATGGTTACAGCCCTATGCTGAGCTCAATTACGCCTCCTACACATATGTGCCCGAAGCCCTGTTGCCATGGATTACTACTTAGGCAGGCATTTTTATTGGGTACGCAAGTTAACAAGCAGTTTGCCAAAAACGACTGTGCTCTTCGCTTAACAAGTTTGCACACACAAACATGAGCAGAAAGGCTGCTATTCCAGGTACATACGCGTACAACACTGGAGATGATAAATAATAGATGCATGCATGCAAAAAAAAAAAGGAACATTGGCTAATACTTTGCTGGTTTGTTTAACTGGTGTTTGCTGAATTTGTGCTAGAAAACAAGGCTGAAAAACTATCAAGTGCCGGGGCAGGATTCAGCTGCTTTCTTAACATTCCAGCAAGGCCAACATGCCATTAAGGAACACACACAATAAACAGCAGGAAGTTTCATTTCCTTGCAGCCGCACAACCCAACAGAAACAGGACAAGAAAACAAAGCCCCACATCATACAATCTATTCTAATTGAATTATCAAATGTTCAATGTCCACAGTATTGAGAGTTGGTGCAACCGAAATGCACCGACTGTTGCATATCATAAATCTTTAAAAGGGCTCCAGCCTGCAACTGAAAATGTGTTACATGACAAATGGCGCAGGACAGCAGTTCTGTAATTATAGAGGAAGCGCTTGCAAACTGTCAGACTGCATTTCAAGTCCCCAATGTCGGGCGCAGTTATTTTCCATTTTCACTGACTTGCAAATGCACTCTCATGATCTCAATGCTATTTTGATTATGATGTTATTCTAATGACTGTATTTAGTTAGGAAAGGCCATGTCGGTAGCTTTACATATCTACACACACATTTGAACATGTGGCATTCATCCTGTGGTCTAGTCAGTGAAATAAGGGAAAGGGAAAAGAAGCAGAGCTGCAAAAAAAGAAGACGACTAAACAAATGCCTACCTTTGTGCCAACAGATATGTCATGGACACTGCTGTGAAAGAGAAAGACACTGCATTATTACACATGAAATCCAAGTAAATTACCCATAATCCATTATGGAATCTTTTTTAACGATTAACGACAACAGCATAACGTGTACAATCGGGAAACTATGCGAGCATTGAACAAGCATTGATGCAACATAAACCGTGTACGGTTTTTTTAACGGGGGGTTGGGGGGACTTCCTTATCCATTTACCAAGCTTGAAATTCAGAAAGCATTGCAGAAGGTTAAACATTTCCAATTTAAGTCGGCCGTTTAATAACAATATACAAATACTTACTCAATTTCAGGGACGTAGCCGGTTCCCAAAGGGTACAGTTCAGCGTCTAGGCGGCTGTAGTAGATTGGCAAAAACATAAGAGCAAACTTTAGATTGGACACTTACAAGTAATAATAAAACAATGATCAAATATCTTAAACAAACGTCGAGAGTATTATTGAACGAGTTCAATGCAACACTGATTGCTGCGTTTGAAGTCCTTTAAAACTGTCGAATTTATCTGATCAAAATGGTAAAAAACAAAATCGGTTGATTTAAAAACACGAGATTGCGTGTCCAATCGTATCATACCCTGCGTGGGCAACCAGGTATATAAATAAGTCTCAGATTCAATCAACGCACAACGTTCAGGCCAGACATCTTCAAACATGGCCCTGGCACTCCGCAGACAAATGAATGCGGAAATGAGACACGTTGCTTTAGCTATAGCGCTCGAGCGCCCATGGAATCGAGTAACCATGGTAGTTAGCCAACGTTCTATAATGTAACGGCCGCGTGCTGCCACAACGTTCAGTTAACGGACGAGTATTCACACTATACACGTCCGTCGAGTAACGTTTGCTTGGCGTTAAGTTATTTTATACAGAAAAATATATAATATATGTCCGTTCAAGCTAGTTAGCTTACGCTCCTGCTAACTGTTGCATGTTTTGATGGTAGAGGAAAAAAAAAGGAAAAAAACTGTTTCAAAACTTTCTCGGTCTAACGGTTACGTGAAGCAACCGCCGCGATCACAATATATCCTAATAAGCAACATATATATGGAAATGGTTAACACGGCGGTGTGTTTGCGTTAAATAAACAAGTCTAAAGTGTGGTTCTTTTTCACTTACCCGTCCATTGCACAAGAAAAAAACTGCAGGTCTGAAGCGAAGGTAGGGCGGCAGACTTGCTTGATTTTCTTACAAAATGGCTGAACACACGGAGGCGAGCGCTGATTAGTCCAGCCACTTTCAAGAGCCCAAAGCAGGCGGGGACAAGCTGCTCCTTGCGTCGCGATTGGACAAGACGACTATCATGTTGTGTATAGAAAAAAAGAAGAAAAAAAAGAAGGCCGCGGCAAATTTCCAGAACATCATATCAAGTAGTGAGGTTTGTTTGTGTTCACACTGGTTATGTGTGACAAAAACTAAAACGTACTTGATGAAATAAAATAAGAAGAAGACGGCCATTAATGTCGAGTTAGTCCTAAAGACGGGGCTTTGGGGGCAATATGGAGTCGCGCTCTCATACAATCTTATGATTATACTTATAGTCAGTAGCATAAACACACATTCAAAGATGAAAACCAAGGAAGTGACTTTTGTAGCGCATTTAAAAAGAAGGCACAACATTGGTGTTGTGTCCGCTTTAAAAGTCAGAGTACTCAGTAAGAGTGCAGAATCAGCGAAATGATCTTGAAGTAGCTACTCGCAGACATATGGCCCATGTGAGTGCTATGTAAATAATGTGCATTCATATGGAAGTAGCACATTAGAACATGCATTGAGAAGCTGGGACCAATACTACGTGTATATAGTATTGAGTAGATTAATCTACAATGGATCATATCTAAAAAAAAAAAAAAATACTCATGTGTTTTGTATATAAAATCATCTGTAAAGTAGGTTTACATTTAGCTGTCAAATAAATGTGGTGAAGTAAAAAGTACAATATTGGCCCCTGAAATTTAGTAGAGCAGACATTCCATAAAAAATAAATACATCAACGTTAAATGTACAGTACTTTAGTAGATGTTCTTAGTTTAATTGATTTCACCACTTTAAATATAAGACAATTCACTTAAGATTAGAGTCAAGCTAATGTTTGCATACTGGTGAGCCTTCATCCCACACTGGTCATTGAGTGTTGGGGGTATAGTCATTATGACCGAACCTTTGTGGATCCATTCACATTTGCAGGTAGTTTGAACTATGCTGATTCAGGGCACGCCCAGCCTGCAGTTTATCACCACTCAGTGTAACGTGTGAACAGCACATACTGGTTTTGGTGGGGCACAACACAATCAAGCTGGTACTTCCCCTGATACTGTTTGTCAGCACAAGTGTTTACTCAGGAAAGTATCCTGTAGAAAACACAGGATAGTTTCAAATTGCAAAAGGAAAGAGTTAGAGTGGCAATAAAAGAAGGACACAACTATTACATTATAGTGTAAAAACGAGAAGTAGATTACAGTAGATTACCAGAATGAAGTTAGTATAACACAAGAAGGAGGCACTTATGTACACACTGGCCGGCTAATTTAGAAGAGGAAAAAGAAGATGGAAAGACCTTCATCTCAAGAAACACACAATCATATAATGCATACAGTTGCCAGGTTTAACGGTTTGTATTATTTTATGGGACATGAGGTGAAAGAACTGAATGATATAGCCTGTCCTAAAATGTAAAGTTGAGAAATGACAGGAACCCATAAGTGAATAACCACAGCAACTTGTCAACGTGTCACAGTTGGTGATGTGTGTGAATAAGATGTGTGCACAGTAATGGTGATACGTGTGTGTGTGTGTGTGTGTGTGTGTGCTGAAACACTGTTGCACCACCAAGGACGACATGGCGATGTCACTGGTTCCCAAAGGTGGGCACATTAAAGTTATTTTGGGGTGAATGAGGTTACATTGAGGAACATTAGTTGTATTGTTTCTGTTTGTGTGCTCATCCTAATGTGTGTCTCATACTGCAGAGGCTTACTTCTAACAAATAATGTCAGAGGAAAGGAATTTACTGATATGTTACCAGAGCAGCAATAATACTTTGTCCTCATGGAGGGGATTGACCTGATTTATATGTCTGGACTTCTTATCCTACCTTTCAAAGTAATTTCAAATGAAAGAAATGCCTCCTCTTTTTTTGTATTTCCAATGAATTTTTAAAAACATATTCCACTATTCAAACCCAGGGCATTTTTGTTTTTCTTGTTGTGTCTGTGAGAGCGTGGAAAAGCGTCATAAGGGGTGTGACCTAAAACAATCTCTGTCTCGTGCTGTGGAACACCTCTGCTATCTTTCTATGTAGCGGTAAAATATGTCTCATCGCAGAGAATGTGTCCACAAACTGAATCTGCCACATTCATATTGACCTCACATTAATCTTTTAATTGTTGTTTTCGGGAGGCAGAAATGCTGCAGCATAAAGTGGTATAATTATGTTTGGTTGAATAGCGCATACCTGACCTCCATCTGATGAATGCCCTGTTTAAATTCCTCCCTCAGCCTTTGTCTCCCTATTTCCCAGTATATTTGACAATTCAGTAACAGGATTAACGTCCGCTACAGAAGACGTATGCTCTCTAGCGGCATGTTTCGGGTAGTGCACGTCACAGACTATCCAAGGCCATTTTATGCTCATTACCATCGGTGGATCTGCTCTTTATAACTCTATTTCATGTTTCTATCACATCTTTAACGTTTCTCCTCAAATCACACCGTACTATACAATGATTCATTCCCCATACATTAGTTATTTTCAATTACATACAATTATTTTC
Organism: Cottus gobio; assembly: GCA_023566465.1. Classification (NCBI taxonomy): domain Eukaryota; kingdom Metazoa; phylum Chordata; class Actinopteri; order Perciformes; family Cottidae; genus Cottus; species Cottus gobio. The sequence continues at coordinate 8,584,389 of CM042228.1, forward strand.
TTTATTTTTATTCCACCAGACAGTTGCATTCCCACAGAAGGTCGTCCATCTGTGGCTCCATCAGCTGAGATGCCGAAACCACACACACCATTAACCTTGGCTTACATGTACCCTTCTGTGTGTACGCTGTGTTGATTACATACACACTTATCTGACTTGCTGTAAACAAACAGTAGTTTTATTCAAGATTAAACATTTAGACGACCACAGAATAGATGAACAGGCATTGGTCTAACACAAGGTTGCTTTTTCTGCTCCTGTCCCAGAGACCCACAATTAAGCAAAGCTTTTAGCACACGCTGCACATAATGTTTGCATCCCCAAAAAATGTAGTTTGGCTTTTGATAAGTTTCTCGGATGTGTGGAATAAAAAAGGTAATCCGCCTGTTACAGTAAAATCAACAGCAGGATACAACATTTTTTTTCCCCAAGACACCAAAAGTAGTCTGCATAATACCTATCATCTGAGCTTCATTTATTTATTTATTTATACTAATTGTGAGGAAAAATTAGAATAATATTTTACCATAGTTGTGTACCCCTCTAGAGTAGAAGGCAGTGTTTCCATTGGGTCATCATGACTGGGAGCAGAGCAAGAAGAACCCCAGTTTCAAAATGGCGGCAGACAGACAAGTCCAATCAACTGAACCTGACAAAGGCACCAACAATACACAGATGGCCATCTTTAAAAAAGAAAAAAGAAAAAGAAATACACACATCAAATACAATATAGCGCCTCGCAAAGAGGCCATAGGAAAGAAAAACGAGTCAATATCATAAAGAAAGGGGCAAGTTGTACAAATACAGTGCAACTGTTTATGGAAAGCATAGACTATCATTCATCTGTCCACGCCTGTTGACCTCCCTTTTGGAATGTTAGAAGGGATAATTTCTCTGGCGGTAAATGTAGGCGGGACATGAGATAATGCATCCGGCACTGAAAGTTGCGAAAAGACTCTTATTCAACGGATGCAGGAGGCAGTAGATCCCCCACAATCCCCCCTCACCAGCGGGTTGAGTAAGACAGAGGGAGGGAGAGCTGAAGAGCAGCCGGCGGATGGAGAGTGTTCGGCGAGTCGCGAGACCCGGGATTAGCACCAACTTCAGAGGTTTTTGAGCCGCGTGTCTCCGAGCATAGACAGGCGGGGCTGTGTGTCTGTGACGATGAGGATGGTGATGGTGTGTGGGTGAATCAGAGACGGGGATGAGGCTCAGTGGGGTGGTAGTGGAAGCATTGGTGTCGCGGCATCACCGACCCACGTTGATGGCCTCTATGTCTGCCAAACAAATGAGTGAACTTGGGCCAACATGTATTTAAAATTGGCTTTCGGGCCTTTTAATTGCTACAGTGTACATGTTCGGTTTAGCTTGCTTACATCCTGCACTTTCTTTTAAATAGTTGGACTGGTTTTTATTCTAGAATAAGACCTGTTTCTTATACAATAATTGCTAAAAAAAAATAAAAAAGCTTGGGAACTTGGCACAACCAAATTCTTTATATTGTGTTTTTAGACCGAAAAGATTCAAAGTCCCCAGAGGATGTTATTGTTAGTGAGAAAGTCTATTCAAATGGCCCCAAATCTTCCTTTTGCTGCAAATCTATTCGAGCGATGTCGGGCCGGCGTCTACAGACAAAGAGTCAGGGGTTAAACTGGGAGCGAGCAGGACAGAAACCAGCAGCCGACCAACACACAGTGAAATTACAGTATATCATCAGATTTTTATTTGGTTCATAAAGAGACAAAAAGCTTTTTTTTCCCTTCTTTTTTTTTAAACGGTGAGATGAGCAAGCCCTCCACTTCTCGTCATGGTAGAACTAATCCCAATTTAACCCCTGGATTTACATTCATGTGAACGTGATAGAGTATAATTAAGACCGAACAAGTGACAAGACAAGTCAAAACAGTTGCAAGGCTTCATGCAGTGCTACCTCATAAGATTCACATCGACTCTACTGTTGTGAGAACTAAATTATTTAAGCATGTCTTTACGTTGCGGTAATGGTTCGCCATGACTCCATTGATCATAAAGTAGTATCCATCTTATTTAAAAAATACAAAAAGCTGTGATCTTCATGTACACGTGTCACATATAGTATCTGTGAGAAGCTAATGTGGTTGGCAATATGGCCGCTGTTCTAATGTCTCCGTGCTGTAGATTTATTTTGAAGCTGAATGCATATTTCATAAACTGTTACTGACAGAAAGACGCGAGTGACTAAAGATATGAGCACGTATGAGGCTGAGAAAGCACAGACACTTGTTATGATTGTAACGCGATTCTGGTAGTGCTCACAAGCTTACATGCAGTTAATGGTTGGAGATGATATAGAGGACCAAAAACAATAAATACCTTGTATAAAACATAATTTCATATCAATATATTAAAATACTATTTAAAATAATATCTTAGACAATATTGCAATATGAAATTGACCGATAAATAGTTGGTAGGCCGACACAGATGAATATATACTGTATATATATATTTTTAAGTGTCTGTGTCCTTCATAGTTTGCTGTTTTGACTTAAATGATTTGACGTTTCCAGATTTCCCCCCAGTCGGTATAGCAGTACAATCCAGATACATTTTCTTTTTTTTTCCCAACAATAATAACAATGAACTTACAGTACACAGTCCCATAATAAAGATATACATACTGAATACAATATAAATGTCAAGACAGAAAAATAGAAAAATATCAATAGAAATCAAAAGTCAAATACATATCAGAGAAAGTATACAGAGCAAAGTGTACTTATGAGTCTTTGTGGTTCTTGTTGTTGTAGCTGGAGCTTGTATTGGCTCTCATTGTTGGTCTATTGGCTGTGTAACTGTACTTCATATTTTTGTTTTTTTCCCCCCCGTCCCGTCCCGACACGCACACACACACGCACACACACACACACTCGCACACACACACACACTCGCACACACACACACACACACACACACACACACACACACACACACACACACACACACACACACACACACACACACACACTCGCACACAGACACAAAGTTACACACATCTGCAATTACAGACACATGCCATAGCACAGGTGTAGGTGTGTACTAACCCATACACTCGCCCTCACACGCACAGAGACACTCACACACGCACACACACACACACACACGCACACACACACACACGCTCACACACGCACACGCACACACACACACATAGCTCACATGACCGTGCAGCACTTGCAGGTCTGTTTCTTCTCCTTTTCATTCTCTCCGTCCTCTCCTCCTCCGTTGGCCTTTTCTTTATCCGCCATGCTCCCGTTGGGTGGAGCCTGCTCCTCCGTGGCCGCCTCTCCTCCGGCCTTCCCTTCCCCATCCTCGATCATGACGAACTCAGCCTTGACGTTGCCGTCGACGCCTTCCATTGCCGCGCGGGACTCCTGCTCCTCCTCCACGGTTTTGTAGCCCATGAACACCAGGGTGACGGGGTTGTCTGCGCTGGCTTGGTCGGGGCTGGGACCCAGCAGCTTGGCCTCGATCCCCATCACCTCCCTCTTGGGGGTCTGACCTGAGCCCTGCACTACTCCGTTCTCACCTAGAGGGGGCACCAGAGTGCCATTGAGAGGTGAGGGGAGGGCGAAAGGGAAAGAGGAGGAAAGTCAGAGCGATGAAAAAAGAAAGGAAATATTGTTTTAATGACCTCCGGAGGAGAGGAGAAATTTAACAGAGCAAATGAAGAGGCCCTTGTTGGCTCGCTTTCTCTTTCCGACACAGGTACCCAGACTGTGTTGCTATGGTTTCATATGATCGTATGTTGCCATGGGTACTGAACTTACCTCCATTTTCTTTGGCCACACCCTTATTGGCTGGAGGGTCTGTCTCCAGTTCTTCAATCTCTTGCTCCAGCCTGGCTCAGAAACACACACACACGTGCACTGATTGAAATAAATCTGCAATTCACTCTACGTCACAGAGACTTTAATGTTGCACGTATGATCAGGTTTCTACAAAACAAAACCTTGATATTTGATATAGCTGACCATGATAGCCTCAGTGTCTTTCCACTATTTGACAATCTCATTAAAGGCATTATTAAAATGGACATAAATACTGACTTATTTATAAACCATACCAATACTTAGACATGGCACTACAGATTGGAATCAGGTTCAAACGCCACGGAAATAAATAAATCACAATAATTTATGGATTTTCTGGGTACTCAATTTGAATGACATCGCCTGTAAAGCAATGCACAACCCTCACGTGACGTCTAGTGTGACATAGAGACGCTATTCCATGATTTACGTATATAGCGGTGGCTTGAAGAAGGGGAGGATACATTTTTACGTTTTTTCTTTAGCATTGGAAAATAAATTCTGGACCAAGATCGGACACGCAGGTTTTCTTTTAGGATGCTGACCTGAGGATGACCTGCTCCAGGAGTTTGGTCTTCACCTCGTCCTCATGCAGACGATTCTGAGTCTCCTCCTCCGCCGGAGCTCCATCTAACAACCAGCGCTCCCTCAGTGCCTTCGACTGCAAGAGGACATCACAAATACTGACATGTTAGTGATAATGAACACAGAGACAAAGCACAAGAGAATGATGATGTTCTTCATTTTGTGGCAAAAAGAAGAACACATGATGAGTGTGTACGTCAGCTATATGATGAAAGGAGCAGGAGCAGGGAAAGGCCTTTTAATCATGCTTCCTTCAACAGGAGCAGAGGATTAATTCATTAGCAGAACTTCAATTCCCCCATAATGCAGCACGTTCTCACTCTTTCTCACTTGGAAGAGATTAGCGATATTTTGACGAGCGAAGCGACTGCGTGATTCTGTCGCACACTTCAACCGCTGCCTGGTTGTTGCCAAGTGGACTGTGGCCCGTGGCCAGAGAAAGACTATGGGACACTCCTCCTGTTATACTCAATTGAGCATGGGATTGGAAATCGAGATAAATCACTAAAAGATAAAAAACTAAATAGTTCCAATCCTAAAGCGCATCAGACATCTTTACGGGCGAGTTGAGAGCACCGGCTGTGACTAAACTAACTGATTGTAAACTGTTAGGCTCATTATAATTACTGGAAAGGTAATTCTAGGACAAGATAATTAAATACCCCCGTATGAGTTATAATGAAGCACCACATGGGAATAAAATGTAGCTTCTGAGGTGGATTTTATTCACTTTACTCTTAGCTTCCACTTCTTTATCTCTCTTCTATGTGTATTTTCCTCTATCTATTTCCAAACAGCCCTGTATTATTGTCCTGACCCCCCCCATCCACATTCCCTCCTGTAGATAAGCTTGAATCAAAGCAAATACTTGGCATGCTTGGAGGTAAATATAACAGTGTGTCTTACTCGCAGCTGTCAGACCGTGCAGCACAATTCAACCCTGCTTGGCCAATACGGAAAAGTGTTAGAAAAATCTCCTGCTTTCACGAGTTGGACTGAAGATCTGGACCTGTGCTTGATGTGAATTCCTCTCCAGTGATGCAACAAGAATTTCTCTAGCAAAACCCCCTTGTTTTTTTTCTTTCTTTCTTCCTCTCGGAGTCGACCCCCGCCCATTCCTCTCTCTCGTATGCATATGTTCATGAACTTTGTGGTTTGTGCATGTGATTCTGGGTAAGCTTGTGCATGCCAGGGAGCATCTGTTTGTATGTGTTACAGGCCCTGTTGTTCTGTTTCAACTCTTACTTTCCCCGCTCCAGACATCCAGCTCAACAGAGCTTTACAGCACACACACACTCTCACGGTGTAACTCAACACTTCATACCCTGCATGGTCTCTAGGGCGCTGGATCTTACCCTGTTTCCCTCGCTCTCTCTACTCTCTCAATCTTCCTCGCTCTCTCGCCCCACCCAACTACCCTAACGCCCGACATCACGTAATGTACTCACTCATGTGCACGCACACACACACACACACACACACACACACACACACACACACACACACACACACTAGTCGTAAAGCCGGAGCACTGAAGTTACGTCTCTCTCCATTGTTCTTTGGAGTAAAAGCTGCTAACGTAGCAGACAAAGGGCGGAACTGTGACACACACACACACACACACACACACACACACACACACACACACACACACACACACACACACACACGCACGCACGCACGCACGCACACACACACACACACACACACACACACACACACACACACACACACACACACACACACACACACACACATATACCTCCAAATGTACTGAGCAGCTGGGAAAAGCGCTTTATTGCAAAATGCTTTTAGCATCTTTCCTATCCAAATTAAATCCCAAACCTTTGAAAGTCTCTCCAAAAGTAATTGATTTTATTCAAAGTAATTCTTATTATTTGATCAACTTTTGTCTTCCTTTCAAAGTAATTTAAAGCAACAGTTCACAATTTTGGGAAAAAAGCTTTCTCGGCATAAGCTAAATGAGAAGAGGAATATTAAACTACAGCCATGAGATTAGCTTAGCATACACACTGGAAACGGGGAAACTGCTAGCCCGGTCATTTCATTGCTTTACATGTGCTCCACTATAAACAGTGTGTTTCACATATTTGGAGTATGTTGACATACAGAGGTTGTAATTAAAGAGAGCAGCTGCATGCATAATCATATCTGCATGCCGTGGCTGCCTAATAAAACACAGAACTCCTATCAATGCGTTCTGTGTTAGCGACATTGTATTAGTTCATCTCGCCATTCTGTCTGCACTGTGAGAGTGTGTGTGCATGATCCTGTTTTAGTGTGATTTAATGGTGGGGCAGGTACACCCTTAAAAAAAGGTGGTGTGTAAACGGAGACATTTATTGGGTTTTCCACATGAAAGCCGTCTCTGGAAAAGCGATACATGCTGTGGTTTGCACAAAGAGCCTTCTAATGCTCCTGTACAGCATGATTACACTTCCCCTCTGTGTGTGTGTGTGTGTGTGTGAGACGAAAGCGGGGTGCGGTTGGTGTAAGAGCCCTTTCCTGTTGGTGGGAGTGGGACAAAAATCTGTTTCCTCTGCCAAAGCCCATTGCATTGTCTGAAGCTTTTTGTGTTCTTTCATGAAGCCACGCACACAAAAACCAACACACACACACACACACACACACACACACACACACACACACACACACACACACACACACACACAAAAGAAAAAATTGGGAGCACGCTTGGGCAACGGCACAGGTCACAGGCACTTTTGCCACAAAAACGAACGCGTCTGTGCCAGCGCACACACGCCAGCGCACCCACGCCGGCGCACACACACCAGTGCACACACGCCGCAACCTTTCGCTCGTATCTGTGACCTGTCGAATTGTATCCGGAGCTGAAATAGCTTTGATAGTGCTGACACATACACTGACAAAAGCCTTGGCTCTGATATAATGAGTGTGTGTGTCCACTCGCACGCAGATTTGAATGTGTTTTTTTACGGAGCGTGTGTGTGTGTGTGTGTAAACCGCATGTGGAGGAGCTGCTGGTGTTATCTGCGGCCCATTCTGAACATTCCGTGACAGCAGCAGTCGGGGAGTATCACTATGTGGGACTGATAGATTTAAAAGGAGTTGCTGATTTGGTCATTTGGCTGCAGTGTACCACTCACACACAGAGCTCGGTTCAGGTTCTGGTGAGGCGTGCGGCGGTTCAGGTTACCCCTGGAACGAGTTGTATTCATAAATACACTCATCTTATAAGTGTGGGATTAGAGTGTTCTCAGAGGACGGCGAATATAGCGCCGATTGGCCGGGAACCCGTTGGCTTCTTCGCAGCATTTGTTGCTGTTTAGTGGAGGGTTGGGAGGGTTAATGATTTCAAATCGAATGTTTTGATAAGGACTTCCGGCCTTCTTGCATAGTGCTCTCATTTGTAATTACAATGTCCTGATTACGGGAGAAAAATTTTGCCATGCACTTTGTCGACGAACATTAAAGTGTGTTATGTGGTGTCATAATTCGACTTAATGACTTTGTTGTAAACTGCCTGCTTAAAAAAACACTCAATGCAAGGTTGCAATATAGAAGAGCATCACAACCCCCCTGACTGTGCTGGAACTAACAAACCTGTTTTCACCTGTTTGCAGACTTAAAAATTAATAATTATAAAATAAGCAAGCAAAGTTATTCCCACAAGTGCAGTAGGACAAATAGGGCATGTGCAAAATGTGAGCATGTGTTTGTGTGTGTGTGTGTACCTTGAGATGCTGGAGTTGTCGTCGGTCATCATCCAGCTGCCTCCTCTTGTTTTCAATCTCTGTCTGCCTCTTCCTTTTCTCCTGTTACAACACACACACACACACACACACACACACACACACACACACACACACACACACACACATACACACGTATCATCATTAGCACATCTATGTTTTTAAAGAACACCACACTGTGTCCTTAATGAAGTAGAACTGAAACTGATAGAAAACAAGCTCTGCCTTTGTCTTTATGGAATTGCTGCTTTTTAATGGCAACTTTTGGTGACTGAGTACATTATGTGTCAGCTGATGTTTATTGCCAGTGTTTCTGAAAGGTAAGAGTGAGAGCGAATGAGAGGGAAGTTGGTGTATAGTTACCGTATATGTGCTGTATATTTATAGACACATACCATTCACTCCATATGTCAAGTCAATTTCGGGAATTATTTTGATGAGAATTGAGTTGATATTGAATTTGGTGTTTAGCGATCCTGACGGTGATATTAGAAGGTATATTTATCATACATGAGGTATCTTGACGGCTATCTCAAAGTTTGGACGTTTCAGTAAATTGAGATTACATTGCTGTGCAATTGTTTCCTAAAATCCGCTCACAACAAACCAAATGTAAACGTGTGTAAAACACGTGCATCGGTAACTTTGTCTGCCATTGATTCTCAACGCTGTGTGAAGATGTACAACTCAACAAACATAATTACACTGGCCAGAGAACCTATAGATGTTGTTTGTCGGAAAAGACAACGAGAGAGAGAGAGAGGGAGAGGGAGAGGATGAAACAGACTGAAGTGATGAAAGACTATAGAGCGAGGGAAGAGAGATGCTGAGAACCGCTGCATTAGCTTTCCATGTCCTTAATGGTTGAAGGATATGGGATCTAAAAGGTTGAGTCATTAAGACATTAAGGCGGTCAGATCCTGACAAGCAGCATAGATTTGCTGTCCTGACGTGCACTCTGTGTGTGTCTGTGTGTGTGTGTGTGTGTGTGCAAGAGAGAGAGCGAGAGAAAGGACGAGACCGACACAAATAACTTACAGCGATGGCCTGGAGTTTCTCCTCTTGGGACACCTCAGCCATCCTTAAGGAAAGAGAGAGAGACAGAGAGAGGGATTCAAGCACACGTGCCCGCCGACATCAGACTTGACACACAGTGACAAACAACGTTCCACACATTCGCTCACCAGCCATTTACCTTCCAAAGACTTCCCTCGGTGACTGAGGTTAAATATCTGTCTGCTCGCACTAAATCAGTGTCTCTTTCCTGTTAGGGAGAGCCAGGGAAGGCATGCTAATGTGCCAGCAGGGCGCTGCTGGAGATTCCTGCTCTAATGGGTTCCAGACCAGAGCTCCGGGATGGAGGATGGACGGGAGCACAGCTGAGGCGAGAGTAGAGGAGGACTGGTTGCTCTACTGAGACGGGACAAAGCCATCACAGTGTCCGGCTCCCTCAAAAATCACATATCTGACATCAAGTTGTATTTTTTTTTCTATAGTTATTAGCTGACTTTATCTCTCGATAAGATGTATTCGTAATAGGGAATTCAATTGCATTCCTATACAAGGAGAACCAATATTCATTTTCATTTCAGCTTTGGAGAGGGGTATTTACTGGGGAGACCCTAAAGTCTCCCTCAGTAAGGGCGGTGTGTTTTTAAAGGGATGCTATAAGTGTAATGCATATAATACCTTTCGCCACTGAACATGAGAATAGTTGGCTCTTTTTCAAATTAATCCAATTAAATTGTTGCAATTAAGATTAGATCTGAAATAATTTCTTGATTAACTATGATTTGATCAGCAGTAAACTATTTGTTGACTATTTTGATTATCCACAAATTAAAAAAAAACTGAAGATCTTTTTTTATTATAGTTTTTCTTTTATAGACCAAAAGATCCAACGATAACTTGAGAATCAAAGTCAAAATAATCCATAATGAATATAGAATAAGACAAAAGGATCATTTGAATCAATATATGATGACATCCGTTACCTAAACCACATTAGACGTTCGAGCATGGTTGAGATTGTCTTGGCCTCGATAAAGTTAGTTGAAGGGAACGTACGACTCACATCAAATCATAAGGGATGACACGCGTTACCTTCACATTGACGTAATCATTTTGTCATGTTACAGCAAGAGCCTCTAGAAAACAGCGTGTGACTATAATGTGTGAAGCAATGTGGCCCGAATAAGACTCTTCCTCCAGATTGGAGGTGGCTGACGAGGCACACAAAGCAGCTGCAACATATTACCAGCAGGCGCCTTTTCCAGCCCAAAACTGAATCACTGCATCACAGCACATATGGGATTCTGATTCCTCTGCACTGGTCCAAACCAAACTCTTACGAAACAACTATGACACAACTGCTCTACTCAGCCCCCTACACCCCTCTCCAGCGCCAGTAAAATGTGTTGAAACCATTTGATCGTGTCACTCCTCCTGACGAGTGGCCAGGACGCCCACTGTGCCTGTGAGTTTGCTTGCATCATCTCCCAAACGATTAATAACAAAGCTCGGATTGTGAACGTATCAATTGAGAAAATGATTTCTATCTTGCCCTTGCTGTAGGGTCGCCCTCATTGCTACACTTTTTAAATTCCCACACAAAAGTATGCAATGCAGCAACAATGGCTCCTTTTAAGACATAAAGAGGCATACATTTTTGGTCATGCATGCGATTCCACTATCCAATCACAGAAAGCTGTACGACTCCACCTCGGGGGTTTATTATGGGAGGACGCTTTGTGAAATGCTGAATTAATGCACACTCATTCAAACCCCCAAATGATCTCCGCTCTTCTACCAAAACCACATCACCATCACATGGAGAAAAGGGAAAACCACAACCCTCCCCCCCCCCACCCCACACACACATATACACACACTGTACTGTCTAGTTCACACATTCTTTTGAATTTTCGCATTCCCTTCTGCAAAAACAGGAAGAACAAAAAAAAAACATCTGGAGATGCAAAATGAGACTACAATAAGGCTGAATAGGAGAAGCCAGCATTGTCAATTAATCAATAATACAAGAAGGCTCCAAATTCAAAAGTATACTCTTTATAATCCAGGTACTGTTTAATGCTGTTTGTTGACAGTGTTTTCTGACTTATTTTCTCCCTTAATCTCGTCCCTTCCCAGCCCTCGGGTGTCGGTGTAAGCCGGGCAGTTAGCTGGCTGAGCATCTGGATCAGTTCATCAGTGGTATGAAGGAGGCCTGGAACCGCCACCCTGACCCCAGAGAGGTCACTGTGAGCATCAGCTGAGACGAGGCAGAACACAGCTATGACAGGTTTTTATATTATTTTAATCTATAACCGCTGTTGGAAACATCAGTTGTCAAAAATCTGAAAAAAAAGAAACAGTTTACCCTGTAAATCTCATTTCGCTCACGCTACTCAAAAGTTTATTTGTGACAACCATTTTTAAGAAAAGAAGACAAACTTCTAATATCCACTGGTGTTAAATGTAGTCTTGACACAGAGCAATCATATAAGATATATTTGCTTCAACAAAATAGTCAGAAATCTACAAAAAGCTAGCTTTTTCCAGCGCTATCACCTGTTTTAGCTGCTGTCTCCTGAGTAGCTCCACAGATCACAGCTGAGTCATCTATTCGCTGATGAAGACAGTGAGTTTTAGTTAGTTGACCTTGAGTTAAGACTACTTTGTCAAATCAAAAGTGAGATTCAAATAAGGAATTATTTGCTAAAAGAAATACGTTTTCAAGAGTAAAAATCTGACGGCTCTCGTGCTCCGGAGATTCGATACAATGCCAAAACATAAAACGCTGTACCTCAAAACATCAAACCTCAGCAACAGTGGAAAAAACAGCGGTGTGGCTCTGTGAGTTACAATCAAAACTACCCAGTTGGTGCCAAAGTTAACAACAGATGTCCACTGGACCAACTGAGAGTTCAGTCCTCAGATGTTCAAAGCTTGTCCCTCCACTCAAACCCATAAAGCCCTGCTTCTCTAACCTCTGGCCTACATCTGTAATGCATCTTTTAAGATGTATTGGGGAGAAAGATTTGAACCACCTTGTCGGAAACATCACCGGCTCACGTCTCGCTGCCTCCCTCATAAATTATGGACAAACAAGGAGAAAGGAAAGCAGACTCAAAGACAAGCATCTGTGCAGCATGGCTTAGAAGAGTAATTACATTTATGACCAAGAAAAGAAGACATCCAGGGAGTCACTCACAAACAGGCAGCAGAAACATATTGAGACAGATACATATAATATCATCAGCACTGAGGGAGAAAGCCGTCTTCTCTGGCAGTGCACATACAAACAACAAACTAAAACTATGGATGTTTTCTGTCAATATCTCAAGGCCAGTGCGGGTCAGAAGTCGGGAAAAATAAAAACGGACTAATGAGCAGCCCTATTCCTGGTTGAGTGCACTGCTGCTGTAGCATTTCCAGGAATACATCATTTGCCTGCATAGAGCAACCAGCAGCCTCTTCTAATAGCATCACAGTCCTCTGGCACCAGCAGTCACTTTACACACTCCCTCTATCTGGACTGAAATGCCCTAAAAGTGATTATCTGCCTGTCCAAGGCGCTCAATGAATGATAATCCTGTTGAGTTTATTTGTTTAGGCATATCATGATGACCTAAAGCTCAACATGGATTTAAAACTCTCATCTCTGCACGGTGAGAAGCAATGATTTTTCTTCCACCAAATACAAAATGAATGAGTGTCCTTGTGGCAACTAAAACATGCAACACTCTTTTTTTTTTTGGTAAAGGACCCAGTATGTTACATCCAATCGCACTAATGTGTGCCGAAATGTCGGTTAAGAAACATTGTATTCATTATTTATGCAACACAGTCTGGAAGTGAAAAGGTCAGCAAGTACACGCTGTACTGATCTGTACATGAGAGCGGTCACACCGTGTGGCTATCTGTCGGTTCGCTAATCTCAGATTATTTTAAGCAAACGCCGCGACAATCTGTTGGACTTCTTCTGATCCGGCCTCCCACACTCGCACGCACCGGAGCTCGTTTTCTTGGATCTGTGCTTCATCACATAGTAAACAATGCACAACGATGCAGACCATATGGGACGAAACAGAATGAACAAAAATAAACAAGGACATAATCATTTTCACAAGGAGAGTCTTGTGATGTTCGTTATCGTCGACAAATCTCATGGGACCAAAACTAAAATGTAATAAAACCATTTTAAACATTAATGAGCCACACGGTTGCTGTTAACATGTCTCTTCATTATGATAAACCCGGGCAGCGTAGTTTTAATCAACCCTAAAAATTGGAATAGGAATGCCTGAAAAACTCACTAGTGCAGTGAATCCACCGCTGAAAATAGTCCCCAAATTAATGTTAACAAAATAACAACATTGTCCACATATTTGAGAAACAATTTCATTGTTTAATTGTATTTTGTTTTGTAAAAATGTATCTATTCATGGCATGTTTTTAAAGATTTTAAATCTATAAATGAACAGGGCTTACAGACAGGCTGAAGATTAGTATTGTTCTTTTTATGGGTTGACTATGGCCAACATATCAAATATCGCCGGCCTAATCCTTTAAACTGAACCTGTAGAAAGAAATGTCCAATTAGAAAGCGTCTCGTTCACCAATCAGAGAACAGAGAGGCAATGACTTGCAGTCCCAGGTACGTTATGAAGTCAAGACAAGAAGAATGACACTGTTCACTATTCATTTCACGTAAGAAATTACAACAAAAACCCTTGAAAATAGCTTCTAATGGATCCAGTTATGCAATACTGGCATGCAGCATCTACAGTAATAACCTATTTCTACAAAGCCCTTCTCGCCATATGAAAGGGAAATGTGTTCACTCAGGTGTTAATTCATAACAGCAAGAACCGCTTAACTTATACTGCGCAGTCATAATGAAACTCCCCAACACCCACACCCACACAAGCACACTCACTCAAACCTGTAGAAAAAGAGATGGCTTTTAGAGGCCAAGGACTAATTGAATTACTAACGACGTACTATTCTTTAATATCTGGACAAAACCGAGATGTGAACTTGATTTCTGGCTATTCTTGAATGAAAGAAAAAGCAAATATCAGTGTATGAACGGGCAAAGGAAACAGTTTTGTTGCTGATATTAATGCAAAAAAAACAACAAGTGCTCACTTACACTAGTCAAGTCATACACAGCAAAAAACATTTTCCTCTTCAGAAAGAATGATGATGGTGAAAATGGCTCTTGAGCTTAATGAGTCAGACCCGGCATTAGAAAACTACGAGAGTCTGAGAGAGGAAACTAATCTGAAATCTCCTTCACACTCACTAAGTTGGAGTGGCACTTCTTTCTCCTCCTCTCTGCTCCCCACTTCCACAGCTTCCTTCCTCCAGGCCAAAAGAGCACAGGGACAACAATACTCCTCCCTGCCTTTATTTTGCCCAGGCCCCACACACACACACACACACACACACACACACACACACACACAAAATCGTCCCGGGTCAGCACGCACACCACGACTTGTTCCCCATCACACATGCAGCTCCGCCTCCTTCTATCTGAGGCGTAACACAAATTCTGCAAGAACGTAAACATTGCACTGCCAATACAAATTTGAGGAAGTCCGCTGAGGTCACATGTTAGTGTTATAGGGGTCAGAGGGGAAAGCTCCTTCAACCCCCCCCCCCAAGAGGTCTCTCATAAATAAAGCCCTGTCAGTACAGAGGAGAGGCATGGTGTGAAGCATCCCCATTGAGAAGCCACACACAGGCGGGATGAGGAGGTGGCAGTCAGTTCTCTACTGTAGTTTTTTATCCTCGGTCAAGCTCCAGAAACGCTGACTACCCATAATACACCTGCGGCAAATAGCGGTTTGTACAAGGCCCTCGCGTGTAACCCGAACACTAAATATCTTCAAGCCCAAGCTGAGATAAATCGGTGACATCACTAGGGTTATACAACCGTTTCCTACAGGCCGAGTGAGACGGTCCACGACTACAGAATCAATTTGATTTAGTAAAATCAGTGCGAAGCCCCAGAGGGTTTTGTGGTGGAGTTTGATAGTGATAAAAAGATCTGGTTTCACTTTGGGACAGGGATCGTCTGCGCCACCTAATTCTTTCTTTTTGTTGCAATTTTCGACAAGCAAACAATCACACCTGCTTTTGGTGTCGAGGGTGTGTGGAACGTGCTTCAAATATCAACTAATCTCTCCTTGCAGGCATTCGTTACATCGCCCTCATTTGTCCACATAACAAGTGACGGTTGTGTAAAGTATGGAAAGGAGAGCTTGAGAGGTCAATCCGGCCTACTTTGTGAGCCTGTGCACACCTGAGCAAACGCTGCCTTCAAGCGGCCGAAATTGTCAAAGTTTTGGTTTCGGAAAGGTTCCAAAAAGTGATTGGACGAAGCCCTCGTAAACCTGCTGTGTCAGAGCGGTGTGGGGGAAGGGGGCTCCAGGCGCTGTTGGACCATATTTATAGTTCTGGGTTAAGTTCTTTATCAGTTCCTTCCAGAAACCCCCGTCTTGTTCGGCCTCTTTGTAAGTCCCGTCTCTTCTCTTCTTTATTCCTCCGCATGGACTTGACTCATTTCCTCACTTGACCGCACACAACCTTAATTACTTCCACGACAGTAAACCTTTACGCTTCAAATCTGTTCAGTCGTTGTGTTTGCTTGTTAATTTTTATACATTCAGGGGCAACGCACGGCGAGTCTGCAGCTCTTGTGACACTTGAATCGATCGCTGCGTTTTGATTCCAGCCACCGTACGGAGATGCATCATGATGTCACAGATAGGTCTGTGAAGGCCTGGCGTTCGGTTCATTGCTCAGAAAATCTACATTTGGGCAACGGGAGGGAGAGACAACCATGACACCTGAGTGGAAAAAAGGCCTTTTA
The DNA here is from genome assembly GCA_023566465.1 of Cottus gobio. Taxonomy (NCBI): domain Eukaryota; kingdom Metazoa; phylum Chordata; class Actinopteri; order Perciformes; family Cottidae; genus Cottus; species Cottus gobio. Next base: position 8,600,465 of record CM042228.1, read on the forward strand.
GCTCCGTGAACAACCTGTTCTGATTTACAAGCTGCATCACAGCAAAAATACCACAGATGCAGCTTCTGAACACACAATGAGAAGTTGACATAAATTGAGAGGTAATAACCTTCATGGCTAAAGACTTGGTTGTGGAGCAACATCACAAAGCTGCTAGAAGACCACAAACAAAGACTCTGAAAACAGATCATACAAGGTCTATGACATAACAAAGCAATGGAGAGGGACGTAGCGACTGTGGCTCAGTGGTTAGCAAGTCGGTCTTTCAATCAGAAGGTCGGTGGTTCGATCCCCGGCTCCGGCAATCCGTGTCGTTGTGTCCTTGAGCAAGACACTTAACCCTCATTGCTCACCGTTGCTGTGTCTACGGTCTACTGTACACTGTATATCATGTAAGTCGTTTTGGATAAAAGCGTCAGCTAAATGAAATGTAATGTAATGTAATGTAACGTACACACTAGCCGTACTACGATGCAGAGCTGCAACAATAGTTAGTCAATTAGTCAACTGACAGAAAATGAAGTGCCAACCACTTTGATGAACAATTAAACAGATTATGCTTCAAGCTAAAATGACATATTGTCTAATTTACGGCTTCTGTAATGCGTAGACTTTATCCTTTTCTTGTCATGTTTGATAGCAAACTGAAAATCATTTGGGGTTTTAGACCGTTGAATAAAACATTCTACAAACACAATGGAGAGTGGATTAATCAAGACAATAATTAGAGGGCTAATTGTTAAAAAAAGAATGAATGACAAAGCAAGCCAGCCACTTTAGAACAGAGACATTTATTTTGAAACCAGCTTTTAGCGGCCATCGGAGGAACTTCACATGGCGGCCCTTTGCACTCGTGGTTGTCACTTGGTTTAGCAACTAAAACAGCAGCTCTACAACGTGCAATCTTGACAAAAAGTAGTTAGTCTTCCTGCTGCTGCTTCTCACGACACAGCAACACGAGAGCCACTGGATTTATTACAATGCGTGCAACGGCTCAGAAATAACAGAAACCGTGAAACCAAAAACACGACGAAAGTGGACATGTTGCAAACCAGACAATCTGGCAAAATGTGGGTGGAAATGGACTGGTTTTATATGGGATATTGATGAGTGAAACAGGGAACAGTTGAGCACGCAGCCAGGGAGAATCAGGTGATGTGAATGGCAGGAAATGGGTTTCTGCAGGGATAGGAGGAAGTGGCAGGTGGGAAAGTCTGAGGGCGTCTGGTGGACAGGTAGAGAAATGGCAGAACGGGCCACAATAAACACAACAAGGCTGAGATTGAGACAATGCGTCCCTTTGGAAAATGTTCACGCACACCTTCATTTAAAATGCATGCATACAGGCAATGCCATAAAACATCTTGAGTGAATAAATTCCCAAAGTCCTGACCTTTTGATAGCACTTTAGGAATGTTGGCAGATCCCAAAAAATGTTGCACAGAAATGCTACAAATGCCCATTTGTTTCTCTAACTGTTGAGGCTTGAACATACTTCAAGAAGCATCAGAGAGTTGAAGCAGCTTAAAGGGGTTGGTGGTTATAAGTATTGATTAGCATCAAGGCACCTGCTGACAGCATCGCTTTTGTGTTTACAGACTGGTGTCCGGTGGTCTCTCCAGTCAATCAGCTAACTCTATATATCCGGATGGAGGAAGCCTTCGGACCTGCATTACTGGAGCAGCCTCTCAATGTTAACACAGGAACCATTAGGCCAAATAGGGGCCTTCCCTTATGGCAAGATCCCAATTCCCACTTAAGACCCCTCAGAGGCTCAGGAATTGTTAATGTTAAGTATGTTTGTCCTATATCACCCTGTCTAACCTCTTCTGGGATCATACAAAATAAATAAAACTATGCTCCATTTATAAGGGGACAATAGCTTCTATTCATCTTCCTCTTTCCCCTTAAACCAGATGTGAATGTGTGTGTGGTGTTAGTTTCAGGTTATCTACAGTCTACTTATCAATAGTGCTCTTGATAGCATCTTTGCAACAACACTGATGACTGTCATATGAGCGCACGGGTGTGCTTAGGGAGGGGTGGATGAGACACACACACACACACACACACACATATTTCCCTTTGAGATTAAAATGACTTAGTGGCTAAAAATGACAGTTTATCAGAAGTAAGACCATCTGCTGGGAAGCGAGAGAGAAAAAACAAATCCTCTCTCGCCTTATCTGTCATGACAAAGCAGCAATGAGAAGGAAGGGGGGGGGGTAATGAGAGACAGTCTGGGAAAAAAAGAAATAAAAAGTGACTATCCAGGAAGAAAAGAGGAGGCAGAGATTAATAGAAAGAGAGAAAAACAAAGGGGGCAGAAAGGCAGAGGCAGATTGCATCGCATTATTGAATAAGATTTCACATCTCGAACATCTGCCCAGATGTGACTCCTCCAAGCTTTCACTCCCACTTTTACCTTCCCCTTCCTTCGCTCAGCTCAAAACAGTAACCGTCAGGGCTTCTGTAATGCACCACATACATCTTCCTTGACTACCACGCCGATGTGATTACATAACCGCTGCATAAATTGTTTCTTAATGACAGTAAGGTCATTGGGGATAATTATCAATATCAATCACTGTGGGGCTACTCGCTCAGGGCAGGATGTGAAACCGTGAGAGGCCTGCCCTTCTCTGCTAATGCTGTTGAACCAACCAGCTCTGCCACTGAAATGCTTGCAGATTGCAGTCATGCATTTAGCGGTTGTAGCGCTATGCTGAAAGCAAAAATATTAATTTTGTGTCACTTTTACTGTAGAAGTGACCTTTAACCTCCTGGCATTTTCATTAAACCTGCATTAGCTGCTTTTTTCTTGTGGGCAGTGGAAACAAGCTGTGAACACAGCACTTTCTACTCGTGCCTTTTACTGAAAGACGATCTGATGAACGTGTTCGCAAACAGTTGTTTTATGGGATGAGTTTCTGGTTTCTTGTAGGGAAATGTGAACCCGCTAAAGAAAGGCCGCTAATGGTGGAAACGAGGAGAGGTGACGTTTTATTTTAACTCATTTTTTTTTGTTGCCTTAACCTATTTGCCAATCCATGACGGTTTTTCCTAAACCTTACTTGTTGTTGCCTAAACCTACGTTTTTATTAAGCCGTGCCGAGTGGCACACAAAAAAAAAGCAAAAGATTACAATTCGTGACTACAAGCCACCGGGTGGGCTGTGTTGCCCTTTCACACGCACGCAGCAATTTGATTCATTGTTAAGATGAAGATGTGTGTGGGCTGCATGTGTGACTTGACGGTAGTGTAAGTGAGGTTGTATTTTTGCATTATTATCAGCAACGAAGCTGCTGCCCTGAGCTGTGTTTATCAGGGCACTTAGTGAGCGTGCTCTTTTTTTGGCAACGCTTTCACTTTCACTCCAGTATGACCAGTTTCCTCCCAGTTCCGCTCACTGAGGACTTCTGTTGGGGACTTTGACTGTAGTTGGTTGGTAGAAAAGAGGGTCACTTATTCACATTTCACCTCATTTTTCATTGATAGTCCAAGATTCGGATGAATGGCCTTCCGGTTGCCAGCCCATTTCCCCTATCTAAATCGGTGAAAACAGATCCATCCTACTGCCCAGCCTGCTGGGGCCAGGAGACAACCAAAACACACACACACACACACACACACACACACACCATCCATCTTTTTTCACGGGCAAACAAGCAAAGACAGGCTAAAATGCGCACACAAAGCGAACAGAAACCTGACGCACTGAAATGTGGCTGTCCAGAGTCATAATGCCGCATGATGATTGGCTGGACAAGACAAGTGCTGTCAGCTCTATGCTGCCAGTCGCTGACACAACACAGAGCGGCCGCCCGGATATAGACCCTCGGCTCACACACAGCCGGGGTGAGGCCTATACGGTGGACTTAACGGGTCTCGCTCACACAGTAAAACGACAGAACGGACAACAATCATCTTGTAATCCCTCCTTAATGTACTTTGTTTATTGATTTGATCAGAAATTTGGTCTTCTCTCTTGCTTTTCGTTCTGCCATATGTCTAAAAGGTAAAGAGAGGCCAGAATACTGACAGTGAACACTTTTCTTTCTAATCATTTCACCAAAACACATTCCTTGCACTTGCAAACTGAGATGCTTTGCTTCAATTCACCTCAGAAGAAACTGCCATGACAGAGGAGTCACTCACACAGGTGTCACTGTAGCTACTGAGAAGCAAGGACTCAGCAATGCAATGGGCGTGTTACGCTTGCAGACTCCATCATCGTGAACATGGCGGTCTCGTCAACAAGGACGTTTGTACACAACGGTGACACAACAGGAGACACAACAGGAGAGAAACAATGGACACAAGACCAAACACACACACACATACACACACACACAAACACACACTATTTGTCTGGTGTCACCTGCTGTGATCAAACACTATCACGAAAGCAGAGTACAAAAATGTAGGAGTTGGTCCAAATGATATTGTTCTATTCAGAGACTGGAATAGAATCAGAAAGATCACACACACACACACGCACGCACGCACACACACACACACACACACACACACACACACACACACACACACACACACATACTCACACACACACACAGGAAAGGAAAATGTGATACTCTGGGAGGATAGGGGCCATGGCAACCTGAGCTGGAATTAATTCGAGCTAAATCTCAGGCAGTTATGATGCACATCTCATTCTCTGCTATCCTAAAACACACACACACACACACACACACACACACACACACACACACACACACACACACACACACACACACACACACACACACTAAAAAAACACGCCCGTCTGGTCCACTGCAGACTGTGTCAATTCCAGACAGGAGTATGTAATGGCCAAGGTTTTTCATCTCGTGAGCGCCATGTTGGAGCAGACTGCTCACATCACAACACAGCACAGACCAGCCCGTTACTCCGCTCTCCTCCACAGCCCGCGGGCCAGTCAGCATCCCTCAGCCCGCGCAGGGACGCCCGTGCGCGGCTGGCGCCGCTGACACGTTTTTACCGTCGAGGCACGAAAAGCAAGACATCCTGAAAGCCTCTCCTCCCCTCGCCAAACAGATCGATATGACATGATGCATTATCAAAGGCACCCGCGTCAACATGTCGTCCCGTTACACCTGTTTGGCCTGGCTGGCCGTGTCACGGCTTGAGAGTGCAGTACAGTAAAGCGGCCCTCTGGGGGATCTAATGGGGCTTTTGACGTGACATGATCACGCAGCTTCTTTTTTCTGCTGCTTCTATTTTTTTCTAGCGCGTGACTTTATTGTGAGCTTGTTTTCTCGAATTTGCATTCAGGTCCCTTGAAGGATGCTGCGCCTCATGTGATTACATAGTTGTAACCTCATATTACAGTGCAGCGGTCGTGTTTACAGAAAGGGATTTCAGCAGTGCAGAATGATGCCACCAATAGTGTCCTTGTTTATTCCCCCCCGCAAACGCACACCTCGTCTCCATCCCTCCGTCCCGCTCTGCCATGCCTCCAGCCCGAGTTAAAAGGATGCTGCCGGGGCTGGAGGCTTAAATATTGCGCCGCTGCACAGCCAGTCGCTGCACAAGGCACCAAAAAAGCAGGTCAGCGACAGGAAAAACACTGTAAATCACGACTTACTCAGTTGCAGATCCCTTCCCGCCACGGACGTCTTCCAAACAGGCTGTTTATTTCTGAGCGTCAATTCGGAATACGATAACACCCCTTCCTCTCCCCCTCCTCCCCCTCCTCCTCCTCCTCCTCCTCTTCTTCTTCTTCTTCTTCTGGCTGGCACCCCTTCTGCTATTGCTGAGGTGATGCCGAGGGCAGCGTGAGCGCGCAGCCCGACAATAATAAGACCCCAATGGTTTCTTCTCGAGCGAAAACGACGCACGGCGGACTTGCCTATGCCCTAAGTGGAAATCGCTGGGGCGGTGGGGCGTCGTCTGTAGCAGGTTGTAGTGTAGTTAGTGTATGGGTGAGAGAGGGAGAGAGAGAAAGTCAGAGTGGTATGTGAAGGGGAGTGGGAGAGGGGGGAAGGATACGCCTCCCTGCCCTGTGGAGATAAAGGGGGCCCTGGCTGCGCGCGTTGACTGAGATATAGGTCCTCCTCTCCAAACGGGGCCCCGCTGGCTCTCCTCCAGCCTTATCATATGACGTCCAAGGAACCAGGCTGTCTGCTTCAGGGCTGCAGAAGAGGAGTGTACGTGCAGCCGAACAAATTTGGGATCAAATGCAGCTCTCCTACTGGAGGAGAAAGGACCATTCTCCCCGCTACTCTGCCCCACTTCTCCATCTAGTGGTGGAAAGGCTCAATATCGAGGCTCCTCAAGGCGGATGTTCATTCTGTTACATAAATAACCTCAGGCTCTGAGGCCGAGCGGCTTCACAGCCCGGGGCAGTAATTGGGAGCGGGGCTTATTCGATTATTTATTATTTTGTAATATTATATATTGTTTTACACTAAATGAATGCCCGTGGTATAAAGAACACATTTCCACTATTTTGGAGACGCCTACTATCGCCTGACCCAAATTATTCTGTCACATCTGCATTCAGCCCAAATATGTTGCACCTGCACTCAACATCCAGCAGGTGGTGCGCGTGCTCCAGACATGTTCCCTCGTCCTTTAGGTCTCCGTTCTAGAGTTAAAACATTTGAAGTGTTATATACTAAGAGTTTAACGTTAAAATAGTGAGCTAATCTTCTTTGATGGAATTGTGGGAGCCTGTGTCATCAGATTTTCAGTTCAGATCAAAATGCTGATAAATAAATCATGTGAAATAAGAAACACCAAGAAACCACATAACATAGTGTGTTCATGTCGGACCCCATCTCTCATACAAGGCTGTTTTAAGGAAATACTCTATGTTTCCACAGAGGTCACCAACCAACAGAGGTCACCTACCAATAGTGATGATTTGCAGGTGAAAATCTGGACGTCTGCCATGACTCAATTGAATTAAATGTGATTGAAAGTTATTTTAGGCATCAAGGTTACTTAGACCCGCTACAACAGCTAAATTCACTTTCCTTTAACCTGCAAATCATCAAAATCAATGCACGCTGAGTTGATTGCTCTCAAAATAGCGGAGCTGTGAACACGGGGCATGGGGAGTCTAGTCTAATCTAGGTGCATCCCCGTCATCTCTGTAGAGAAAGGAAGACTTATTAAAAACATGATTTAGTCCTCTGACACCGCCACCAGTCTGTGGAACTCTATGAAACTAGATTAAAACCTGCATGGGACCATGGCTTGTTATTTTAGGGAGAGAACTAGCATGCCAAACACCAACTCAGACGCCGTCTCCGGCTTCCCAGAAGAATTTGGAACAGCGGAAAAAAAGTGCAGGAGAAGAGAGACATGCAAAAGTGATCAGTTTGGCGTGTATTTTCCTGGGATGTGAACCCACTCCGAGAGACAAACATCTCATTTTCAGCACAATTCTCATCGGGCCCCCGGCCATTTGAACTGCAAATCTTTCTACACACTCATGCACGCATGCACAAACAGCATCTCCTAGTAGGCAACAAACAAATACAACTACACGTACAGCCCCTGTGTGTGCTTGTGTGTGTGTGTGCTATGACATCATGATAAACACTGCTGACAGATGAGGGTCAGACATGTTTTCGCAGTGACATCTCAAAAAAAACAAAAATGAATTTCTCCTTGACACACAATAGCGGCGTTTCACGAGTCAAACAGTTTGTGTAGAATAACTGAGAGAGTGTCTCCAGACGTGAGTGCAAACATGTGCTCGTAAGCTCCACTGGTGTTGATGCACAGGCCCTCCCAGCCCTCGGGGCCAGCTCAGCACTTGGCTTCTTGTCTCTCTCTCAGAACCTCGGGCATGAATAAACATCGGCGGAATCAGAAATTACCCAACATGAAAATAACTGAGTGGAATTTGGAGGAGGCGGGTGTAAATCCACAGCAGGGGAGGGCTGTGGAGAAAGTGAATGGATAAGAGAGGGCGAAGGAGGGAGGGAGGGAGGGAGGGAGGGAGCTGAAAGGCAGACCGAGGCCTGGAGGGAAAAGGAGTAGAAAGAGTTTCCTCCTTACTGGAATATACTCGCAGTCAGGCCAGAAAAATGCCCAAATGTTTCTCTTTCCACTTCCTTGTCTACCTAACTCCATCTGTGTCTCCCACTGTGTGCTTTACAATGTCAATTACGCCTCTGTGGGCTTCTGTAGATTGTTTTGTATGCTGCCGTGCCTGTGTGTGTGTGTGTGTGTGTGTGTGTGTGGGAACTGGAGAGATTTTGCAATGTTTGTAATGAACTGTTCCACAGGAGTGCATCAAAAGACAATGTTTCCCTCCAAACCCCCTTTTACCTCATCCCTGCCTAGAGAGTGTGATTCTTCCTCTCTTCTCTCTCCTTCCTCCCGTTTCACTTTTTCACTCCACGGCAGCAGAACGCCGCCACTAAACCAGACATGAATAATGAAAGATCAGTGCCTGGTCTGCGTCTGAATTCTCTCTCAATACCGGATCTTTTAATCTGGCTGCCGGTTTGAATTTGCACACAAACGCACATCAGTCCGCTGCTGTAAATCCAGAGGAGGGATAATGACGATCATGCAATATAAATGTGTGTGAACGGATGTCTCGGGCCCCATGATGAGGCGACATCATTATTACACACACACACACACACACACACACGTTTGGCTCATGGTACTGTGGCTGTAGCCCCCCTCTGGTGCTGGATCCAGTTGGCAACAGATGTGACAAAGTGTTAATAGCTGTTATGCAGGTCAGTGAGTGTCCATTCATCGGCTCAACTGGGACTCACAGTGGAGTGACGGCTCTTTTATTTCTGTCGCTCAGCCATGAAGTCACTTGCAGCTTTTTCAACCCTTTTCCGCTCCCTTCCTTTTCGTCATCTTTCTGCTTTTACTTCCTTCTCCCTTTCCTTACCGCCTTCTTTCCTCCTGAGCTTCATCCATTTCCTCCTCTCTCTCCCTCTCTCTCTTTTGTTTCTTTCTGTTTCACCTTCCCCGAATCCTTTTTCTTTCTTCTGTCATTCATACTTTTTTTTTTAGCTTTCACCTTCATTTCTTATGTACATCCCTCCCAGTCGACGGCATTCTCTCTTTTGTTCCATCCAGGCCATCCATTCATCCCTTAATTCCTTCCCTTATTTTGCCTCTTTTTCTTGATACCCTTTTAATCCTCCTCCTTTTAATTCATTTCATTTCTTTGGCCCTTGTGGCTTGTTTTGCTAATTTCTTTTTTTATCCTCCCGCTCTGTCATTTCATCTATTCCCTCCTTTGCCTCCTTTGCTCACTTTCTTCTCCTTCCTTCCTTTATTCTTCCTCATGCTTCTCATTTGTTTGTTCATTCCTTCCCTCTTTTCTTCTAAATTGCCCCTTCTATGCCTCCCTGTTTCTCATGACCCTTGATTAATTGTATTATCCCTACTCTTCTGTGTATTAAAGTATCTTCCTTTCTTCCATCTCTGCATTCCTCTTTCATTCTTACTCGTCATTCCTCCCCTCCCTTTTGTTTTGCTTTTTTCCATTCCCTCTTTTCCCTTGCATACTCTGTAGACGTTCCTATTTTTATCAATCAGAGCATATTCTTATTCATACTCTGATCATCACTCACCAATAACAAGATGTAGCAAGTCTACCGGGCCGGGGAACTACTCAGAAGCAGTCAGACCCACTCAGACGCAGTGAGATACATTTAGATGCAGCCTTTGTCTCCGCTCCCCTGCTCGCAGCTGATATGAAATAGAATGCATCACGGTCTTGAGTACAGATGAGTGCAGTGCCGCAGCGCTCTAATTTACTCATTTACGTTGAGGCTCCCAGACCGACTGTTTCTTATTTATTTTATTTCACTGGATTCTTTGCTTTAGAGGAACGTTTATGCGGGCTACAGTACAAATGTGCACGTGTTGCAGATTTTGACAAAGTGTACAATTTGATTGTGACCGTGTCCGTGCAACGTTGCAGAGTTCGCTAAATATTTGTGTGTGTTTTGTGTGTGTATAATGTATAATATCCCTCAGCATCTTCACCAAAACTGGGTCAGCCAGTTGCACGAGTGTGTGATCGTCAGCCAAGAGCTCCCTTAGAAAACTCTGACACATCTGACAGTTTATTTTCCTGGCAGGAGAGGCATTTCATGCATTTCATAGACATGTGGAGGTAGAGGTAAGACAGCGCATAAAGGAACGGGGTTGTTCATGTGACATATGCCGTCCTTGCAGATAAATCCATATTTGAGAGGAGGTGAGAGGGCAGTGAAGGAGAACAGGCATAGTGTGTGTAGGAGGAGTGTGGCACACAAATGCATCAAAGGGTCGCACATACATTAAGACATGCAAGGATGTTACACACACACACACACACACACACACACACACACACACACACACACTCACCCAGACCAAATTAGTCCGGTCTGATAACTGTGTCAGTGTGTTACAACCCACTGCTAGGCCTGTAGGGTATCGAAGCCATGTACTGTACTCTTACTCATGCATATAAGGCCACAACCACATCAGCCCACTCATGCACACACACGCACACACACACATACACACTGTGCCCCCCCCGTCCCCCGCCTCTACACAATGACAAAATAGCACGAGGGCAAAAGTATGCATGAGCATGAACGTGAATTTGTTTGTGGTTGCGTGTCTGTCAGTAGAATTGTGTTTTTGTCTTAGATCTCCAGATCTGTTTTTTAGTGAGCGCGTTGCTGCCTATGTTCACGTGCATGAGTGTGTTTATGCATGTGTATGCATGTAGGGTAAAGGGTGTACGGCGATTCCATCTCCATCGCCATCTTTCTCGGTTCAGTTCTCAGAGGAGACAGCCAAGCAGACATGTCGAGTATAATTGGAGAAGCAGAGAGAGAGAGAGAGAGAGAGAGCGGGGACCGAACCGCTTGCATACTTTGCGCTTTGTAGAGTACCTTTAAGCTGTCACATGAAAGCTGTGCATCTTTGCAAAGTCAACTTTCGAGGAATTTTTAGAAACAGTATTTTATTTTATTTTTTACAGAGTCTGAGCCATTTATTTCTATTCTAAACTCTACCAATGTCGGTCTGTTGGCCAGTCCACAACAACTACCTACTCCATGGATGCTCTTTTTAGGGGATGGAATTGTATACTGTGTTGATTCTCCTATGACTTTCTTTGGGGGAGAATCCCAACAGCATCAGCTGTACTTTTTGTTTGCACACGAAACAAAGAAGGCAAAAACCTGCCTAACATTAGCTTGTTAGCCTGCGGACGTTAGCATTCAGTTCAGAGCTAAAGTGTCTAAGTAGAGCTGGTAGACAGCAGACTCTTGTTTTCCAATACTTGCTACCCTGAGTTTGGTTGAGAAAAAAATAAAAAGGTGCACGTGGGGGAATATCTAAGGAATCAATTGTGGATGAAAATCAAGCTTCTGTAAAGACAACTCAATACAATTGTAAGGCTCCCAGCTGAGCTGAAACAGTATAACATGTAGCTTGGTATATGACATTTATCACCCTCAGTAGCCTGGGGGATGTACACCGAGACTGGAGGGAAATCATTCTTGTCTGGAAATCTTAAAATATCTGCATTTGTGGATGTTGTGGATGTTGAAGATGTCGTGTTACAGCTAATTTGACAGACAATACATCACAATTGTATTGGACCCAGAGAAAGAAACATGGAGATACAGCCTCTGACTCAGTGAAGCCGGCCTCCTAGAAATGTCAGCGTTAGCCTCCAGCTTTGGCGGTAGACGGCTGACTGGCACATTAAGGCTGGTTATCATTTGGGATCCGAAAGAGCTCTCTGCTAGGTCTGGGCCTGGTGGGCCGGCAAATGACAGGATTTCTAACGTGCTTTAATAGGCCCTGGTGAGACTTGCCGAAATTTACTTTGGGTCCCAGTCTGAGAATTTGAAGAACCGTTACGCTGTAGGAATATGAAACCATCACTTTCGTCTCCTTTTCATAACTGACAAAGCCTTTTAAGAGAGCTGTTAAAACATGTTAGATATGACCACCTTTTCATGCACACAATAAATAAATATCAGCTTTTTTAAAACAATCACGCCCTGTATTGTATTGATCTGACCAAACCATTAGAATCCTAATCCCTCATTCAAGAAACTGCAGAAATGTAGAGAAAGCAGGACATAAGCTCTAAGGCTCCAGATCCCCTTCGTCCATGAGTAAAGGTTCACGAGGAGCCGGGTGAAATGGCAGTAGGTGGAGGATAGTGACAAAGGCGGAGGAAAGAAGAGCTGCGAACAAAAGGCCTTTGTGCTGTTCTGCTGTGGTAAATCAGTCCCGAAAAGACTGTCAGCAGCTTCCCCTGGACAGCAACACACACACACACACACACACACACACACACACACACACACGGATATAAGCATATACACAGGCTGCAAAAATAGACACATGCATAAAGACAGCTCGGTCCACATTTTCTGTTGCTTCCTGCCGTCACACAAAAATACACACTTGTTGTGTTGCGCTTTCTGGGACACTGAAGGGAGAGAGAGAGAAAGAAAGAGAGAGAGTGAGAGAGAGAGCGAGCTGCTGGCTTGCTGAGTGTGAGTCATGGACAGGCTGACTGTCCTCAGGCCTCGGTACACCATCTGTACCCCCGCTGCCTGTACGGCCTCATCACACAGCTCAACGCTCCGAAGCACTGGACACACTCACACAAACACACACATGCATACAAGCCGAAACAAACACTCAAACATGCGTATAGATAGAAAAATGCATAAATGTGACGCATATCTGAATGGACACATAACCTCACTAAATACTGACCACGTACTATTACGTGTATACACACACCGACTCATATCTGCATCATTATCCACCTTATTGCACCTGAATCGTGCTGTCATTTAAATATCAGAATAAACTAAGGGACACACACACACACACACGCACACACACACACACACACACACACACACACACACACACACACACACAGACACAAACACAGACACACACACACACACACACCCTGACCCTGCAGGTCATCTGGGATGGACCAACACTCATGCAGAATTCATTATGGAAACCTGAAACTAGCCCACAGGAATAAAGCAGCAAACGTGTGTGTGCCGCATCAGTGTGGCTGTGTGTAATCGTGTGTGTCCCTGTTCGAGAGTACAGTGTGAGCACCATAGTACTCAAAACCCAAGAATCAATGGAGAAGATCCTTTTCATTAGAGTGGCGATAAAAGCCGCCCCGGCATTGAGCCGCTGTCAAGTAACACAACATGAAACCTCAGTTAAGAAGTCTTCGTTTTTTTATTCAATCAGGGTTATTAATGTTACACATCACCACAGGTAAAAAAAAACATTAGCCCATAAAAGAGGACTGCAGAATAATAATAGTATTGATAATATTAGGTAATATCAAGTATTTTTACAGTCAAAATTGGGGGCGGGGGGAAGTAGTACGATAATCAGCCCGTCCGTTCGTCAAAGTTAACGGCGCAGACTTGAACCACGAAAGTAAAGTTAAAAAAACACGCTCGTACACACATGCAGCACAAACCGACAAGCAAACACCATCTACCAGCCCCTCGTGTAGGGAGCGCCGCTACAAAACACAAGCCCCGCCCCTTCCTAGCACGACTTTACAAACACCAGTTCAGAGACGTTGGTGCATGGCTTCAGACCAACTCTAAATATGATCTAGGTACCGTCTAAAATAAAGCACTTGTCATTGGACGGAATATTTTCTGTTAGTTAGGAGAAAAAAAACTTGGATGTATGAAATGATAAGTATACCAGATAACGACTTTATACAACGCAGTTTAAATACAACAAGTATCAGCAGGGAGCGGGAAGAACACGCACTTCCTCCCAACTCTGGGATTTGAAGCGTGTTCCTTAAGGGCAGCAACGACTGATTATATTCATTATCAGTTAATAATTGGATTAATTCTACGGTTAATCACTAATCGTTTTGTCAAAAAGAATCTCGAAAACGTTTAGCTGCCCCGTCACGGTGTCGGTTGGCTGTTTCGGGAGTATCCCTTCCTAATAAGGCATCCTTAAATGAGGGCACAGACCGGCCATCTCTGGTGATAAATGGTATAGATAATGGATGGATGAATAAAGGATTGTAAGTCTCTAAATATTGTATTCGCGTTCCTGCAGAGCTCTACACCTGAAAGAAATGGAATAGCAAGATAAAAAAGACGATGAAAGATATTTATACGTTCATACAACCTTATTTCTGATCTATAAAGCACAAATGAATGATCGTTAACTCACAAACCCCTTATGAAGTACGCATGGTGAGAATGTGGGACCAGAACCTTTGTGATTCTACAAACAGAGTGTTAATGGCCCCCAGCCAGCTCGCTGATGATGACGGCGGGCTGTACTGTTGGCTGGGCAGCCTTCCATTACCAATCCCATCACCATTGTGGTCTACCACAGGCCCAAAATGCGATTGGGGCCCTAACGGAGGGAAGAGTGCGTGAGCACGGCTTGATAAACAAACGCTAATCTCCTCCTCCGTGCTGCTCCGTTTTTTTTTTTTTGCAAAGACAGGCTGGCTGGCTGGCTCGGCCCAGCCACCCTCTTCACTTGAGGAACAATTCTCCTTCCATTCCACCGCCTCTCATGTTTACAACAGTAATCCATTCAGTGACGTCTGTATAGGGGCGCCCAACTGTGCGTGATCCTCCTTATGCCCACCCCCCCTCCTCCTCCTCGCACCCCAACCAGAAAGCAACGCTTCCTAAGCCGGCTCAGTCTGGTGGATGCTGACAGATTTGCTTGGTGTCGAACATAAATTTACTCATTTGGTTTGTGTATTCAGAAGGGGGGAAAAAGACGCTCATGCTTTTGTGGCTTATTACTCTTCAACCTGTGGTTGAACTTAAAGTTACTGCATTCTTTTCTTTATTAAGCTTTTGGGTGCTGGTTTCAACGGCAAACGGTGTATTGTGGCTGGCGATCTGAAACAGCTGCGCCAGTTTAAGGAGAGCTAGTATTGCCTGTAGTGGTTTTGTTTTCTCAGTCTGATCCCCCCCTCTCGAGGGAAGCTTGACTTAGCAAATCCCAGACCGTTCATTGTGATATCTCTCTTTCAGCAGCTCCTCTGAACGTGTCTGAAAGAAACACACAGGATGTGCGTGTCGAAATCAGGTAAACCGGTCGTCTTTTTTTTTTTTATTCTTCGCCCTGCTCCCCGTCACTCCCTTTCTTCTCTCGTCTGTTCTTTTCCCAGTCAGAAGCGCTGAGCCGGCGCTGTGGGCTGTACATGTGAGCAGGAGAAAATGAGATGCCCCCCGCTGAGTGCATGTGAGCTGCCAGACCTCCCTGTGGTCCTCTGCCGTCGCTTCATTTCCAGCATTTCGACCGAAGCTACGGTCTCAGAGTCTCTAAACCTTTTTTGTCATTTTCCCCCCCAAAAGTCATAAATCTCTCTTCACCTGTCGCAACCTACTTTGTTTCACTGTCTCTTTCAGCTGAGTGTCCTGATGTACAATCATTGAGATGACAATGATGTCTTTACTATAACATCCGCTCGTTCTGCATGGCCTTGTAGTAGTGCTCCTGCTCGGCGTGGCTGCGGGCGGAGGGCCGGCGAGGCAGGGTGGAGGAGCGGGACAGCGCCTGGCTGTGGGCGTCCATCAGTAAGTCGGGGTGGGGAGGAGGGGGGAGCATGCTGGAGCAGGACGGGTGAGGAGGTGGAGGCATGGAGGACGCCGGGTGATGTGGCGGTGGCAAAGGGGAAGAGGATGGATGCAGAGGTGGGGGCATTTGACAGGAGAACGGGGGAAGAAGTGGGGGCATTTGACAGGAAGAGGGGTGAGGAGGCGGGGGCATTTGAGAGGAGGAATGGTGAGGAGGCGGGGGCATTTGAGAGGAGGAATGGTGAGGAGGCGGGGGCATTTGAGAGGAGGAATGGTGAGGAGGCGGGGGCAATTGAGAGGAGGAATGGTGAGGAGGCGGGGGCATTTGAGAGGAGGAATGGTGAGGAGGCGGGGGCATTTGAGAGGAGGAATGATGAGGAGGCGGGGGCATTTGAGAGGAGGATGGAAGGGGCGGTGGGGCCATCTGAGAGGACAGGTGAGGAGGGGGAGGCATGTGAGATGATGCAGGGTGAGGGAGTGGGGGAAATATCGGAGAGGAGCTTGGGTGAGGAGGGGGAGGCAAGGGTGAAGTAGACGAGTGAGGAGGCGGGGGCGGCAGCGGGGATGACAACAGCAGAGGAGGGTGAGGCAGAGGGGAGGAGGAGGTGGGGAGAGGCGGGGGAGGCAACTCTGGCCCTCCTTCGGCGCTGCCACTGGCCGAGGAGGAGCAGAGCGAGTCCGTTTTCACGGGGAGCGTCCGGTAATCCCGGTAGTGGTTGACATTGTCCTGCCGCTGCAGCGATACGCGGTGTTTGTCCCCCGCCAAGTCGGCGGCCATCATGTTGCCGCTGATGGTGTTCCTCCACTCCCACGGCTTGCCGTTGGCGGCCGACACGCGCACCACCGGGTGGTGAGGGGCGTGAGCGTCGATCGTGACGATGCTCCCGCTGCCGGCGATGCTCCCCGGGTTGCTGCCGGAGCAGCTGTCTCGATCGGATGGGATGCGGTAATAGGGCGACTCGGAGCAGTTGGACCCGCCGCCGAAGGAGGAGCCGCCTTCTGACGTCTTTGTGGACGAAGAGACTCCATGACCCTGCTGCTTGGACATGGCTATCACCTGGAGGACAGAAGAGAGGGTGGTTGGTGCAGAACAACTACAAATAGTAACTACATTGCTTCGTCAACAGCTGTTTCCAAGACTAAAGTAATTAAGTTCAGGGATACGATAAACACTGTAAAAGGTAATAGTAACATATTCAATATCCCTCACAGACATTGTTTTTTAATGTTACTCCAACTATAATAGGTGTTTGAACCCTTGTGAGAGTTGCCTCAGCGCTTGTTGTTCTGTTTCGATTTTGCCAACAAAATAAATCAGGCTATTAAATCTCTTCCCCTGTCTAATCTATATTTTCCAGAACTGGCAGCATGCCACTCGAAATCAGAGAATGAAAAATGACTGCTCAAAATAATGTAATTATTGTGTCATTTTCTAATTTCGTCCTCACCTGAGTGACTCTTTGCTGGCCGGGCGGCTGGCCGGGCTGCGTGTTGGGAACGCGGGGAGTCGACACCGCGATCGGCCCGGCTGCCGGCTCTTTCCCCCCTCCCCCTCCCTCGGTGAGCGACAGCCACTTGGCGCGGGTCTTGGCGCTCTTTGGGGAGACAGGCGGCGGGCGAGAGGCCTCCTCGGGGATGTGAACGAGCGGGGGTGCCACCACCATCCGGGCTCCCGTCGGCGTGGCGATGCCCTTGTTGGCCTGAACTGTGGGGTAAAGAGACGACGGCATCTCCTGGTCTCCTTCTCCCGCTGCTGCTGCTCCTCCTTCCTCCCCTCCGTCCCTCCCGTCCATCCCCTCGTCCTCGTCTCGTGAGCTCTGGCTGCGGATCTCCATCGAGCGCTGCCTCCACTCTGACACCAGCTGCCGAGACCTCTGGGGGTCAAAGGGCACATGGAAGGTCATGTGACGCTGCGTGGCGGGGAGCTCGTCCGAAGGGGAGATGGGGCTGTTGCCGTTTGCGACTCGGGGCAAGGTGTTGCTGAAGGTCACCATGGTTTCCTTGCCCATGGGACCGCGGGTCGCCAGGAGCTCCACATCAGCACTCGCTCGTTTGAGGGAGGCCAGGGAGGCCTTTTCCCTCCTCACCTTACAGCGCGCCCCGGACCCAAGCCCCGCCCCCAGCTCCTCTCTGCTCTCAGACACCCGGGGAGTCTTCCTGTACAGGGAGTCGTGGCTCCGCTGGCTCAGCACCCTCAGGCCATCCTTCGGCTGAGCTGGGGCCAGTTTCTGGAAGGAGGGAGCATCTTCGTCTGATGCTTTGAAGTTTCCCACTGCAAACACAGCCTGACACAGAGAAGGGGGAAATAGAAGTACCCGGCATGTTAAATAAAGACTGAAGTGTGAAAATGTGTTTTCTTTAATCTTTGGGAGGGAAAGGAATGTATATTCCTATTAGCGGGGAGTAAGTGCATGAATGAGCATTTCTCCTTCCTCCTGCTGTTTAGTCTGAGGCCAGCATGATTCACTCATCCCCCTCTCTCAGAATTCATCCTTTAATGACAGAAAGAAACACTCCCCCTCTTAAAATGGGAAAGACGAGAGAGGAAGAGAGTGAGAGGAGGAGAAAGGGAGCGTGGAAAATGGCAACGACAAGTTTTCTTAAAATGAAGTGTGAAATTGTTCCAGAGAATTCTTATCGGATTATTCATTTTCTCTCCCTTCCCTCCGTAATAGAAAAGGCTATATATAGAGCCTGGCAAAAAAACTAAAACTGCTTGGAGAGAAATGTATGAAAACCACATGGAGGGGAGAGGTGATTAAAAAAAGAAGCGTTTGTTAGCACATGCTGTGATAGCGTTAGAATAAGACAATGGAACAATTCAGCCACAGCAAAACAACTAAACCACTTAATTAAAAAATGATTTATTTATGTGTATTTGGTCATTCCCACCACGCTGCGTGCTACCTCCCCAAGGACGACAAACATATGCAGGTAGTCATTTCACTAAATCCTGAGAAATGAAATCCATTTTCCAGACTATTTCCCTTACATTGGCATAAAAAGGTCATTATCTTGAAACCAGCAATATAAATGGGGCCCATTAATATACTTTTCCAGACGTATTTTTTGTCTTTAACTCACCAGGTAGACTCCGATGCCGGCTCCGATGACGTATCCCACATAGACGTCTATGGGGTGACTGCGGTGCTGAGTGATCTGCGTCAGCCCGGCGAGGCCTGCCGCCATGCAGAACGCAAACACCAGCAACGGCTTCAGCAGCTTGGTCGTGCTGCTGATGCTGGCATTGAAATACATCTGCAGAGAGAGAGAGAGGGGATGCATAAATACGCCAGCAGTGCAAGGTGGATATGTCATTAAACACACTGCAAAACACTGCAACACACGTTTCACATCAACAGGAGAACGATTTCCAATTTAGAGGAATGTGGGACACTCGTCTTTGTAAATAAATTAATCATTTGAAGAAGTGAGAGTTAAATGTTAAGCTCAATGCACATTTATGTGCGTCTAATATGTGGTCACAGTCAGCAGCCGGTTAGCTTAGCTTAGCATAAAGACCAGAAGCAGCTTAGCTCACCGTGTCATTTCTGTCCAAGCGAAATAGCGAATAATCATATTTATTTGAAGAATTCTCTTTCGTGTGACATTACGTTGAAAAAGTAAAACGACCTGTCACACGTTGTTTTTGTTCCATGGCACTTCTGTCAATGGTACCACTTTAATTGATTGTTACGGCTGTTTGAAGAAAACAAAAGTGTGCTGCATATGAGGTTAACTGGGGACTAGGATGAATATTGTTTGACAGTAAAACCGAGTGGGGAAGTGAGCAGAAGGGAGGGGAGAGTCTAGTGCTATATTTATATTGAAATGTCCTGCATGCACACTTTATTTCCATTACATAAAGTGGAGGACAGCTGAGTGACAGAGAAGCGAGTGTTGCAAAAAATAAACACTTTAACAAGCGTGTCCGTCTAGTCGTGAGCATAAAAATCAAACTTTTCTTCAAGCAAAGATCTGTCACACGGGTGACATTTAAAAAGCAATTCAAATGCCTATTTTATCAGGTGATCAGCTTTTTCTGTCAGGTTTCAGTATGGAAACAAGTGGAATTATTTAATGCCATGATAATAGAGATCTATTTATAAATGTGGTGGGCAGTGGGAACAAATATGAAAGAAATCTGACAGCAGTGTTAATGGACTGCTACTAAACTTTGCAGTATTTAGATAACATACTGTAACTCTAGCAACCAAAACAGCTGCTTTCCTCCTCCTCTCCTGCCATCTCTCTCTCTCTCTCTCGCTCTCTCTCTCTCCTTAGAAATCGGTCTGGTGAGCTTTAATGAGCACACTCAGTGAAGCAGCAGCGATATGACCAGTAGCTCGAATAGCCATTGGTGGAGGAGTGTGTGTGTGTGTAGGAGGGTGTTATCTCATGGAAAGATTACAATGCTACTTTGCTGTACAGTTCACATAATGCTACTGTCATCACCGGACAACAGAATAGCAAAAAGATATGACCAATGTGTGCTAGGATGTAACAGCAAACAGAAATACGACGGTCTCTGTTTATTTTTATGTGAGATTTGGATGACTCTTTGGCCTGAGGGCACTGTAGTCTGAAATCCGGATATATCTCAGCGAGTAAACACCATAACGCAATTGTGATTTATGTATGAAGTGACAGTGATTTAATTCCAGCTAGAAATCCTCTGATACGCAGCAACTAATCTGATGTTGCCGGCAGCTATACGTTCATTATTAATAAGTACAGGAACATCTGGGTAGTTATCATGAACAGATAAATTGTCAACGGCACAAACTCATGAAATTAAAGAAAATTCTTAGGATCCAAAAATATATTGTTACGGATGGTAAATTCCAAATTCAAAGCATATCCATGATTTCAGGATTGCCTCCGCACAGCTCTCAACGTGGAGGGCACGCACGCTAGGACGCACATGCACTAACATGCACTCGTGACCAGAGCGGCTGCATAAACAAAGAGAGAGAGAGAGAGAGATAATTTCTCTGCTTACGACGCCACTGTTTGCTGCTTTATTAATGCTCTGAATTTGAAATTTAGCACCTTTAACGTATCACAAACTATTTACCGGAATGTAAAACAAAACAGGATTAACTATTTTCAAAAGTTACAGTAAATAAACTGTTCATAAGAGAGACACACCCAATAAACCACACACACACACACACACACACACACACACACACACACACACACACACACATTTGAAAACGCATGCAAGCATACAGTGCATGATGCAAACACATCATACTCAGTGGACACAAACACAATAAAGCTTACGGAGATATAGACAGCAGCGAAGCCAGAGAGCGTTGCATGCTGGGACGGAAATGTTTTCCTGGTGGGGAGAGGGAGAAAAGGGGAAAGTTAGGTGTAAAAGAGTGAAGGCAAAGAGACAAAGAGAGATTGATGTTTCCACAGAAAAAAGAAAAGAAAAGCTGAGTGTTTATTGCCTCTTGAATATACGTGAATAAAGCGGGTTGTGATGTCGGGGTCGTATTTGACATTGAAACCTGTGTGATTGTTCGACTGTGTGTCTGTCAAACTGAGCATGCGTCCTTATGTGAGCATTAATAAACACACAAACAGAATAGCATGGGGTGTCTGTGGCTCAGTGGTTAGCAAGTCTGTCTTTTAATCGGAGGGTTGGTGGTTCAATCCCAGCCTGCAGTAGTCCATGTTGTTGTGTCCTTGAGCAAGACACTTAACCCTAATTGCTCACCGTTGCTGTGTCTACAGACTACTGTATAGCATGTAAGTCGCTTTGGATAAAAGCGTCAGCTAAATGTAACGTAAGGAGCCGAGGTCACAGCCACTAATTTACACTTTTGAGAACTGAATCATAAATCTGATTTAATTTTGCCTTTGTGATGCACCGTTTGAGTGTGTTTACTGTCTCCCACTCGTTCAGGTGCTAAACCTGCGTGTGTGTGTGTGTGTGTGTGGGTTAGGGCTGTCAACGAATATTCTATATTCGAATATATATTCGAATAGTTGTTAAAAACCGAATATTCGAATGTGAAAATGAATATTCGAATGTCAAAAAAAAAACCAAAAAAAACACACAACAGCGGCAACAGCGGCGCGACTGTCTGCTTTGCTGGTGTTTCAATCACTGAATGAAGCCATATTTGGGACAAGAATCGCAACCTTAAATTGCTTGCACAAAACTCTTGATCAGCACTCAGCATTCGTTTATTGTTGTCGTTCATTTAAACCGCTATGCGCAGAGAGCGCGACGGTGCGGGAGCGAGAGAGAGAGAGAGAGAGAAAGAGTGCATGTGTGCGAGCGAGAGGTCTGCGGTCTTGGCCATTAGTTCATTTACTTATTTCCGTGTAGATAATATGTTGTTAAATATGTTTAAACTTAAATAAATTACCTATACAAGTAGTTATGTCTCGTTGTATTAATTTGTCCTGTTATTGACGTGCCTAATGCGCAACTTCGAATATTCGAATATGTTCGAATATATGTGTTTTTTTAAAGGGAATATTCGAACGTCATTTTTGAGCAATTTTGACAGCCCTAGTGTGGGTTGAGCTGGTTGGGAGCTCTGCAATCTTTGTGAAGACCAATCTGAGTTTTAGAATGTATGAGTGAGGATTTGTTTTCTAAATCGAGTGCATTTTGGTTGGTCCTTTAAAGGTCTGTTTAAGGGTCATTAGGTGGTTTTTTGGCTTCAGGCTTGAATTGATGATTATTGAGGTTATGATACATGTCCACAGGTTCCCTAATTTTCATGCTTCCCATTCATGGTCAATGTAAGCAGCCTTGCAAAGCATTTTGGGTGTTTCAAGAAATTGGGCATCATGTTGGCAGCTCCTTATTTGCATAAAGTTTTGTGGTCTAGGCTACACAATGCCTCTTGCGTCTGGTTGGTTCTCTTAGAAATCAGACCAGCCCACAAGTGAAAGTGTTCGTCCAATCAGCTGCAGCCAGGATTTATCGGTGCAGGCTGGATGTTTTCATACATTTATACACCACTACTGTCCAATGTTTGAAAAAAATAAACTGGGAAAACATTCCATTGTGTATTGGTTTCCAGTTTCAGAAAAGGAGCGCACCTGTCAATCATCTATGGATTGGCATGCCCACCGGGAGCCCAATGCTGGGAAGTGGAAGCGTCCCAAAAAATGCCCCCTGTGGACACGTACCATTAGCCATGAGGCATTAGATGAGAAGAGAGAGTGGTATCAATCTGCTCCTCTCACTCGCCGCCAGAAAGCAAATACGTGGATTATCCAAAATGTTGAACTATTCCTTTGAGGCTTCAGGTTAGAAGCTAGAGAATATTACAAAACTATGGGTCCTCACAAGTATATAAGTACACACATGTGCATGTTTGTGCTCCTCTGATATATATCAGCTATATAGCAGCAATTTTTAGCTGGAATCTACTGCTGGGAATTTGTACCGGTATTGCAAGTCTTGTTGTATAAATAACCACTTAGCTTTACTAAGCAGCATATCATCAATAAGCAAGTATTGTATTATTTACTGTAACAATAATTTCACTCTTTTGCTATTTTAATCTCCTGTAATCCTCTTCAAATGCAAATTCAATTTGACGACTGCTCGCCTTAGTTTGTACAAACACTCCTGCGAGAAAGGGATGTGCAGCAATAAAGGGCGGTTCTGATAGCAGATTTTCCCGACACGATGATCATGACCGAAAGAATTCCCGATAATGCTGTCATCGAGAAGACGGAAGCTGAACTGATACCCTGTATAATGAATGCACTGTGCACCTGTGTGTCTTCACAAGTTTTCTCTTCTTTTGACAGCCGGATGCTGTTTTTTTCCTCTGCACCTGCATCTCTGTGTCCTACCTGGCTGACATGATGGCGTATTGGTCTTTCCCCATGCAGACGTCCCGCGTGACGTAGGCGTTGTTGTCACACGACACTCCCGGAGCCGTGTAATTGGGCTGGCAGACGGTGAGGAAGAAAGGGGCGTGGTAACCGGTGGCCAACTGGATGACATCTGTCACCAAGGCTGTTGCCAGGAGACCGAACACGTGAACACCTGAGGGACGGAGGCGGGACACAGAGAGAGGCGGTGAGGAGGCAGCCTTCGGGAGATGAGCCGAAAGCCCCCCGAGGACGTCGACACTTATGGACACCTGCAGTTGAAGCAACAACTAGAAGTGACACCTAAAGCCTCCAGTTTATAACGTTTTCAAGCTTTTACGCACACAGTGAAATTTGGCAAGGTGAATTAATTACTCTTTTCATTTCAAAGCTCAAAGTCTGCCGGGGGATATTTCCCGTGGAGCGCTGTATCATGCCTATTTCTTTTTTTCAGTCACCCTTCATTTAATTCATGTAATTAGCTTATTTCCCCTTCTCTAAAAAGTGGAATCAAGTCGGGGGCTCGGCTG
Source organism: Cottus gobio (assembly GCA_023566465.1). Classification (NCBI taxonomy): domain Eukaryota; kingdom Metazoa; phylum Chordata; class Actinopteri; order Perciformes; family Cottidae; genus Cottus; species Cottus gobio. The sequence goes on from CM042228.1 coordinate 8,624,454, forward strand.
GTAAATGGGGCAATTTGTCGGAGCCCAAAAAGTGATTTCCATCTTCAAAACAACAGCGTTTCGTTCTTTACGAAGTTAACTCTGTTGTTCGGCCCGGAGGAGCCAATGTAAGCTACACACAGGGACATGATAATCTCCCCCTGACCTTACTATAAAGGATTAGTACAACCAATATAACCATATGTCAACGTTTCCCTCAGCAAAAACATAACCCTTATAGTTGTTCATTATGATTTTGCTCAAATACAATATTTTACATATTTGGACGGATTTCCCTCAAAGGAAAAGAGTGAAAAACAAAGGAGAGAAATGCATGGTGATATCCTGTATATATGGTTAAGCTGAAAAATTGCTTCTGCAATGCTGTCACACTTGTGCAGTTACCAATTAACTGAGACACACCGCACAAGCAAGCGCATCAGAGAGGCACTTAAAAAGCTTTTCATATGCGTCTTCCTCACCGAGAAAAATAAACATCTGTGGGAAAATAATGCTGTTCGACAAACCATGCGGTTAATGGGACCCTCTGAAAAAGATGGACCCCGAGGCAAGCTGCACCACAGCTATTACCGCAACGGCAATGTATCCTCCAAACCCCGCAAAAGGATTGGTCGTTGGACGTACCGACGAAGCGCACGGTTCTGCGTAGGAAGGAGTTGAAGCTGCAGCCTCCGGCGTTGATGCTGCTCTCCGACTTGGGACACGTCTTCAGTTTGGACTGCAAGCAGTACATCAGGCCCTCGCCCATCATAATCTACAGACGGAGGGAGAGGAAGTGGGTACAATGTGGGTGGAAAGAAACTATTGGAGACAATGTAAGGCGCTGAGAGAGAAATATATATTTTTAAAAAACAACAGAAAGAAAAAGAGCAAAAGCGCTATTAATGTCAAATATCCATTTGTGTGATCGTGATCTACGGTGAGAGAGAGTGTGAGAATGGAGGCAAGGTGTTATCGAATAGTGATCACTTCCAATCTGAGTGATAGATGAGCGTCGGAGAGCTCTGCTCGTTTCCATGCCGGTGATGGATTAGCAGTGTGTGCGCCTGTGTGTTTGTGTGTCTGTGTGTGTGTGTGTGTGTATTGATTGGGGTGCCTTTGGCGTCCTTGATGGTGTGTATTGGAATGTCAGGTGTGTATTTATCAATGTGTCCATTGATTTTGCATTCCTGAGGGGGAGATTGAATTTGCTTTGCAAGTGTTGGAGAAGATGAACGTTTGCATGTTTGTATGATTTGTGTATTTGTCTGCACACGGGCGGCGCTGCGCGGGAGTGGAACGCACAAACAAACCCCCCAAAACCCGAGACTACTAGATAACTGATCCTCTGAGACAAGATGTATCCTTCTGACTCCAATATGGGAAGATATTTGTTCTTGTAAAGCCTCGCCAGTCAACAATTTTACATAAACAGTGTAAAAGAAATGTTCAGTCGATGCTCAGTGAGAAAACCACGGGGAATTATTTCTCAACAAGCGTTTTTAGTGAATTCAGTGCTCACCAGCACAGTTTCCAGCAGTGAAACAAGGATCCACTAAACCAAAAAATGTGTGCTACCTGCTCAGCACCAAACGGCACCAAAAGATCAAGCCTCCGCATGGTCGTCTGGATAAATAACCATGGAACAGCTATCCATCTTTGAGGAAATGTAAGAGAATATTAGTCCACTTTTCAGAAAATGTGTTACTTGGTTCCTTGGACATCCATGAATTGAACTAAGCTCGTCGAGCATCAGCGTTTGCACACATAAGAGAGAGTCGCAACAAGGACGAAGTGCAAAATTGCCATAAATTTAATTTGAGGTGACCCCTAGCTCCCACGATAGAGCGTACGCCCCATGTAGGCAGAGTCTGTGGCGGCGGCCCGGGTTTGATTCTGGCATCCTTTGCTGAATGTCATCTCCTCTCTCCTCCCTTACCTACCACCTCCAGCTACACAAAGAAAGGCATTAAAACCCTTGAAGAATTATCTCAAAAAACAGGGCAGGGAACTCTCTTTTATCCGTACCAACAATCCTCACATGTGTGTGTGTGTGTGATGGACTTACGGACGCTGCAGGACCGGCGAAGGCCAAACTCAGCAGCATCAGCAGAGGGATGAGCTCGTCGCCCGTCTCCACGTAGGGCATGGACAGGTCACGGTCATGGCAACGGAAACCCACGAACGCCGGGGACAACACATCTGTCAGCTCAAGGAAGTACAGGGACACCAAGGAGGACAGGACGATGGGGAGCTAGACCACCATGCGCACACACACACACACACACACACACACACACACACACACACACACACACACACACACACACACACACACACACAGGCACACGACCGCCCCACGCACAAGGACAAAGCAAAGAGTGACTAGCATTTAATATGTGCCTGGAGGGGTGATTCATCCAATGTTTTATCTCAACTCCCACCACAGCCACTAACACACACCTTCAAACACACAGAAGAAGAAAGTGATGACACCATAAAATGTGCTTGTAAAAAACATAAAAATCTGCTTTCAGTAGAAGTCAGGTGCACCCAGATGCAAAATATATATATATATATATATATATATATATTTAAATCACGACTAGTATGCCATCATACAGAGAGCAAGAGGGATTCGGTAAATGTAGTGAGTCATGTTGAACAAGCGTTTGTGTATCAAATAAAGATGATTTATCAATCTGTCTACACATACCTCTACAAAATAAAAGCATGGCAGCAGCGTCATGCTGTCTTTGGGCTGTTTCTTCTTGGCTTTGTTTTTGGGGGAAGTCATCTTGGGGTGGGACCATTCGAGGCCTGTTGGGAGAACAGATTGCGAAGAGAGATGTGAGCGCGGAGGCTTCAGAGCACTTTCAAGGATTTCAATCAATATTTCTGAAAGCATCAAAAAAAGACCTTCTAACTTCTGCCAGGCCTGGACCTTTCTGATCTATGAAACATAGGTTGCAAAGGTTTTCAAAGGCCGGTTAAAAGGGACAGTTCACCCCCAAAAATCAAAAATCCATATTTGACCCCTTAACCGTGGAGCTATTTATCCAGATTGTTATTGTGAGTTTCATGTAGGAACTATGAAACTGCTCACAGCGAGGTCTGTGGGCTTATCTTGGGGAAAGACATTGAGGTTGAGTTTTTCAAATATCAAAATATCTTTGCAGAGTGACATGTTTATTATATTATATTCAAGAGAAGGCCGACATCTCTATGAGCCATATCTCCTAAACTAGGCAGCTCATACCAAAGCAATCTAGACTGATAAATAGCACTACAGGTAAGAGGACAAAGATGTATTTTAAAATTTTAGAGTGAACTGTCACTTTAGGCTGAAAGGTTTTGTAGTGCGCACATTAAAATGCATTAGCTTGAAGAATGAGACCTCTGCATGCTCGTAAAATGTATTCTGAGCCTTTTTGATATAGTGTTGTGTGTTAATGAGGTGCATTATTAGTGTTTGTAGAGCCATGCACAAAGGGCACAGACTAACACGTACATGGTTATTAAGATGTTGAAAATTCATGGTTAAATCTGCAAGAAGAATATAAAATTCAAATTCAAATTCAAAAAGGAAGCTTTTAACTTCCGAATGTTTTTCCATACACTAAATTCATCTTCCGCTCAAACACACACACACACACACACACACACACACACACACACACACACACACACACACACACACACACACACACACACACGTCTCCTGCCATCAGTAACCTGTAGGCAAGCAGACGGCCTCAGAGAGACGGAGCCAAGGGCCCGAATGGAAAACTAAACACAGTTAAATATGCACAGCTCTCCTCACAGCTCCCTCTTTCTCTCTCTCTCTTCTGCCTGTCTTTCTATCTCTACATCTGTCCGTTGCACATTTCATTTCTTCTCACTCGCTCAATCTCACCCCATTTACCTCTCTGCGCTCCATTTTCCTTATCACTTCCTCAATCACCTTCCATCCATCCCTTCCTCTTCCTCCCAATCTGCCTTCATTTTACCAACACTTTTCTTCTGTCTTCTCTCTTTCCCCCCCAATGTATTACCTCCAGTTCCCTGCTCCTTTTCTACCGACTTCCACAACTGTCCTAATGTTCTTTTTGTTGCTTTTGTTTAGTCCGTATTGACTTTTTAATATAAATTCCTTTGCCAATACGATGAATGCTTTGGCCCAAAAGCCTCAGGTGTGTGTCACTCTCCCTGAAATCTGCTGCACTTTGTGTCACAGACCTGCTGAGCCGACAAGACATGTAATTACACGATTAAGAACGAGTATCAGTGGAGAGTCTCGGTCCTCCCCTTTCTGTGTGAATTACATTTTCTACTTGCAATTTCCCTTTATTGGCACGCAATTCAACGGATTTCAGGCAGATTGAATATGAGCACAAAATCTGCTGATCTGAGGCTTCGATCCAAAAATACTACCCTTAAAGAAAGTCGTATTGGCTGAAAGCTGTCGAGGCATCTCTCCCCCTTTCATCTCCAGTCGCTCCATTGTAATGTCGTTTGCTCTGTGTTTGCTTAGCTTTGCTCTTTTCTCTCTCACTTGCACTTTCTCTGCCTTTCTTTCTCTTCGCTGTTTTTTTTTTTATCTCTACTAACGAATTCCTATTTCTGCCTCTTCGACCTTTCTACACCTCTTGCAACCTGTCCTTCTGTCTTAACACCTCTCTCTCTCTACCCCTCTCCTCCTTCCTTTCCTCTCCATCCATCTGTTCTCTGTTTCCGTCTCTCTCTCCCCGAGATAAGAGGGCTTGACCCTGAGGCGGTGAATGGCACAGAGAATCAAAGACTAATTTCCATGACCGCTAGAAATGAAGAGGAGAGGAAAGGAGAGGAGAGGAAAGGAGAATAGGAGAGAGCTGGGTACAAGATAAGCAGAGATCAAAGACATTAAAAAGAAGAATGATGAAAGCAGAAGAGTGTGGCTCCAGTTTGTGTATTGGGATGGTGGGGGTGGGAGGGGGGTATCAGAGAGAGGGAGAATATTGGGATGGGTGGATTTCGGTGTAGCTGAAAGCAGCTTAGGAAGACGATGGGTCCTGGGTCTCACTCTCCCACCCGCTTGGTCTCAGTGACCTACTCCAATCAGCACTTAAACCTCACTCCAACACACACAGACAGACACACACACACATACACACACTCAAAATGAGCCTCTTTACCGAAGAAGGAGGCCCGTTTATCTATCACACCAGCATTTGTCCTCTGGGGCACAACATGCGTGTGTGTGTGTGTGTGTGTGTGTGTGTGTGTGTGTGTCACAGCAGTTATTGCATGGGTGTATAGTCTTAGCAATGCACATCACATCAGTGTGTGTACGTGAGTGTGTGTGTGTGTCTATGTGTGTGTGTCTCAGCAGGTATTGCATGGGTGTATAGTTTTAGCAATGCACATTACATCAGTGTGTGTACGTGAGTGTGTGTGTGTGTGTGTGTGTGTGTGTGTGTGTGTGTGAATGAGGTGTGTTGTATAGCCTGCGGTGGACAGAAACAATCTGTCAATCTGTCAGACAGAGAGGAAGATACAAGACTCAGTGACCACCAGCACATGAGTGGGGGTGGAGGTTAGAGCTAGACTAGACTAGGAGTGTATTATGGGAGTGCACACTTCAGTGCAATACGTTGTTTTTGTACGCCAGGCTAGCATAGTGTGGAGGTATGGTGTAATATAATATATGTATAGAAGTACGCTACCGGTGACAAATTGAAAGAAAACCAATTATCTTATTATTATAAGTGTCTCATAAGGCGTTGAAGCTTCAGCGCTACTTAAAAGAGATTCTCCAAGTGTCTGGAAGTCTACTGGAGGGATTAACAACATTCTTCCAAAAATTGGTCTGTATTTTTATGTTTTTATGATGGTGGTGGAGACTGCTCTCGAACATGCGGGTCCCATAGGTGTTTAGCTCAATTGTAATCCAAAGGCCTTATTATATGCTTCACATACTACCATTCAGTGATTCCTCATTCCAAGTTGGGAAGCATCTACCTTTGTGAGGTATTTTTTGTCCCATCTACAGCATGCACTTGAGAGTATTAGTATTACAACACATTTGAGCACAGTGTACTGCATGACGTTGAGCTAAAACGATCAGACAATCAATTCATAGGCAGAAAATCAATCTGCAGCTGTTTTCATAACTATTTAAGTCATTTTTCGAGCAAAAGAAAAAAGCCAAACATGACCTAGTTTTAGGTTCTCAGATGTGACAATTTGTTGCTTTGTGGTGTGTGATAGCTAACTAAATATATTGGGGTTATTTCATGATATTTTAAATAAAAAAAAGTCTCTCTTTGCAGCCTTCACATGGAAGGATAGAGTAGAGTGTGTGAACTTAAAGGGATGGTACAACGATGTAAAAGAGAGGGGAAAACATGCCGATCACATCCATTTATAATGCTGATTATGTCTTCTGATGAACAAGGAAGGGGCAATACTCGTGTTCTTAAGAATCTATGTTTTAAGTTTTTGTTTTAAGAAAACCATAGTTTTTATTTGTTTTATTTGTTATCACGATCACAAAAGTGATCAGCATGAAATATAATTTTGTCAAATTCAAGACTCTGCAAAAGTAAAAAGAAAATAGTTCTGTTATGATATTACCACACAGTATGGTATAACATACGCACCAACTTGAATCCATGGCCATTGGCAGAACATGAACCTCACATTGTAAAGTCGCTGTTCTTATGGCTAACATACATGAACCTGAAGATTAATTCTGAATTATTGAAAAGAACATAAAGTGTAACATATTCATTCTCCATTCGCCATGTAACTAAAAGTTGCAGTGCTAGCTGCTAAGCCATGGGGTCCACTGCAGGGCCCTGAACAGCCACATAAAGGGCCATATGCTCGAATTATTGTGGAGGAGGGTTCACACAATTTAGCACACCTCTAAATGCAATCCTCATTTTTAAGCTGATTTCAATCCTTTCATATAAATTCAACAATATGTTTAAAATGTTATGATGATTATGATGGTTGTTTCCTGAAGGAGGGGAAAGCATGTTTTTACATGTATTTCTGTTGTAATAGCCGTTTTCACTCCCTCTCGGTTATAGTTTCAGTCTGTGTTAGCTACAAAAGGAGCCGCAATAAAGGAGCCCAATGCCGGATAGGTTATTGATAACGTAGCGGTTACTCCAACGCAAGCAGAAATCATCAGATTGCGTATGAGATCATCAATTATGAACGTAAAAACCATGTGCTGAATTCTCCCCCTGCTCGCCTCTCGGCTCTCGCCGCGCTGGGGGATGCATGCGGGGGAGGACGCTACCGGACAGCCGGAGACACTCACCTCTGTCCCGGGGGCTCCGTGAATTCACCGAGTCCCGTCGCCCCCTTCCCCCCCGGCGTGCTCGCGCGTGCTGCTCCAGTTTGGCGGCGCACCGTCCCTTTAATCCATCTCCAGCGTCTCCCAAGTCACCCCGAAATCCCAAAAAAACGCGCCCCGCCACCACCACCAGCACCACCAATATTCAGGGAGCGCTCCGGTGTGAGGCTATTCCGGGATCCCGTAAGGAGACGGGGAGAATGAGGCTGGATGGGAGTAAGTGGGGAGACCTATACGGAGGAGGAGCAGGGATGGCGAGAGAGGAGAGGAGAGGAGAGGAGAGGAGAGAGAGAGAGAGAGAGAGAGAGAGAGAGAGAGAGAGAGGAGGGTTGCTGATGGTGGAAAGTCCAATTTGCGGCACTTGCTGGATACGCGTTCCTTCCTTTCTATTTCCTGGCTGTGGATAAGTGAGACACTCACGTGCGTCCACACGGTTTCTCCCTTTCACTTTCACCTGCAAGTTTTCTTATTTATCTAAAGAACATATAACACGGATACATTTGCCCCCCAAAAAAAGAAGAAGCTTATTTTCTATGCAAGGAATCCGTCACACGGTTTTCTGGTACGCAGTCAGCTACACAGCGGGCACACACACACACACACACACACACACACACACACACACACACACACACACACACACACACACACACACACACACACACACACACACACACAAAGGCATGGGGGCCGAGCATGGCTGTGGAGGTAGAGGAGGGAGGGAGGGGGTCTGAGGGAGTGTGGTGTGTGCGTTTATGGTGGGGGGAGGAGGAGACAGTCTGGTCCATACATACACACTTCTCTCCTCCTTTCCCTGCTGAATTCCTGTTCCGGGGCTACGGCCGTGAGGCGACCGAGACAAAGGGGTGGATTTGGGAATGTGTGTGCGTGCGTGGAGCAAAAGCGTCCTGCGCATGTGTGCGTAAAAGAGCGAGGGGGCGGTTTTGATGATAACCCCTCATCTATAAGCAGCAGCCAATTTCATTGTAATTATAATATTAGGTTCGCCATCAGACACGACTCGTGTTCCTTTAAACACCATCAGATTCGTTTATTTGACCCTCAATTTCTCCATCTTGCCTGGGATGATGGCTCAGATGTCCCAGCCTTTGTTTACTCGAGAAGGGCGTGGCACGCGCCTGACCACTGTGGTGCATTTGGACCCCCCCTCTCGCTCGCGGACAGTATACAGCCCCACAATCACAACGAGCATCACCCTCACAGACGCCTCTGCGATCCACTGACTCATCAGGAATGGCATTGCGACAATTACCATCGGCCCACGTGCTCGTCCTGTGGTCGCAGAAGATGCACGCCTGCAAGATATCTATATATTTTGCTCCCACAGTTATCAATTCTTAATGGGGCTTAAAACTGAACTTAAAACATCCATTCAGCGCACCCACGTGTCTCCCCCCCCCCCCCCTTCTTCTCTCTCTCACGTCAATCATTGTTATAACCGGCTGTTGTGACACATCCTGGAACTCTGCCATGTTAATATCCGTGCGGGCTAATTTGAGAGGGTGCAGAGCAGGAGGACGTCGCCTGCTGACCGGCACTCATTCATATACCCCCCCCCCCCTCTCCCTCTCCCCCCCCCCCCCCCCCCCCTCTCAATTTCTGTCATTTGGCTCTGTGTCGCTGCTCGGTGCTAGACGAATGGAGGGCGGGGGAGGGGGGGGGGAAGCCCCATTTAGTGTTGATCCCGTCTCTGGTTGCCAGGGAGTTTCTTTGGTTCTCATGGGGTACTCCCTCGTCTCCGACTCCCTCCCCTCCTCTGTTCCCCCCTTCCTCACTCCCTGTCCAGAGCCCCCCCTCCCCCCCTCCCACACACCGCCGCCACTACCCCGCCATATTACCCAAGGGATGGTCACAGCTGGCAGGAGCTAATAAACTCATCACTCACAGTGCCTGGCTCGTATTTACCTACTAGACAAAGCATTCTAGAGAGGGAGGGAGAGCCATGTGAGGTGGAGGTGCATGGATGAACACTCTAGCCTGCTTCCCACAGGCTATCACACTCCTCTCAACATGGTGGATTTGATCACAGTACCTCTGAGATGCAGGGGTTGCCACGCGTGTTATCAGAAACGAGAGAGTTATCAGCACATTGGGGATTTTTTTCAGTTTGATTAAGATTCTTTTGGACTGCTGTTCACAATTGTGACCCAATTACTAGTCCGAGCAAAAGGCCGACCATCTCCACTCACATGCAGACAGCCAAACATGCAGCACGTGCACGTTTGCATAGCCATCCGTGCAGGGACACACCTACTATCCATGCACATAGTAAATACAGATCAGGCGTGGGCAGTGTAAGGCACACACTCCACACATGTGTTGCAGCTCAGATCAGTGCATGACGACACTTCCATCTGAGAGTTCACACAATTCTGCAATTGAATACGGATTGATTAAAAAAAAAAAAAAAAAAAATCATTCAGTGCATCTCCGTCACCTGACAAAGAGCCCATTGTTTAATTTATTACAACGAGGAGAATCCAACCAAGTGCGAGTGCAGCGGACATGATCGATTGGCTTCAACACCGCGTGATTATCCTCACTCTATACAGTGCGGTCGATCTACACACTACACACCCACCTCTCTCTCTCTCTCTCTCTCTCTCTCTCTCTCTCTCTCTCTCTCTCTCTCGCTCTCTCTCATCCTCTTCAAACATCCCACAGGCTGTTAGCTCTCACCTGCTCTGGAGAGTTTTCTGTTTGTGGTATCTGTTTCTATTCATCATTTGCTTCACAAACAAGCCAGATCAATACAGATGGAATGTGTAACAGTGATTTGCTCTGCCGTTTTATCTAGGACACCACGGCATGGGGTGACTGAAGTGTGACTGACAATATACCTGAGGGGCGCAGACACACACACACACACACACACACACACATCCATGCTGTGATTTTCTGCAGGTGTACCTCCACTCAACACAGTGCATTCCTGCGCATGTAGGGGGCGGGTTAAAGTGCCTCTGCGTGGCTGAAAGCTGTCATTACACATCTCGTTTAACAATCCCATTATACTCTCAGGTGGAGGAGTGCTTACATGCATCCGAAGTGGCCTCGGGAACAAAAGGCATTGTTAGAGAAGTCTCTGAGCTTGAGCCAAAATAAGGCAACAACAACCCATATTCCTCTCCCTTTTGTGTGTGCTGCACACATGTTACTTTGACTGAACTTTGTAAGATGAATTTCAATACGTTACAATATCACTATCTGATTGCATATTCCTATTTCTTGCATCTTGAAGCATCAGCGTGGAGAGGATCGGCCCTGTTGAAGCTGCAGCGCTTGTTAACAACAACTTGCTAATTGCCATTCAGTAGTTGTTCTGCTGGTGACCCAGGCGGTGTGCAAGCAGAGTTTTTTCAATACGCCGCATACTGTACTGTGCCCAAAATATGCAGATCTATCAGCCCTCTCTAATCCTCACAAGCACAGAAGCACATTTTCGCTCTGGATCATTAACATGTGTGGGGAGGCATATCCAAAATGCAAAACAATAAAATCTTAAATCTTACATATTTTCTATATGAACATGGACACATCACAATACAAGATATAGAATAACATTGTACAGAATAGTGAAGTAAATATATTAAACATGAGTAATATAGAATTTAAAAAAGCATATGAATGTTTACTTATTCATATTCATCGTCAGTATTTCTTTAAAAAATGTTTTTGTCAGCAAACAGTATCATGTTGCTTTAACAACTTGACCTTCTCACACCATGACCCGTTATCAATAAAGCTCATGAACAGTGTTGGGGCTGACAATGCGCTTAATGTGTTCACTTCCAGTATTATCTTTAAATGATCTGCGAAGGTCAAAGCCTATAGGCACAACCTTGTCATTGTTTCTGAACTTCACACTGAAAATATGAGATAATGCTTGTAAATAAGTATATAAATGTTTATTTCAAAAACATGAGAATGATCAATATGATAAAATTCAATAATATGCTTATACATTATTTTTTTTATAAGGGGTAAATTGAAAAGTATTTGTTTAAATATCCAATACCACAAGCTCTTTCTCGTTAAAGACCTAAAATATATATTTTTTTCCTCATAAACACCATGCCATGTGAACACAACCACTTCACACCACAGCAAAGTTTGAAACGTTTAAATGTACATCAGTACCGCCATAGAAGCCAAAAGTTCTGTTTCGGTAACGTCTGTGTCTCACACCTGTGGGCCTGGGGAATTTCCAACACCTGTTCAAAGCGTTCTGCCACAAGATTGAGTATCACAATACTAATAGGTGACATTGCATTGTATAGTGCTGCAGTGATTTCATAAAGGCCTTATTTCCCCAGGTCCTCTGCTATTGCATGAGAACAACAACATAAAATGCAGCTTCCATCTGTCACACTGTCCATAGCCGCGGGAAGCAGGGATGCAGCGCCCTCTGGTGGTTGACTGAATAACTGAACGAGAGTCCCGATATATTCATCCCGTGAAGGGCCTTCTCTCTTCATCATTGACATGGAGCATAAAACATACTTCACTTTGTTTTATTAGAAAGCGGAAAAAAAAGCAAAAAAAGAGAGGCTTTATCGGAGTGGAAACGGTGTAAAAGAGTACATCTATTTTAATGTTTAATAATGATAAAACTCCCCTCCATAACAGCACGAGTTCTTTCAGATCTGCAGGGTGCTAGTAACTTGTAATCAGTGTGAATTCATGCTCAACACACTCACTGAGCGCAAAGATTGTTGCCAGATTCATGATAAGTACCTTCAGTAATTAATATGGTAAACAAGTTCTTTCCAAATTGACAGCACTTGTTTACTGGCTGGAGCCACACAATCCCAGCAGATACGTTTGAGTTGTTTGAGATGAAAATTGAAGGTTCAGGGAAATTACTTTGAGATTGTTATTTTTTTCCCGGTGTTTTTGTTCATGTCTCCATACCGACACAATGTTGGATTGTTATTTCTAACAGTCTGAAGGAGATAGAAAGAGAGCACCATCTTTGAAAATATGCCACCTGTAGACATCAACTGCAGCACTCTGGAAAATGAAGACTTTGAAGCCTGAAACCCAAATAACACGAGTCTGACCCACATTGCTGCAGCTGGAGGTGAACACATTAAATGTTAAAGTAGTCCTGCAATAATGGGACGGGTCAGTGTTTCCTACCAAAAAAAAAAATACTTTAATTAAAGGGGTATTGCAGTGATTTAGAATTCCACATCCATAAAGTTTCCGAGCTCACAAGAGTCCTGACTTTTTGTCTCTAACGTAAAACAAAATATTGGATGTATATTCCCCCATAGAATCGTGTTATTAGACTTCATGTGGAGGAAGGTCACCCACCTCTATGTTTAAGTACTTAGAAAGCAATCTCTAAATGATTATGTGTCACCAGGTATATTCATTTCTCCGACATATGAGTTCCAGAAGATATTAGACTATTGCTTTCAGGCGGAGTCACGCCCCGCATGAGTAGTTATCATTATGTGTAATACAGAACTAACAATGTGGGCAAAACTATTTAAGTGCATCGGTACGTTTACTAAACCGAGCTGCCATGAAATGGGCTGGAGGTGTGTATTTGGGTAAACGTTTTCCGTTAATGCGCATTTTCCTGCTATAATATGATGATTTTATTCAGGAGCCATCAAATCACCGAAGTAATTACCGCCTCACAGCATCTGTTTGGGACGGGCTCGCTCATTTTTTAGTTTTGACACATTTTACGAGAGTTGGGTTTTGCAATAAAAATATCCAAAAATGTGTTTTTGACGTGGCAGTATTAGTGTTGCAGTGTTGATGATGGGACAATACACACAAGGATACAAGGTGTCAACACACAAACGGCTTTTTCTTTATCTTTAATTCATGTTTTTTTTAAAGGTACATTGATTTTGGGCTGTATTACTATTTCTTCACAGTTGTCTTCCTTTATCATTCACATTTTTGGGAAATTATTACTTGAATTACTTAAAATATATATATATTTTCTCTGTTTATACAGATGTTGCATGTGTATTTCCAAATAGTTTAGTTTTTTCACATTGGGCTAAATTAGATTTCCCTGTGCTCTTGTCGCGGATGTCTCGATGTGCTTTTAGCCAATGAAACAGGCTGGATTATTATTCAGCTGATGGGCTTTTATTTTTTAAATGGCTGTGGTTAATGGTTCCTAATGGGAACCACCGCTGTGATTTTAGCATTAACCATATCGTCATGGGTATATGCAGATTTCTTCTGATCAGTTATTTTTTCTGAAAAATATATAGGCTTTCATTCCACAAGAGTACATTGCTTATTAATAATGATTCCATGGATAATGTAGACATTTCACGAGTTCTTTAATTGCAGTTAAAGTTTTTTAGTTGGAATTTTAAGCGAGTGTGAGAAATTATTAGGTTTGCGGTAAGTAATGGTGTGAGTTAACATATACTGCCATTTTCCAGCGAGCGTCCCACTAAACTTCACCCATTTCCAACAAAGCCATCTTCCCACGGCTATGCAAGTACCGACTGCACTCCTCTAAGTCTCACTGCTGACAACTGATTGGTTGGTCGTCCGCTCAAGAGTGTTCAGAGTGCGTGATAGGTTAGCCATCTGTCTGTCCAGGCTAGAAGTGTTCCGGGATGGGACCGGTATGTTTCCAGCTCCTGGTTGGTTGACTCGACTTCGCTCCAAACTGGTGGAGGTGCGTGATTGGACAGTCCTCTCTCCCGTCAAAGTGTTGACGGAGCGTAACTGGTTCGCTCTCCCTCTGTCCAAACTGTTCACTGTGTTCAATTGGCTGCTTCTCGCGTGCTCCAGAGTCCAGGGGCCGCCTGATTGGTCCTCCCTCCCCGTTTGTTGATTATTCAGGGTTTGCAGTTGGCCGGTCCTGTCTCTCTCAGGGAGTTTGGGCTGAGTGGAGCTACTTCTGTCTGTGTTAATAGTCTGTGTCCTCTGCCGGTCCCTTTCCCTCTCCAGACTGGTATCCCTGCGCACAAGGCCGCGCCGCTCTCTCTCCAGGCTGCTCTGGATCTCGGCTCTCCTGGCCAGAGCCTCTCTCAGCTGGGTGCGGAAGATCTCGATCTTCCCCTGCAGGTCCTGGAGCTCCCCCTCCCACAGGCTGGTCTGAGCGGCCCTGCTCCCCAGGGGCGAGAGCACTAAGCCCGCAGAAGCCAGGGAAGAGACGGGGCCCCCGTTGGCATGGAGGTTAATCTGCGGAGGGGTAGAGGTAAAACCCCCCAGGGTTCCCAGGCCCCAGCCTCCCAGGCCGAGGCCGGGACGGCCGACCATGCCGGGCCTGCCGCGCACCGAGGCGGTGTGTGTGCGTAGGCGGTAGCTGTGGAGGGTTTCCAGGTCAAAGTGCACACGTTTCTCCTTGGGCTCGTGGGAGGGTGAGGAGTTGCAGGTGTCTCCAGCAGAGGTGGAAGCAGGAAGGGATGAGGGAGGAGATGGGGGAGGAGGCTGATGCTGCTTCCTGTGTAGGGTGCAGTTCTCTGAGATACAAGAGGAGGGGCTAGTGAAAGAGAGGAAGATCACAGCAAAGGGTATATATCCAGTGAGATATACTGTACAGCAGTATACATGGATACATTTTCCTATTAGCAAACACAAAATATAGACAGTGTATTATCAAGTGCAGGCTAAGCGTTACTATCTGACTCAAAGACGATGTATCATGCTCATTTTCACATGCTTTACTGATTAAAAAACTATATTTTAAAATCCTGACTATGTCACTTGTTTTGTCTTGATTAGATGTTTTCAGTTTGGGTTTTACATAGAACTAGATAAAAGATGTCTGTTTAAAGACAGGACGCAAGAAAAAAATATCTAAAGTCACTTTGTTTTTCAAGTTATGAAAGTGAAAACAAATCTCCTGAAGTTTGACATTTTGGGGAATATCTGCTGTCTTGCAGAGAGTCAGATGAGAAGATCGATAACCGTCCGTACGTTGATGTTGGGCTGTCAGCAGCCGAGAACGGATTAAACAAACAGGATGTAGCGTGTGAATTAGAGAGCTTAGAGGTGCTATAGGTAGATGTTGTTATCGTTCCCAAAATGTCAAACTGTTCCTTTAAGAATTTGAATAAGTCAAAAGTAGTTTCTACTCAAGGGATTTTTTTTTTTGCACTGGCAACAGGAAAGTGACATTTGATCTGATCTTAAAACAATCTTTCCAGACGAATAGCTTCACTTGTTTACATATAAGTTATTCTGGCCGTTTCAAACGGAAGCTGACAATCGAGTCAGCGAGTGACTTCCTTACTTTTGGTCGAGGTCGGTCAGCTCCTTCCCGTCGTCCTCATACGTGGCGTGGAGCGCTCTGTGGATTTTCTGCAAGCAGACCGGAAAAGAAATACATATATAAGATAACTCTTGATTTGTAATGTGAAATGTGTTTATCACTTCATCAGCTCCGGCTCTCGAATAAACCGGGAGAGATGACGCATTTTGAATTTCTGAGATTATTATCATTATTTGACCCAGTTGTACAGAACATCAGTCACAGCTATGCCTGCTCTAAATAATGAAATACATGATTTTAAATTCAGTGAGAGACGGTTCTTTTAATGCGTAAAACTCTGGGAGAGGTTAAGGCATCAGTAAAGCCTTTTTTGATTTAGGCACCCAAGTGCTTTGGTGAGACTGAGAAGAAAAAACCTTTCCTATAACCAACCTCTTAAGGTGGAAGGCATGACTCTGCTTTAATTCTTCCTGATATATATTCACCTGAAGATTTCTGAGGGGAAGAGAGACTTTCACTTCAGGTAAGGATTACCCTGAAGGACTAACTCAGATGTCATCCTCTCAGATAGCGGAGCTGGGTTGTGATGAATGCTAACGGCTGCCCAGGAGTGGTTGCCCTTTAAGAGGGGCTGTAACAAACAGCAGTCTTGATATCCATTATTCACTCAAAAATATTGCCACGGGCACCTCATTTGGTAACGGCTAGACGTTCATAAAAAAAAACAAGCTATGACCTTTAAATCCCCAATTTGTGTCTCTCGTGGTGCACATTGTAATAAAGGCAGCAATTCTCTAACAGCCTTATCGCAAAAATAAAATGCTTTACAGATCTCATTTTATTATTTTTCTTTGTATCCCTTTCTTTATAAAACTACTGATTTTAATTGCATGTTAAATAAAGCGTATTTTAAAGTATGTCACATGCAGCAAAACGTGATAAAAGAGAGATTTAAAATATATATTAATATATTTAATATCTGAGATTTATATATTTGTGAAAAATATTTAAATTTCAATTGCCTCACAATTGAAAAAAAATAAATAAATAAAGCACTTCAAATCAAAACACTTTAATTACTCTTAACTTAATTAACTCATTAATTTAAAGTATTATAGAGCACAATTGGATTATTAATTAGTTAATTAACAAAGGGCTTATTAGCAATTTAGCTTGAAGGTTTAAAACTGTTAAATTAAAATCTGTCCAATAAAACATGATTTGATGAGGTTTCAAGTCAAATAAGAGTCTTGATTTTGAATGTTAGTTTCCAACAGTAGAGGGCGCAGGTTACCTGCAAGATGAGCGCTAACTCCAGAGGGTTAGGGAGTCTCACCAACAGCAGTATGCTTGTGTGTGTGTGTGTGTGTGTGTGTGTGTACAGTGCACATTCACTCACCTGGCTGGTGTGCAACCAGTACTGCAGTGTGTGCGTGCGTCGGAGGCGAGGGATGACCAGGTGATAGAAGGTGTGTTCACCTGCCAAGGTCAGCAAGGCTCCGCCCACCCCCATACACAGCAGCACGAACAGGCCCGAAAAATGCTGGATCCCCATCTGAAGAGTCTGAGAGTGTGATGGCACAAAGAGAAAGAGAGCGAGAGAGGAGTTTGGGGGGAGAGACACAGATTAGTAAAGACTCAAGCCAACACTGCAAAATAAAGGGATTGATGACTCGTATTTACATAATTGCCATTTAGGACACTTTTTGTGAATGTGCAATTGATATTCTGCCGCTGTGCATATCTGGTTTGCCTGTGAAAGCCCTCAATAATAGAAATAAAGACTTGAGGGCAACGGCATAAAAGACATGTTGGGAAAAGAAAAGGATGTGGAGGAATAAAAAGCATAAAGAGCTGACGGGAAGCACAACTGAGAATAATTGAAAGAAACAGCAGTTAGAGGGGCGACGGTAAAAAGAGACGATGGTTAATTGAAGAGCAGTTTGTTCCCATTTGGTTTCGCCCACATTCCCCTTGACATAATGTCTATCTCTTATGAGGCTTTCATGGGCCTGGAGGAAGTGGAAGAGACAGTGGCGAGCTTTTCCAATACTCTCTAATCATGTTTCCTTCACCCGGCTCATTTCGGCATTGCCTCCGATGGCAATTAGCCCCCATGCTGACTCGGCAAATCCATCAGTGACAACGCTGACCTCCTTTTGCTCCCAATCCAGAGGGCAAGATCGCCCACATTGTTTGAGGGTAAGCCACTCTCTGGGCTGCAAATGGGATGAATAGTAATAACTTCCTGATGCCGGTTGAAGTTGAGGTTCTCATTTCGCCGTGGACACCTATGACTGTTTAATATCGTTTATTGCTCTGATGTGATTTAACTTTGGGGTAGGGTTTTAAAAGGGACGGCCAAAGGGAGCTGAATGGCTTCTCTGTTCACAAACAAGTGATATAGATACAGACAATGTGCTCCGTCCAGAGAGCTCCAGCTCTCCAAAAAAAAGAAGAGAAGAGAAAAAAGGAGGGGGCGAAAACTGAGAGTTCTCTGCTGTAAGACACAAATACGTATCGACATTCAGCCAGTACGTGCCTGTAACTCTGGTTAAGGTCAGTAAATAGGCCCGGGTTTATGTGTTTGTCTGTGTTTGCCCGTGTGTGTGTGTGTGTGTGCCTGTGCACAAATGTGTCGTTCATTCACAGGAGTGCAAGAGGCAGAACGCTCCAGCTTTAACACACCGCACACGTCCACAATACACGAACAGCCTCTCTCGCCGATGACTTACCTCGGTGACTGCGAAGACTCGCTTCCCGCAGGGCACCACCTTGTACCATTTGTCATGTAGCATGTCCATGAAGCCGTCAGACTTGTAGCGACTCACGAACTCGGACACATTACGGGTTAGAGGAGAGCCCTGGGGCAGGCCTATCCCGTAGCCTGAAAGAGGAGACACACATGCTAACTTGCTGTATATCGATATCTGCAAAATGATCCAGGAAATGTGGGGGAAGCCTCCTATCTGCATGTGTGTTTTTGTATTTTTTTGTATTTTGTATTATGTATTGGGTATCCTTAACAAATAGCATTCTTTTAAATATCAACTTTATTTTTATTAGTATTAGGTTAGGGTTAGATAGGAGGTTTTGCTCGTGGTCCATCAATATGCGTAAGAAACCACAGTCAGCCAAGTGTGGTTATCCAAAGGGCAGATGCCCGCTGGATAAAGAAGATGTATGGTTTATGGGTTTACAGGCTTCAGAATAAACAGGTACAGTCCATATTATACAGGGCAAACACATTTTAGCCGGGTGTAGTATTTGTGGTGGGAAACAAAGCACAAACCCACTAAAGCTGATGGAGGTTTCCCTTGAGGTACAAAGTACATACTGTGGTGGATCAAATTCTGGCATTGGCCTGTTGTTTCCTCCCTTTATCACTTGAAATACGTACAGCTCCTCACCATATAAATCACAGGCATCTCTGATGCCGGGATAACACGAAAAGGTTGATCAGGTATGAGCCGATGGGTCCACATTCAATATTCAGTCAGTGTTTTTATAAAAATGCAGTGTTCACACTATCAGTTCCCATTTAGTCACGTTCAGTTCCCTGACCTCATGTTACCTTCTGTAAAAATGAGTCCAAAATACTTCCATGTACCGAGGTTTACAAATCTTCAAAGCTGTTAAAAAGAGAGCACTGGTATCTGATCGATGCCTTGAGTTGAAGAATTGAAATTGGTATCAGGAGAGGAAAAGATGGATTAGTGCATGCCGAGGCTGGAGATAGACTTCTGAAATCAGCGTCAACATGGGAGGCATCACGGAGCCTACTGTACCGCGGACCTCGTCAAACTGCTGGTATTTCTGTCAGAGCCTCAGAGCCTCGGACCAGAGACACTCAGCAACACTTAAACAGATAAAAGATAAAATAACAAATTGCCATTCCCATTCCCAACATCTCACATCCCACCCAGACTCCAGACTTCAGTGGACAGGGTGCTCATATTTTACCCGACTGTGCACCTTACGTTCCTCTGGGTCGTGCACTCGCGTGGCTGAGGGCACCCTGAGGTGGTTCATTAGCGTAACATAGATTACTTCTGGGAGAATGAGGAGTTGGTCCGGCACCAACGAAACATGACTCAAGATTTAGAGTTGTGTATTTTTGACATTATAATAACATTTTAATTATTCTCACCTGTGTTATTGGTGTGCTTTTTACATTACATTACATTTAATTTAGCTGATGCTTTTATCCAAAGTGACTTACATGAAATACAGTAGACACAGCAACGGTGAGCATTTAGGGTTAAGTGTCTTGCTCAAGGACACAACGACATGGACTACCAGAGCCTGGAATCGAACCACCGACCCTCTGATTGAAAGACAGACTTGCTAACCACTGAGCCACTTTTGCCCCATTCAGGGGGCCTGAAACTCCCCTGGATAATGTTTAGAGGTACGTATATGACACTTCGTACCAGTTCAGGCATCAAACATATAACATCATTACTTTTTTACTGGCAGTTTTATGACATACTTTGAGAACAAAAAATACATAAAAAAGACAGTACCATCTGTTTTGTCATCACACCTCCAGTTTCCATAAAAACCTCCCCACACAGGATCAAACAACAAATCCGACCTCCCACCTCTCACCCAGCCCGACCGCATCGCCACAGCCGCTCGATGACGCAGAGCATCCTCTCCTCGCTCACTTCACACTCATGCCCTCCGGTTACAGAGAGACTTCTGAAGGCCAAATAAAGGCCAGTTTCACCCCTTTGAAGGAGAACTTAATAACATTAGAGCTCTTTGTGTGTGTTGTTGCTCCTCTGTTGCTGTTGTTAGCGTTTCCGGACAGAATGTGTAACATGAATACAACATATTAATACTAGTTTTACAGCGGTTTATTTTAATTTTATATTGATAACAGGCTTGTTCAAGCTCTATATTTGTGTACAAAGTGTTTTGAGGTTTTTTTTCAAATACCAGAGGACCACATTATACCCCTTCATGCATGTAATTAACAGCTGCGATTATTGATTACTTTGCACAGTTTGTTTACATGAAATAAAATATTATGTGCAATTAGAGTTCCAACCTGCCACTGTCACAGATATGGATTTTACGGGCTTCAAAGGTATTTTTATTATGCAGCCACTAATGCAAATCATTGTTATAGCACATTAAATATTCATCTGTGCTTGATTTGAAGAAATTGCTTCAGCATCACTTGATTGGTATTGCCTCGGACTTACTTATTTCCCTGTTGTTATAAAACACCGGCAGTATGTGGAGAATTGAGACCAGCCAGAAAGTTTTTTTTTACACCAAGAAAAATGATATAACTACAATATTTTTTAATTAAGCAACAGATTTAAACACTTTCCCCACCGCTGCTCATTGCTTTAATTTCAAAAGTGGCACCCCTCGAGTATCACTGCAACTTGAACGCTCGCGAGCAACGTTTTGCTTTGTTCGGCCCACATTTCTGCAGGTGCCAAATGATAGCAATATATCCCCCAGCTTAGAATCAAAAAGACCCTCTTGGAGATTTATTGCAATACACAAGACCTCCTGGGGTTTGTTTGTTTCATTCCATCTGCACCGCAGTGAAAGGCACAGTCGTGCCAACAGCGTTTTGGTGTGTTCGTGCGTGATTGTCGCGGACTTGGCAGCTGTTTCTGATTGAGTTTATGTGTGTGTGTGTGTGTGTGTGTGTGTGTGTTGGCTGTCAAGGTGTGTGAGCCTGATGGGGCTTGCGGACAGAAACAGAGAATAGCTAAGGTTCACGCAACTGTCACACTCCGCTTCCTACATGACAAAGACTGTCTAAGCTTCCCTCCCTTTGCTTTCAACCTCCTTTGCCGCCTCTCCTCATCTTCTTCCTCTCTTGTCGCCCTCATACCTCCTCGCGCTCTCATTCGAGGTCATTTCTCTCACACCATTGCCGCTGTAGTCCCTTCCGCTGTTGGTCCACTCCTTATCTCTCTCATCCCCTTCAATTTCGTTCAGTTTCTGCCTCCCTCCATTCTGGTCTTTATCTCCCGGCTCCTCTCCCGAGTCCACTGTTTTGTCTCCGTACGTCTCCTCCAGACAGACAACACTTTTCTCTCATCAGCCTATCTCCATACGCACTTCTTTAGAGCACTCAGTCAAATAGTGAAGTACAAGTGGGCAGCCACTTGTCATTTGTTTTGATTCTTTCCCCCCAGACGTCCGCATGCATCCATCACAAGTCACAAAGCTGTCGCTCAAATCCCCCACACACCTCCTCTCTCGCTCACGGGCACGCCCGCGCACATCAAGTTTTATTTACAAAACACTTTTTATAGGCCATAAAAAGGTTACTACCTTCTTTTGGAGTGCAGATCAAAAGTTTAACTCTTTACTAAGCAAAGAAGTTAGGATCTTTCAGAACTTTAAAATGATTAGATCAGGAATACTACTTCTTATGACACCCTTGCGTCGAAGCATCGATTTCTTGATTGGTTTGTGCTGCAGTTCTGAAAGTATTTTCAACTTTGAATATCTATGTGTAGTATTGCTTTGGTCATTCATTAATTTGGTTAGCAATGTCAAACATGCAATGTCCTGTGTACCTAAGGGTATCCCCCTCATTCCTGCTAGACTACAATGATTAAATCAGTGATGGAGCAGTTTTATACAGTACTGTGTGTGTTAGGTTGGAGGATGTAGCCAAAAATAATATGAAGATGAATTACCAGATTTACTTCAAATTACAAATGTAACGATGCTTCTTCTCTCTGATGCGTTTCTCCTGTTTAATTACAGTATAAACCATCAAAGCTAGTGACTCATTTATTTGTTGTACAAAACATATGATTACATTAGGTTGGTAAGATATACGGTCCAGCACTAGATGTGTGTGTGTGTGTGTGTGTTTGTGTGTGTGTGTGTGTATATATATATATCTATAGTCTTTATCTAAGTTTATTTCACACACGTAAGCAGACAAAGGAGTCTGTTCGTCAGACGTGAGCCGCCCGACCAACAACAGCTTCACCCCGGCAGCAAACTTTTGTGCCAGCCTCATTTTGATCTTCAGTCGCTCCGTCCTGCTTGACTGAGCTTGTGCAGATCACTTATGCACACAGGGACGGAGAAAACACACACACACACACACACACACACAAACAAGCAGCGAGCGGCAAGCGTGTTCAGTGGCAATATTATTAATGGGGTGTGTCTGGGCTGTCGTAAACATCTCCCAACAGCACTCAGTGAAAACAGACGCAGCATCTCTCTCCACTTAAGTAGCCTGAAGATTTCAGCAGCAGCACCTCGCCTGCAGGGTCTCCACAGTCCCAAATCCTGCGTCTCCCTGTATCTCCTGACGACAAACCACTCTATAAATCCTGCCTCCATCCTCATACCAAATAACACTCCCGCTCTCTTTTCCCCTTCATCCTTTCTCTCTCTCTCTCTGTCCCTTTCTCCCCTCCCTCTCACTCCATCTGCTTGGGGTGAAGGTTTGTCTTGATTAGGAGACTCTGTTGGCTGGCTCTTTTATCACTCGCTGTGCAGAAAGGCGCAAACTGGCAGTGGGCAAATGAAAGCCCTCTATCTCCTTCTTGTGCCCAACTCCCACCTCGCTCACACCCCCTCACCGGCCCTCCCTTTCTTCACCTTTGTTTTGCTTCCTCTCTACTTTTTCCATCTTGTGTTCTCTTTTTATTTTTCCTCCCCATCTCCTCTCTTCCTTCTCCTGTGCTTTTTTTTCCTCTCGCACATTTCCTGTCTGGACCATTTCCGGCTCTTTCTTCGCTTTTACCTTTTCAGACTTATTGAGTTATTCACGCCCGTCTCATTCTTCCTCAGGCGGGCTGTGGGGGGTGAATAGTTACCGAAGGCATCTTGGATTCCTCGTCTGCCTTTTTCATGTAGACAATGAATCAGGTAGTCATCAAATCTGACCCACTGCACATACCAATGAGACCTGCTTTCTCGTCCTCACAATCATGAGTAATGTCCCTTGGCTCATTTTGTCTTTTGTACTGAAGAAAGCAGTAGATAATCTCCTTTGAACAAGAGTAGTACACCGAGGAGGGAGTGTGGGAGTGGGGTCTTTCTGAGGCTACGCGTTGACTGACAGGGAAATGGAATCAAAGTTAGTGTTCGGTCACATGTAGCACCCTTAGCATCCATCTACTGTCTCTATCTCTGTCTCAGAAGTGGGAGGGGAAAATAAAAGGCTGAACTGAACATACACATGGAAGTGCCAGGGCTGAGTGCACACACTAATTCTGAAACCTGTAAAAATAGTTTGGGTTAGGGGGTTAAATGCGTGCTACTTTCAATAAATGTATTCTGCCAGCGGAAATTTCCCTTCAGGAGTCACCTTCAGGACGAGTAGATGACGAGACATGAGGAGAATACAATACAACTTGCTATAACGGCCGGACCCCTTATTTATAAGGGAGCACTGGATTTTTCTTTTTAGAGTGAAGACATAATTACTTATGACGGGTTGTGCAGGCTTTATTTGTAAAAGTGATACAATTTGCCCTTGTTCTGCAAAATAAAAATCCCACTGCTCATATGTATTCAGTTCATAGCATACTTCATAGTACTATTACTGCAGTAATTACTGCTGCTATAGTCATAATAGTACATATGACTATAATGGGTTGCGCAAAGCGATTAAATACTAGAGCAAATACATAATTTATTTGTCATTAGTAAAAAATTATAATGAGTCCCCACATATCCATACCTCAAAAAAATAAAGAATGAAATGAGACCTTATTGACGGTGACAAACAAAGCAACGCTGCAGTGATGAACAGGGGTTTCATGTCAGTGCCTCCAGGATATTGTAACTGAAGCCAGCACACATATGGGTCAGCATGTTCCACTACATGCAGCAAAGATATTCAGGTAATATTTGAGAACTTATTTCATAACTATTAATAATGTAAGAATGTATATTTATTTTCTCGTGGTTTTAGTTTTGCTAGTACACACACACACACCTTATAGGTGGAGGAGGAGGAAGGTAAACAAGTGGAACATTGTCACGTTAACATGAAAACACGATGACAGGGTAAAATGTTTTTGTAAGCTTCTTGTCTCTATTTTGTGGCTTTCCCTTTTTCCTTGCTTGACACAGTTCATATGGTGATTTTCTTTTTCAGATAGAAGAAGAAGTAGAAGCAATAACTTTACTTTAAAAAAAAAAAATCCTCCCACTGAAAATCTAAAAAGGAAAACAATTTCCTTCAAGAATAGCACAAGAACATAGGATGCAACTATCAGAATCAGGGCTCACACACACACACACACACACACACACACACACACACACACACACACACACACACACACACACACACACACACACACATACTTGCTCTTTCGTGAAGCAATGTACAAAAACGTGAATACGATAACTCCCTTAGTGGATCATTAGCCATTTTTTGGACTGGCGGTGGATCTGTGTATATGTTTCATGACTATACTGCATTTAATTTCACCTGCACGCGTCAATTCCAAAGTTCTCTGACTGGGCATTGTTGTTAATAATTGATGACTGAGTACTTTTACCTGCAGCGTTTTAAGTTCATCCAGTGAATCCCTGTGTTATTCTGTCAGTCATGTTGCGAACAGTATTTGATCCCCTTTTTGCATGTGTGTGTGTGTGTGTGTGTTTGTGTGTGTGTGTGTGTGTGTGTGTGTGCGTGCATGCTGGAAGCTTCATTATATATGCATGTGTACGCATTTGTTTCTACTGTGTGAGTGCTTGCACGGGTGTGTATTTATGTGTGTGAGCCCATTTTGGTTTGTGTGTATTTCTTTGTTAGAACTTAATCAGATTGTGGGCGGACTCACCTGCCATCTGGGCACAAAAGACCCTTTACAATGTCAATAGATAGACAGCCACAAAGGGAATGACAGCAAATCCTCACAAGTAATAATGACATGTGTCTTTGTGTGTGTGAGCCTGTGTGCGCACCTTCAATGGCGAACGGCTTCCCCACAGTGAGCAGTTTGCACTCGGCGTCGATGGAGACCTCGAAGTCCAACAGGGCTTTGTCCATGATGAATGCATCCAGGGCAGGAGGATCTGTCCTTCACCACCAACACACAAACACAGTGCACAGGAGTGAGAGAGATAGCATTAATTGAAGATAAAGAAAAAAAGAAAACTAGCATTAAACTTTTAAAGACCTTTTTAATCAGATTGACTTCCCCAAACCTTCTCACAATCCCCAGACCCATGCAGAAACCCTGTATTTGGGTTTAAATTTATACAAGCGGATGAGATTAACTGCATTCTAATACACTGTGCAAACACATACATCATTACCTAAAATAACAGCCTCTGTGGCCGACTGATAAGGCAATATACACTCTGCCAAAGACTCTTCTCCTCCAGCAATATCGATCTAGCTGACCCTAATTGACCCCTAATTATAGACCGTTCGTCTGGGGGCACCCTCTGCCGCTGACGGGACATAGGTTTCACGGCACAGGACACTGGATTTGAATATTAAACCGACACACAAGCAAATTGATAAAGAAGAAGACACACAGACAGCCGGATGTATGCACAAATTGCACAAACATATTTGTGCACACACACAAAAATGGAATGGCAGACAGATAAACAGGCATAAATGCTTGTATTGGAAAAAGCATGCACACTCACACAGTCAGTCTATTGGAAAGAAATAGAGCAGACTGATCAAATTACCTGAAACTTCTTGTTATTCAGGATGTTTACTGCATAACAAAAGGTTAACTTTACAAAGTCTTTGCTGTGCCGGGGAAGCAGAAACGTCTCTTTTCCTTTGTCTAGGCCTGTCAAATACAAGGCACAGGGAGAAGAAAGAGGATAGACTTCTTTTGGGACTCTTTCGGGACGAAAAAGGGTTGGAAGGTATCCGATGCTAGGCCCTAAGGATAAGACTGGAGTGCGCGTGTGTGAGTGTGCAGGTGGATCGACATGAAAGTGTGTAGGTAGGACTGTAAGTTATAAACCGGTGTGAAGGTTTGTGCCTGCACGGCTTCCCCTGAGCCTTTACATGTGTGTTCATTGGCGGCTGCCATGTGTTGCCCCAGGCGTTCTGTCTCTCCAGGAGAAGGCTTTTCAGTTTCTTTTTCACCTTCAGATTTTGAGGGCAGTATCGGGGTCAGCAGTTCTGCCAACATAGTATTTTACTGCCTCACTCCGGCTCCGTGCACTGCTGCAGCTTCCCCTTCTGCTTCACCTCGCACACACACAAACGCATGCCTTCATCTCCCCTGTTCTCATCCTCTTTCTCTGAACAAGCACTTTGTGTCTTCCCACTCGTATCACACAGTCAGCACATGCACTATCACAGCATCTCTGCTGCTGCTCTGTGGAGAAGTTGCTGTGTTTGAGAAACATACGTTGTTACGTATGCACACTGAGCACACTCACAGCTATGTCACAACATAGCTGTGAGTGTGCTCAGTGTGTGGTACTTGGGTAAGACAGGATGTACACATCTGTGTCCTTCTGTAGAATTCTAGACTCAATGCTGCACCTACAGAACTGAGGTTATCCCGATATTGATTTTTTTTTAGGTTTGACTTTCTTTTAAGTTGCTAAAATACATTTAGCTGCTGCCCCATCCATTGCTGCCATCCGCTGAAGGTAATACACGACTATGGATAAGCACATCATACAACCCCACTTCAAATAACCCCAACTGTGCATTCAATGTGACCGATGTCTGTAGTTTGGAGGTACTTCATCTGAACATTAAGTGGGCTTGGTAAACAAGACTCAAACAACAAGCACTTTCAAACAGGAAACTGGAACTACATTTTCATTCAACACCCAATTCCCCAGACACAGACAAGCTGATGGATGACTTCCACCTTCCTTTGTACATCCACTTGAAAATCTGCTGCACATTTTATTAAGACAAGAATTAAACGTATAGAATAGGATGGGCACCCTGGATGAATAATGACATTCGGACTCATAAAGAAGAACGTAGAAGGGTTGAATGGAGGTGGAGGAAGATAAGGCTTCAGCTACATTACCAACAAATGAAAGAGTTGGTCATTTAATTAAACGACCCAGTTAGGAATGTATGGCCATTTATTTCTCTGTTTAATTCATATTTATAAGCATCGGGAGCTCGTTTCAACGCCGCGGGCCTCCTTTCTCATCCTGTACGTTTTAATCATTGAAAGTCATCTAGTGAGGAATGTGTAATTATTTCAATGAAATACATCTGAGAAAAAAAGCTTGTCATCTGATTCTTTTTTTAAATGTCCCCTACCCCAACTTTAAAATCAACTTAGACCACGAAGATCGCACACCTTAAACGCTCCCCAAGGTATAATGCCTCTTAAATTCCTCTGTAAAGTAAATAGATGTTAGTGCCCCATGGTTGCTCTCAATAATTCAGTTCTTTATCCTTTGGCTGCATCCCAGAGTATTTGTCGACTGCCTGTGTGCAACCGTGCATTAAAAAATCTGACCTCAATCCATCAGAACGTAGCAACTTGGCCAAATTGTACAGCGACATAAAGTTTTATTCTACCGCTACGCTGAT
Source organism: Cottus gobio (assembly GCA_023566465.1). Taxonomy (NCBI): domain Eukaryota; kingdom Metazoa; phylum Chordata; class Actinopteri; order Perciformes; family Cottidae; genus Cottus; species Cottus gobio. The sequence goes on from CM042228.1 coordinate 8,652,519, forward strand.
GACACAGCTGTATCTCCCAGTAAAACCTACAGAGACTACAAACCTTTCCAGTCCAGCAGATACATTTTCTTTGATTAAAGTCATAAAAAAACTGAGATCCTTATCATTGGTCCTGACAATGTGCATCCAAATATCTCATTGTCTCTTGGTGTTTAACATGATGTAAGGAACCTGGGTGTGCTCTTTGACAATAACCTCACTTTTGAGAAACCCATAGTTGAATATGACCAATGATGATTTTTAATGATACTTTATTTCCTCACGGTTGGACTCAGGTATAAATCAGAAACCAATTAATAGCCTGCAAATTGTGTAAAATGCGACGGCTCGACTCGAATCCAGAAAAGAGTGCGCATCTCGCCAATTTTAATGACCGTAAAGTGGCCCCCTTATTGATTTCAAGATTTTACTTATTAGTATTAATGCCCTTCATGGCTTGGTCCCAGAATATATATCTGAACTGCAGCCTGAGATCCTGTTCACTGTCCCACCTCACGTCTAAAGTCTAAAGAGGAACGAGGGTTTGCCTCGGCTGTGGAACAACCTGCATGAGGAACTCTCGACTTGCTACATCAGGATCCTTTTTAATCACTTTTGAAGACTTATCTTAATCCAAAGGATTTCTTACACTTTAATCCTTTAGGTTCCTTCTATTGAGTCACACTTTATTTTCTCATTGACGTTGAGAATAAAGTGCAACGTGATCAGCCGTTGTTTTTAAGTGTATTCCTCGCTCTCCTCTTGCTTGCCTTCAAACATCATTGTGTATTTAAATGTGGTAAATGTGGAATGCGATCAAGACCTGGATAACACTAACATTAAAACACACAACAGGGATACTTGTGTGCATGAAAACATACTAAAATAATCCCAAATCTCTCAGCGCTGTGATCCTAAACATGAACCTTCTTCGTCTCTCAGGTCTGCTATTCATTCCTAGAGTCAAAACTAAACATGAGGAGGCGTTATTCAGTCCTCCAAAGAGTTGGAGCAAACAAAAAGATTTACGATTTACTGTATTTTGAACTAACTTTTAAAAGCAGGTTAAACCATTTATTTTCTCCACAACATTTGATAACCGCTCTCGGACATCCTGTACTATCTTACTCAGTATTTATTTTTTCTTCATTTAAATTGTTCCTATCACTTAGATTTGTGATTTTTACTCATGTTTTAATGCATTATGTAAAGTACTTTAAACGGCTCTTGTGAATTAATTGTGTTTTCATAAATTAACTTTCCTTGCCTCCTTGCTTTCATCTTCTCACAGTCCCCGTTGCACCCCCGATTCATCCATTCATCCTCAGCGCTCATTTCATCAATTTGTCCCTGGCCCCCATTCATCTCCACATTTATTCTTTTAATGAACGAAAAATAATTTCCTCAAATGGGGAAGGCTTTTAAAAATGTATTTCATAGGCATTCGCCTCACTTACAACTTGTGCCACAATGTCGTGTCTCTGGATGAGGAGAATGCAGGGTGTAAATATACACAGACACAAAGCGATGAGTATGGGATGGTATCTCTGTCAGATGCAAAAGCAAACAACATGTTCACTATAATAAGAAAGCATCCGCTGATGGGTCTGACACATGACCGCAGGTGGAAAGAAGAAAATAAAAAATCAACCTTAAAACACAAATTACATTGAGCTACACTGAGCTATCACATTGATGTTGGACAGAAATGTCAGATACAAACATGAAAAACAGCCTCCCTGAGCTGGAAAATCAAAGCATCCAAAATCTGAATTGATGATGCTGAAGGATGACACATTTTGGAGATGGTACCCTGACTTTTGATTAGTGGACTTGTAGAAGTTTTGATTAAAATACTCATTTTGAATCTAATGGACGGCTGTGCAACTGGGGATTCAGATACTATGCATTATTCACTATATCGATGGTTGAAGTCCAGAAAATCTCCAGGTGATATCGTGAACTGCAGTAACAATTTTCTCTGTAGTATATTGGAGAAACAGCACAAGTGAAATCCATTTCAAAGGGTTTTCACAGTAGGTTCTGAATTAAAATTGCCTTTAGATGGCTTTGCATCGGCCACGTTTTGTTCTTGTTGCCAGTAGACCGAATTGTTATGCACAGTGAGCATGAAAAATAAGTGCACAGAATACAGACAACCACAGATAAGCGATGTAAACGTGACTGGATTGCTTAAAGTCTGGGTTGCATTTTAATTCGTTTAAAAAAAAAAAAAAGTAAAACGCACATCATGTGCATGTATGTGTTTGTGTCTTACTTCAACATATGGACTCCTTCCGGGGTGGTGGGCTGATTGAAGCGCCGCATGTAGTCGTGCATCTCCGGAAAGCTCTTCTTCATGTAATCCTCGGCGCTGCTCTCCCTCACCGTCCCAAAACGGAAGCCCAGGGACGGATGGTGCAGCTGAGGAAATGAAACAGGACGACGTGGTTAGAAGAGGGGGAGTAGATTGTGATGAAGTGATGAAGAGATGGGTAGAGATACCGTGATGGGGGTTGATTATGAATTTACTGTAGCCCGAAAGGGTTTAGGAATATGGAAATCCTCAAGTAATAATTGCACTCTATAGTAATTAGCTTGTCCCTGTGTGTGATTAGTTTGTGTGTGTACATCTGGCTGAGCCTTCATGTGTGTGTGTGTATGTGGGGGGGGTCGGGTGTGGGGGGACTGACTGGCATGCATGCAGTTGCAAGTTTTGTGTCCCGTCCGACCTTATCGTCATGAATTCCCGAGACCTGCTCGAAGGTCTTCTCCCCGACCATGACAGCTGCGAGGTTGGCGGTGTAGCTGGACAGCACCAGTAAGCAGAAGATGGCCCAAAGGTTCATCAGGAAACGCCCGGTCCAGCATTTGGGAGTCTGCAGGGTGGAGACGTGTGCAAAGAGAGAATCTTCTGTTTTTGGTTTGTTTAGCTTTTCGTCCTATTATTAAAAATAATTACACGGATCAAAAAAGAGAGAAAAAATAGCAGCTCTCGATGACGAGTGAATCTTAAAATATCTGGACTCAAAACTGAAGAAATGGCACGATGTCAAGACAAAAATGAAACAGACTGACAACAAACAGCATTGAGGAAACTGCCGGGGTTATAACGATTGAACATACACATGTTGTAGAAAAAGGTGCTTTCAGGTGTTAAATGCAGAGCAACTCTGCCCCCCTCCCCCCCGAGGCTCTCAACCCACCTTTCTCTCACTTTCATGCTCCTTTAAAAATCACAAGGTAACCCAGAGCAAGTGTAATCAAGTTAATCAAAACAGACCAGCGGAGACGCTAATGCAGAGGAGAGGATCTAACGTGGCGTGACTGTTTTTGAGGCGCATCAGAAATATCTTTTCCCTGAAATAGCCTGCCCAGGGGAATGAATCCACCTGCACACTGTGATCATTTATTTATTCCACCAATTAAAATCCACTTAACTGACGAAAAAGAGATGCATTTCTAGTGTTTTAAAAGCATGGGATTAATGAGACAAACAAACAGGTTGTAACCCATTATTACGAAAGGGTTCGGTATGTTTTCATCTCTTTGCATAATGAGATGACGAATTGAAAAGGGAGAAAGGGAGGATGGCGTCTTTGAGCGCACTATTAGCTCAAAGTCTCAACAGTAGTGTGTTTGAAGAATGAGTAAAAAGTAAATATTCTTTTTTTATTTTTCGCTGGTGCTTAGTAAAGGATATAATGACAAACACAGGCATCTCATTTCTGGCTTCTAACTGTCGAGTTTGCGAGCTGACATGACACCTGTCACTGGCAGATTTGATCGGAGCTAATTAAGCTGAAGTTAACCTCATTAATTGATTGACGACGCTATCTCCAGATTAATGTTTCCAGCGAACCCCGTTTTTAAAACAAGGTCTTAATTGTGCACTTGACGGCTAAATGCTGTGTCAGATAATGCTTCAATAAGCTCCTTGTGAAACGAAAAAAAAGTAAGATTTCATTAAAACACAACTCGACAGTTAAACTTACATATTATTCACACAGCATGTTTGAACCTATAACATTACAAAAGAAAACACTACAGTCCCAAATGTAACAGTATTTCGGGTAACATTGGGTGTGTTTGCTCAAGTATTAAACCAAATCCAATGCACAGCACGTGGTTTCACACACACAGAGTCAGCCCGGTGTGACCAATAAAAATGCTTGGGTGCGCTTGACAGCCTCTTGTTGGCATGTGCCAGCCCTGATTAACAGTTTATCAATGGATTCACTTGCCCCCCCCCTTAACAACCTTAATAAACACGACTTGTTGGCTCTGGCCATCACACAAAAGGTCCAGAGTGTTGCTCAAGGGCATTTTAACAGGTCACTCGGCTGTTAATAAAATCAACCTGATAATTGACACATTGCCAGTAGTGAGAATCAAACCAGTGACCTTTCAATTATGGGAAGGTCTCTCTAATCACTTGGCCTCTGTTCCACCAGAGTCATTTGCACTCCTTCCTTTGGGGACAAAGTGTGATTAACGAAATGTTATGATGGTGTGGCACACTCACTAAGACGAGTTACTGGATTAATTCAAGCAAATTACGTTTTCGGATATTTATCGGAATGTGGTGCACGGACATTGGAAAAGCAAGCCCGAGTTGAAATGATGAAGGATTCTGGCTCAGTGTGCTGTTTTAAAAAACACAAAGCGAACGATTTCTTTTCCCGGCTTGTGGTTGTGTGTGTGTGCGGCAGTGTGATTGGGTGTGTGTGTGTGTGTGACACAATCAGTCAAATCTGAAGAATGCTGTTCCTGCAAAGGAACATTTAATCTCTTTATGTATTCATACCAAAGAAATGAGGATTGTTTTTTATTTTTATTTTTTATCTTTGAAGGGCAATACATTGTTTTTCATCTTGCCACCTTTTTTTAAAATGGGCAGACTTTGTCTCACACATTTCTCTCTCGTACGAACCGCCTGTGCCCACCCACCTGCCCTCTCCCCTTTACATCATCCTCGGTCTGCCCACCTACACGTCACCCTCATTCTGATCCTTTTCTCTGCTTGCCCACTTACCCTTTAAACCCTGTCTCACCGTCTTTCTGTCAACCTTCTTTTTGAAGCCCATTTCCCAATTTGCACTCTCACCTCCCAGCCCCCCACTGTCTCCATTCCTCATGTCTTCTTGTTTTCAACTTCGTGTCTGACTACTTGCGGGGGGGGGGGGGGGGGGGGAGCTAACCTCTACTCGCTCTCGCTTTTTCCACCTTCATCCATCCCCATCACCCTCACCATAACTCTTTCAATCTCTGTTGGCCCACTTACCCTTTCCCCTCTCCCTCCCTGTGTGTGCATTATCCTCCCTGTACCTCTCTACTTCATCACTGCCTAGCGTCTTAACCTCTCCCCTATTAATCTTTTACTCCTCTTCTATCATCTTTCTCCAGGCCTTGCCTCAGCTAACTTCCTCTTTATACTTGCCCTCGCTGTTTGTTTACTCCTCATGATAATGCACATCCCTTCCCCCTCCCCTTTCACTGCGATTTCTATTTCAGGCCCCTCCCTGCATGACGCCTATTTATCACACAGGGGAGAGCTGCTTTACCTTGGTGGCGACAGTCCGTCCAAATAGTATGGCGTAGCAGAGATTGAGGGCGGAGGAGTAGGAGAACACGCGCAGCCTGTTCCTGCCATGGGGCGTCATGCCGAAGGGGCTGTTCCACTCGTACAAGGTGAGGAAGAGCGCGGTGAGATGCAGCGTGACGAAGATACCCACCCACATGGACCAGTGGAGAGGCCACATGAAGGCTCCGATGGGGGCTGCAGTGTCCCGGCTACGAACCTTGTGGGGCCAAAGGAAAGAAACTGGCTTTAAAAAGTATATAACTAAATATATACATTTTAATTTTTATATATAAAAAGTTTAGTATTTTTGCTTCAACTCATAATTATAAATCATCCTCCAGTTTGTAGGATGTTGTCCGTAAAGTTCTCCGAGGCGTAATATTTTGAAAAAAAAAAAAAAAAAAGAGGCATACATGGATTTTATGTTGCACTATCCATCATTTTGTAAGGGAAAGAAATCACTTTTTCAAATTGGAACCGGATTGTCAGATCGTATTATGCACTGCAGTTTGTCAGCCACAGAGGGAGATGTTAGCAAATCAAAGAATAACTGCAGCATGTGTGAGGACTCGGCTAAAAAAGGCTTCTCAAAACGCCGTTCAGACTCATTATACACTCTTAGACATGCCTTTCTATTTTGAACTTTCACGATTCAGTAAACTAATTATTCACAACTAATGACCCTGTGTTGCTCACCAGAAGAACGGTTGAGCGGGGCATTAGGGTGAAATTAAGTACTTGCACACCATATCGTGAAATCGTACAGAAATAGTGTCAGCCAGAGAGAGAGAGAGAGAGAGAGAGAGAGAGAGAGAGAGAGAGAGAGAGAGAGAGAGAGAGAGAGATTGACGAATCAAAGTAATGCTGACGACTGACTCACCAAGCAGTGTGTTTTCCCCTGCCTTCCTAATCATTAAAACACAAACTCCAGAACTCCGACAAACAAACAATGACTTGGAGCAATCGTACCAGAATGCCGAGGCTGGTGGAGTAGAAGGGCGAGGTGAAGTCGATGACTCTGCTCCTGGCGGAGTTGATGGAGAAGGAGGACACGGCCATGTCGGCGGTTCCTCTCAGCAGGTCCCCGACCAGCCCCGTCCAGCGTCCCTTCCCGCTCTTTGCTCCGTACTTCCCGTCGCCCACGATGTAGAGGTCAAAGGTGAAGCCCATGTCCTCTGCTAGTTTCTCCAACAAGTCCACGCAGTAACCGTAGCAGCACTTCCTCAGGTCCTCCGGTAGGTCTGACAGAAACGTAAGTGAGGATAATGTGAAATTAATCTATATGTATGCCTTCAAAGTGAAGGGAATTTGTCCGCAGGTGTTGACTATCATGTAAAATGTCCATGGATCCTCACAGGACACGCGTGCTTGTGGGTTTTTAATTACCCCCGAGCCTCGTCTAGGAATATATTTAGTTAAACTGAACCTGGGCTGAAAAAAATTCAATTAAATTCAATGCAGTTTATTTTGTATCGCCCAGAATCACAAATTACAAAAGTGCCCTAGAGGGCTTTATAATCCGTACACATACAACATCCCTGTCCTGGTACCTCACATCGGATCAGGAAAAACTGCAAAAACCCTTTTTTACAGGGAAAAAAGGAAAGAAACCTTCAGGAGAGCAACAGAGGAGGATCACTCTCCCCGGATGGACAGAAGCAATAGATGTCATGTGTACAGGATGAACAACGTAAGAGAGTTCCAGCACAGTCAATGAATATGACAGAAAGTATTCATATAATGAGTAACAACCCTTGCACTTGGCAAGATGGACAGGCTATTACCTAATTTTTCGACACTTTCTTCAACTTACATTTTTCTTGCAAACTTTTTTTTGCAAACTCAGTCAATCAATATTCAGCCAAATGTACGTTTTGCTCTTAAAACTTGGAATAAAATGTCTGCGCTAGTTCTGCCCAAGCACCAATACAAATTTAAATGAGCTATCTTCCATTTAGCATCAGCTGCTTAAAATGCTTTATATTGTACTGCTATACAGTAGGCGGCCTGTATAGACGGCCAATAGTCCTCTTGATCAGATATGTAGTACCTGGTCTTTCTTCGACACGGTAGTCTTGATCCCTCATTGATTTAATGCCTTTAATCCGCTTTATTCATGAAGCAGAGCGGGAGCGGAGCTGTAGAGATGAGCCCTTGACACTGCATCTCGTATGTTTTTGAACTGGACTGAGCAGCCATGATCCCTTATTGATTTTACTTTTAAAATCCACTTCAATCTCGAGGAGCAGCAGTAGAGAAATGGCCAGAGATACAGGAACGAGATCTAAGCCATGAGATCTAAGAGTTTACACAAGAGAAGTTTGAAGTTCTCATATATCAGAACGGATGCTTCTTACATGCCAAAATGATTTCTGACAAGCATTACAGTGCTCCACCATCACAGTATTCTCAGCTCAAATGCCAAAACAAAACTCACCATTCCCCTCCCAGTCTGCAATGGTAGTGTTCGGGTTGTGCAGCTGGTTGAAGAGGCTCTGGATTAGGTCGGACCGGTTGGTTCTGGGGTCCAGACAGAGCTGACCAGCTGGACACAATCCATCCTCATCCACCTCCCGTGTGAAGACAAACGGGTGCTCCACCAGTGTCACCACCCTCAGCCGGTGTCCCTCAACGGATTCTCCCGGCCTCCAGCGCCCTCCAACGTTACTGTCCCCCTGGCCGTCCCCGCCCCTCACCCCAGCTCCAAGACCTTGTCCCTGGCTGCTCCTGAACCCACCCACCAGTCCCAGGATCCCCCCTTCTAGCTCCAGCCTGCCTCGGGTCCACTGGCCAACTGTCACCCAGGCTGGCTGGCCAAGAGCGCCTCTCTTCAGGCTCCACACGTGGAACAGCTGGGAGGAGAGGACCCGAGACAAGCCAGCATCCACCTGGATCAGGCCTGTGGCCCCGGTGAAGGACGTGTTGGACAGAAACCTTGAGGGACAGAGAAAGACAAACAGACAATAATTATAATACTCTTTTTCCACCAGAATTTGTGCATATATGCAAGTTTTTAAACAGAAAAATCTGTTAAAAATAGGCGATAGACTTAGACAAGTATGTCTTCCTGTGTTTTTTTCAGGTGTGTCATATTTAACATCACAGAAACACTGGCCGGCGCCAAAAGCAGGATTAGTTATTGTTGGAAACATTACTGTGGTTACTTTCAAACAAAAGTTAGTGATTGTTGTTGAAAGACTAGGACCAGACAATTTTGAGGAGTTTCATTTTGTTTATGTTGAGTTTCATTTAAATGTGTTTCCAGATGATCAGCATGATAAAATTGAGTCTGGTGGCTTAGATGAGAGCATATTAATTGTATGTTTTGTACATTATAAACATTGTCCAAATGCATGTCACGTAGCATTGCACCCGAATAGTGACAGAAATTAAAACGTCCACCCGGCTGTCACGTTTCCATGAACTCCTGATCAGAGCTGGAGCCGACGAGGACATGTGACTACTGCAGAGTTATTTGTCCCAGGAATGAATGCCAATTGTAACCTTTCCCACTGAAGACAAAAGCCAGATGTCAGTGGGTTATAGAGTTTTATTGTGTGGCTAAAATGAGAAACAACAAAGACCCCTGCTGGTTTATTGCAGTTTGTAAATATAGCCAGCAGTAATGCAAAAAAAATTAAAAATAAAAAAATGGGGGGGAAAAGTAAGAAATAAAGTTACAAACGACGGTCCAGACGGTCATGGTCTGGCTGTGGAGCTTTTGCAAGTCTAGTCCCAGATGGGTAATTGCATCTCCCAGAAAGTTATAATTAAAAGTTAATGCAGTGCAGTGAGGGTCTCCTCCTATCTGCCAGTCCATACAGACAGTCATTGCTATTCGTCTCACTCGTCCTGGCAGCCCCACATTGGTCTTCACGGCGGAATAAATCAGGAAGAGCAATCCCCGTTCACACATAAAATCTAGCCTGGCCTCTTGAACTGTGCAGGGATTGTTAGCTCACGTCTTATAGCATTTGATCATGTGGACATTGTCAGGTGATGTCTCAATGGGAAACCATTCAAGTACTGTTTGATCGTGTCTTGATTGGCGGAGGGATCGCCAGGAGGTCACCGCGCATCGTATGTTTAAATGTTAAAGTATGCAGGGATCACTGCATCCGGTGCGGGCGTTGAACCGTGCAAGGACTGTTGATTATGTCTGGGTCAAGGGTAGAAATTGCAAGTTTTCCTTCGTGTTAATGGAAAAGGTCGGTAAAGCTGTAGCCTTTTTCTCAGAGCAGAGGGAAAAAAAATTGCTTTTCCCTTTTGCACTTTGTCTTATTCTCTCTTTTCTTTTCCTCCCTCTTTCATCTTCCAAGTCATATGTCAAATTGATGAGCTGGGGAACTTTCTCCATTAAATACTGGATATATGGACAGAGAAATGGAAAAAGCCTTAATTAATCACGAGGGTCATTAACCTCCCCTATAAGCCAGGCTGGACTAAAGCCTGTCTGCACAACATCTAGCGCGAAACAACATGTCACAACAGCTTCTGTTCATTACGCTCTTTCTTGACATTGCGATTTACTTCAACGGCACAATATCAATTTATAAACCCATTCCATGCACAGTAATTCTAAAGGGCTGATTAAAAATGCCCATGATTTGAAAGTCATTCCCGTTCCACGTTAACTTATGTTTCCTCATCAGCAGCTCCCTCTGTCTCTGTGACCATAAAGCGGAAGTGCTAGGCTTGCCTTGAGCTGAAATTACTCATGGTAATAGCACGGCTGAATCATCATATCCCACTGACAGGAGATTCATCAAGCCAACCTACTCCAGACTCATATACTATAATGTAATGGCTGCGGCTGGCCACAAAAGAAAAAAATAACCAAAAAGGCTTCACTTCTCTCCTGCCAGCAGAGAAGTGCCAAGCCCCCTTTGCAACGTTTCTGGATTCGAGCCCGGAGAGAGGAAAGTGTGAGATAATAAAAGCAGGGGTGTGAAAAGCAGGGCGCACTTTTGAAGCAGTCACAGGCCTCTGGACCTGAGGCCGCATTGAGAGACTAAGGCGGGATTGATAAGTCGGCCAAGTGGTGTCAGAGAGGGATGGTCCACCCCCCCTCCCCCTCGCCAACACCTGGCCCTGGTTTACGCACGCTGAAGGTAAATGTCAGCAGAGCGGTCAGTAAATGATGACTCTATAAGAGAGTCCCGGCCATGTGTCTCGCTCCCTTATCACTACATCTCCTTTACTTTGGGGGAAAGTTTACTCCCTCCCTCCCGTCTTCGCCGGCCTGTCTGGGATGAGACGGAGCGTGCTTGTTTCAATGGTTTTAATCTCTTCTTGGGAGATGGAATCAGCGTGGCAGCTGTGTCGATGTGAGATAGCACTGAGTGGCAGATCTCACTCGGATATCAACAACTCTCCTTCTACGCAGTATCTCCCTCCCTTTTCCGCCCTCCCTCCCTCCCTCCCTCCCTCCCTCACACCCTTCCATCCATCTCACACACACGTTACCTCTTCCTTTTTCTTTGACTTTATTCCTATTTCCCGTTCGCTGTTTCCTCCTTCCCCCGTCTTTCATCTGCTTTTCTTTGACTACTTCATGTTTCTCTAATGTATTTTTGGGAATACGCACGATGGGATTCTTTTTGATTTCGGACATTTGGAAAAACAACATCAAAAGTGACTAGTTTCTCGCTAGTTTTCTTTCTTCATTGGTCCGCTGCTTTGAGTCAGAAACACCAGCATTGCTCAGCTTTGGCTCCAGTTCTCCCTCACACCTTCCTCCCTTTTCTTATATCTCTAGACAGCCTCTCTCCCTCCCTGTCTTCCCCACTCTGTCCCTTGGGCATCGAGCTGTTAATTGCCTTTTCCATGTGGAAGTCTCTTACTTCCTTCAGCTTTGTTAGGGCTCTCTGGAGCGATGGCATGTCTGGCTGTTGCGGTGGAGGGATAAGAATCAGGGAGCACACTGGAGGGCATGCAGTCTAACTGGACCGGTATGAAAAGTGCGATAGAACAAACTGTTTTATCTGTTTCTTGCAGGCCAGAAGCAAAGGTCACTGACACTATATTGTCGAGGACTCCATTATAAATAGACTATTCTGATAGTCTAGACTAAATCCTAATTGGCCCTCCACAGATTGGGACTTTCCCTGGTGTCCTGATGAAGTTTGCGTCTTTTTCAAAGCATAACTTTTTGTTTTCTTTATTGTAAAGCCACATTCACAGCTCTGTAAGGCTGTACTCAGGCACAGTATTGCTTTGCTAACATTAGCACTCTAGCATGCTCATGATGAAAATCATTAGCAGGTATAATATTTGCCAACGTTACCATCGTAATTCAGAACGTTAGCATCCCGAAAAATAAAGGCATGATGGGAATGGTCATTCATTTGCTGGTATTTGGTCATAAACCAAATTATTGGACAAATTTAATTTGATGGCGCCAGATGGGAAGTTTAGGGTTCACCAACCGCAATAATTCAACAATTGTGGTTCATAAATACAATGTACAATCTAGCCCGAAGTTTATTTCGGGGTTTCATTTAAAAACTGCAAATGTCAACCTCTTGTTGGCACTACAGGATTAAGAAACAGTAAGGTTTGTCCTCTGGGGACTATGAATGACTTTCCATTCAAAAAGTCGAAATATTGTAGTTAGGCCGACTGGCATTGATATGCATAAAAGCCCACCGCCAGTGTGGTTAAAATTGAGCAGTTAATCACATTCAACTTAATCATCTTGTTTTAACGTTAGTAATGAAGGTCCAATAACAGCGCTTTGTAATCCAACTCTCAATCCTCTTGTTTTAGCCTCTGGCCCTTCATGCCAAATTGTTCTGGCATCCCGGTGCTCAACTTAACTGCAGTAGGAGGGAACGCTGCGATAACCCATCTTGTGATTATGTGGGTGGTGTTGATGATCACTCTCAGCTGGCAGGCACTGTGTGTGTCAATATTTTTCTGTGGGCCTAGCCCAAAACCACAAATCCTTCTCTCGCCAGTACCGCATGAACACAGAAGTTGATTACATGCTGTTTCATCCATTGCACCGTTATGAAATATCTATGTCACCCGGCAGAGCAAAGATACTTAACTTCGTCGTGAGATTATGGCGTGGGGCTTCCGTGCATCACTCACTACCAGTCGCATAAAGAGGGGTTGTAATGTGTGAGCTTTTTTTCATTTTTCTTTCCACAAATGTGAGGATTTCCTTTTTTCTGCTTTAACTGAAAACATTTATGTATTTCGATATGCTTTTTTATTTTTTATTACTGCGTGTGTGTGTGCGCGCGTTATCGCCGGCCGCACCTTGACAGAACCCTGTGAAAGCTGTCAGAAGCCCATTTAAGAGCTGCAGGGATTGAAGCAGCCGCAACAGCGAGGAGGAACAGACAAAACTCCCCGGTGTCAGCCTGTGAATCTGTATGCCATAAAGACCTCCTTCCCACCTCGAGTATGACAGCACTATTCAGAAGGAGCCACCCCCGCGGCGCAGAAGACAGACAAGGGCAGCGACTGGAGCGCACGTTAGCACAAGTGAAACCAGCAACTCCCCGCGGACATGCCAATGCTGCCGTCAGAAAGCTAACGAGCTGACAGACATTTAGTGGTGTGACCTGTGAAATGTAATTGCAGTAACTCATTGTCTTCCATATATCGTTTGGTGATTTGAACGTGGAAGCTCGGCTCAGCATTTCTAAATGAACGGCCGATAGGACTGGTTGGCCCATTGGCTGAAGGGGTTACTGAGAGTAATTGTGGCCCGCTCTGGACTAGACCACTACTAATCCTATGTCGCCCGAAGCAATATATTACAATTTTGGAAGGGGAATAAGTTTCTCTATCGTCCACTCTGCTGAAGTTTTCTTGAAGAAATCTCCACCACCTCCACCACCACGGGGTGCTGCTCTGCAGATGACCTTTATCCTGGCCTTTAGCGAAGTGTCATAAAATGAGCATTGTTCCGTGTGAAGTCGCCTTTGAAGGTTGGTTTACCTAACGTGCACAAAGACATTTAAAAACTACGCTCGATCAAAGAAAAAGCCTCCCACTAAAGTGTTGACAGAGGTCTGTGGGTTATCCAGGGCAACAGACACACTACTGGAGAGAGAGAGTGGGTAGATATCTCAAGCTAGCTCTGAGTGGGAGCTTGTTCGCCTCCCAGAAAGTGAAGGATAGTTAGCCTAGCCTGTTGTTATTAACAGCTCCTGCACATCCTACATTAAACAAATGAGTGGGGTCAGAGGTCGCCTATCCACGAGCTGCAGATAATTAGATACTGCTGCAAGTAAACAAGAACATTGTGTGTCTTTGTAATTTGGGTGGACTGCCTCTTTTTTCATCTAATGTGTGTATGAAGTGCATGTGTGCATTTACCTGGCCAGATATTGTCCTGAAGAGGGCAGCTCGTGTCTGTTCGGTTTGTCGTAACAATTCACCATGTTCTGAATCAGCGCCAGGTCCGGCCTCACCATGGTCGCCGCAGTGACCGCACGTCCAATCAGCTGCAAAGCATCCCGGATGTAGAAGCTGATCGGCTTGCGACCCACCTCCCCGTAGGCTAAAAGTCCAAGAGGGCCTCCTAGAGTGTGCAGCGAATCTGGAGACAAGGGATATCCCATGATCCACTGCAGCGCTGGCAGTGACGGCGCGAGTTGCTGAGCTGCCCGCAAGACGGCGGAGAGACACTCGGGGTCGGATCCCAGGAGGAGGACAGAGGAGATAGGAGAGGGGGAGCTCAGGAAACGGGTGGAGAGGATCTTCAAAGCCTCCTCTTCCCTCTGTTCTTCCTTCTTCTCCTCCCTGCTCTCCCCTCTTCGGTCCCCGCCCCCGGAGACCAGGGTCAGGTTGATGATGTCCCACAAATGCCAGTTTGAACCGCTGTGTGTCTGCAGGTGAGACAGCAACCCTTCACCCCCTTCCTCCCAGCCGGGGCAGATTACAGCTGCTCCTCCCCAGCTGCTTTCCCGGCTCCCTCGGTCCCTGTCTCCCTCTCTACCCTGCAGGACCGCCAGCAGCAGGCTGCCCAGGGTCGATGGAGGCACACGGGCCGACATCTGCAGGTTGAATCGGTTCTATCAGACAGCACAGGAAGAAAGAAAGAACAAAAAAGAGAGAGAAAAAAGAGAGAAGTGAGAAAGTTAGTGGGAGGGGGACAAGCTAAAATGATGGAGGAGAGAACAGAATGGGAGAGAAAAAAAAAAAACAAGAACAAAACAGAGATTAATAGATGCAGCCAAACCCAAACACCTCCGGGCTGTATAACGTAAAATCACATTAAAAGCAGCTTTTATGAGCGCCCGGGTGCTGCAAAAACAATCCCTGTTGCTGCAGTAATTCACCACAACACTGATCAGAAACAATCAGTCACATTCGTTCATTATCTCTCACTCTGATAGAGAAGAGCCGCACTGATACAAACAAGGAGGCAATGATTCGCATCTAATCTGCAACATCACAGTTGACTTGGCAAGACAACAGTAGCATCCACAGTTCATCCAGAAGCCCGCATTTCCAAACCCCACTGCAAACACTGGCTTGTTTCATACTGTTCCAAAATGGATAACACTGTTGTCCTTGAATGCAGCTCACAGATGGACCTTCCCCCGGCTTCCTTTGGGGCTTCTATCCATTTTTTTTCATCCCATCAGTGCTCCAGGCAAGGTTGAGGGGGAGCCTGCTTTCATACAGAGAGCCCAAAGTTTATCTTAACATGACTTAAGATTGGCACTAACCTCACTGAACTGAGATGAGAGGTATGCACTACACACTATGCTCATCAAAAACCAAAAACTCTGGCGCAAGTGCATACACATCTTCAGCATCTTTATACAAACAAAAAGCATGCACAAACAATACTTCATTAAATCTGTGTATATGTGGTAAATCCATACAGGTGTTTATAGAGAAACTTCTTGAATAAACACGTGCACACATGTGTGTCTGTAGATGATACGTATCTGAACCCCAAACCACAGGCATTCATTCAAATGGAAATATCCCACCCGGGAGTACAAAGTAAACGGAAGGACCCTATGCTGAAAGTCCTTGAGTCCCTTAAGAGAGTAAGAAGAAATATTTGACTGAAGTCGGCAAACACACGGCTGAATTAATGCAGCGTGTCTATTTATCCCCCTGAGAGAGGCTCGGAGTGTGTGCGTCTGTCTCTGTGTGAGTGTGTGTTTGAGGGGACGAGTGAGAATAGGCCTCTTCGTTTGAACTCAATGGGGGGCCAGAAAGGTAGTGGCGGTAGTGATGGGTGTTGTTGGGGACACGGAAGCAGGTGGAAGCGGCGAACAGAGATAGGGAGGAGGTGCCTGCTACAGGTGTGAGCATTATTCAGCAAATTACCATCGGGAATGAGACTAACATCATGCATATTTTGTCAGTCCCCCGGAGAGCCGAAATGTGACGTTAAAAGATCAAAACAGAGCCCAGAGGCAGGTGGAGGAATTACCATGTAAATCTATATCTGCTCTTATTCTGGCTCTGGGTAAGCTCCATCTATGCCATCTATCCTTTAAATATTAACGCGAGGCCGAATATCAATGTGTGCATTAAAAATAAAGCCACATAAATGAGACATTGTGACTAAACAGCAGATGAGGGAGGCCCATGTACAACAAGATGTAAATCATGATGCTAGTGAATACAGCTTGTTAGAAAATCTGAGACACATATATCATTGTCAAATTAACTGTAATAATGATCATCTGCGGTACATCAAAGAGCTGAGTCAGTTGTTTTTAACAGGGTTATTTCATTATTTATCATGCACTGACAATGACTGCAAACTTGCTTGACTTTTAGAGAGATTATTTTTTACAGTTTTATTTACATTGAAGGCGTTTAGCCAGCGTCTTTTATCCGGAGCGACTCACGACGAGCACAATGGTTGAATTACTTCAAGAGCGGGGACGTGGGAATAATAATAAGGAGCGTTATAGACGTTGTGTTTGTACTTTCTGGTGTTAGAAGAGGAAGCAAATTAGAGTGAATGCAGCAGGAAGATGTGGGAGCCGCGATGCGATTCGGAAGAGATAAGGTGATTTCCGTAAAGGCATGAGTTCCAGCACATAAGGCGACGAAGCACTCTCCTATTTTGGGGGAAGATGGACTTTTTCAGAAATTCTGTGGGAAATCAAACGTGACAAGCACCAAAGTGGACCCAATGAAAAAAAAAGCCCTGGAGTTATTGCCTATTACAACTGCAGTCCCCTTCTTGAGTGCATTTGGATGTTTTGGCACAATTAATTCCAGTGATGTATTAAAGCAATAACTCCCAAGAGAGCATTTTCTTTGCTGTGCTTATAGGTAGAAGTGATGTACTTTCAAAAAATACAAAAATTATAATAATAATAACTCCAAGTATGAAAAATCACATGTTTCTGAGTAAACAGAAACCTCGACAATGGGAAATTCTCTGACTACCTTCCAACGTGTGGTAAGTTTGGTATTAGGCTGGAATTGAGTGTATTGTGTACTGTTGAGCTGAGAGAGAGCCTGCAACCGTTTGCCTTCTTGTGTTGTTCATCTAAATGAGAAAACCTCGGTGATGGAGCGCCAGGATGCCAACGCTAGAAGGGATTTTGCAAAAAAAAAAAAATAAACACAAAGTTGTGAGTCAAAAAAGTTGAACCTGCCTGCCGATTGCTGGCCTGATAACTTTCCGGAATTCTTTCCAAATTCACTTTCACAGTTTCATAATCTGGTGCATTGTGCTTTAGGCAGCTGATACGGCTTTAACAAGCTCCCATCGACGCAACCCATAGTTTGTTTGTTTTCTAACACAGGGCTCAACGCATGCTTTAAAAAGGGGGCAGTGTGCAGGATTTGGTGAGGTTAGAGATGTGCTAAGCATCTAGGTGAAAGGTCCAATGTAGAGCCAGTGTTTGGTTTGTCCGCTCTGGGCTTCTGTAGAAACATGGATAGAAATAATGCTCATTTTTCTATTTCTAAAGATAACTAAAACACAATGATTCTAAATTTCAGGTGATTACACACTAAAGAAAATACATTATATTCCATTTCTGCCAATAGATCTCGCTAAATGCAACACACTGTACCTTTAATATGATAATCTCAAGATCGTTACAATACAGACCAATAACAAACTAAACATGCTCACTTCCCAACGGCATGTCATTCATAGCTTCTGTTTATTTCCCCGTAGTCATTACTCCTTCCTTCAACACACATACTCACATTTCACGTTCTTTATGTTGTTTGCCACTCATTCTCAAAACAAACTGAAGCGATTTCTAATCAAACAATGACAAAATCCTACATTTAGCATCCATGAGTATGTCAGAGTAACACCAACAATGAAATCCCTGCCAGTCATCACTCCAGCTTAATCCAGCATGTCTTAAAGAATAAGCTGGCAGCGTCAGAGTTTTATCCCTGTGACACACTATATAGTGTCAATGTGTGTAATGTATGCATATGTGTCTGCATACTTGCGAGAATGCTTATGACAGCTCTTCAGGTCCACTGAGGCTGTCTGCATGACTTTGTGTTTGTTTTTGACATCCTGTGTTTTCGCCTTGGCTCGGGGTCAGGGCCGACTTAGCGGTAACGGTTATCGGACATTTGAATTTAAAATGTCATTTCATGTTTTTTAGTGGACCTTAGGGAACCAGTTAGAGTCCAGTTTTGCTCCCTAGAGGAATGCTAGCAGTATTTCTTTAATTTTTTATGATGTCACAGTCTAGACAAGATAAAGGGCTGCTGGGCTGCCTGGAACTGGAAAGTTTTACAAACTATTGGCACTTTCCTCTGAAACACAAGTCTCTTTTCTGTATTCAGGGACTAGCTGGACACAAAGAGGATGTCTGAGTCCAGCTCTACTGCTCAGGTCAATCCAGGCGCAGCTTGATCTTTTACACAAGTCTTTTTCAGGCTTGTTTAGAAACGTAACTGATGTTTTCTCTGAGCAACGAGGCATTTTCAACCCCGTAAGGACCTCCAGTGTGCATATATGTGTGTGTGTGTGTGTGTGTGTTTTGTTTGTATGCTCTTATCTTTTTTCTCTTCCCAGGTAAAAGCTCTATCCGTAAGCACGGGTTTATCAAAGACTGTGAACTAAGGATGCAAGATAAGCACAGCTAAAAGGGCCGTCAGCATTATTCCGGTATGAAATATGAAAATCCATACCTCTTCTCACACATCTGCAAATTAGGAACCCTGAACTGAACCTCTGCCTCTGCTATTCAAAATCCAAAGTGCCGTTGGATGTTCTGGCCCCGAAGATTTTTTTCAGGTCTTCAAATAAACTGCATGTGCGCACGTACATGCACCGAAGGTCCCACGCGCGCAGACAGCAGGCAAGCACACATGCAGTAGACACCGGTGCAAGTACACACAACGACAGTACAAATACACCATGGTGTGAATACTCACACATAAACCCAGAGGGATCTGCGAGCAACGTGGTAAAGCAAACCGACAGGAGTGCGTTGAATCAGAACAGGAGGGAGCAGTTCCCAGTTTCTAAACTCATTGCTTATTTAGGCCTCCAAAAGAAAAGCATCAACACTTGGATGGTGTGCAACCGAATGCACGATGCCAAGAAAGAAAAAAAGAGAAAGAGTGTCGGTGGAGACGGCGAGGGCATGCCTCGAGTTGATCCTCGCCGCTACATCCTATTCGACTCCAGAAACAATGCTCATGGCCAGGGCAGCGCTCCAAAACAAGAACACTTCACTGAACACATTAATATTTCACCAGGTGAGTTGGCTGTGTGTTGGGAGGATGCCGGGCGAGATAGGAAGAGAAACAGACGGAGGGAGATCGGTGTGTGAATGTGAATATATGTTTGAGATGAAAGATGGAGGAGAAATTGATATGTGGTTTAATATCCGTGTTTGTGGAAGGAGGCGAAAGGGGCTGGTTTGCATCTGAATGTAGCCGGAAAGGAGGAAGAGAGGAAGTGATGACGGTGCGCTCGTGTCTTGAGGAAGACAGAGAATGATTTCCTCAGCAGGGTGCAAGTCTTATATTTCAAACACCTGAGATGAAAACTGAGCCTGTCGTAACCTGAATCTCAGACTGAAATGTCACGGTGGATGTGGGCTCACGCGCACGCTCGCAGTGATCTAAATCCAGCCTGATCATATGGATGCAACCAGCAGTGCAAAACTGGCTTCTGTCAAAAGGAGTAAAACATACAAACATCCTCGAATAAAGAAACTGTTGAACGTGCGTCATATTTTCCTCTGACTTCCTCTCGCAGTCCAAATAAACAGCTGTGATTGAATTCAGCCAGCCAGAATGATTTGCATATAAAGAAAGCAACACTGACCAGACAGTGGCTCACCAAGCTGTGTGCCGTGCTGTGTAATTGTATGCAAATAGTATTGTTTAGTTTTCTCCCAATTTCCCAACGTCTCCTGGCGCTAAGTGTAATGTGGATGACTTTAATCTTACTCAGCCATGCTGCCAGGGACTGCAGCTAAGCTTTGTGGGAGAAAGAGGCTGTTGCTGTTAGACACATGTGCTGCACAGGCACAGACACACACACACACACACACACACACACACACACACACACACACACACACCAAACAGCAATAAACACGCGGGCAGGGGCAGAAAATTACATTTACGTGCTCACATATGCAAGAAAGTACGCCACACACTCGCCTCATGCACGCAGAAACACGACTGTGAAGCAATCAGCCACTTAACACTGCAAATGACTGTGGTTATCTAAGCATAACAGCCTGTTGGCTCAGAGAAACAGAGTGATAAGTAGTAAGATACACACTATTAGGCGCCGCCACAGGACTGGCCACAGATTGAAAAGAGGGGCTGAATCTTGTTTCACAGTTAACAGTTGATGGAGTCGGAGCCTCGTGTCTCCGATTGTCACCGCTAAATTACGTATGCAAATACTTTGACTCTAACCGATTCCGCCCACCGTCTCCATCGAGTGATTGAGTGGAAAAGTATGCGTGAAACAGCGGGCAGATACGTATATATATATATATAGGTGAAGCACACTTCCAATTAGGTTTTGATTAGAGGGAAATCGTGGCTTGTGGGCTGCTCGAAGCTGTGTCAATTTGGTGACTGCCGGAGGTGTGTGTGGAGTCCAGTGTGTGGAGTCCATGAAACATAATGGCCGTGTCAGTTTCCCTGGTGGTGTGGCGGTCAGGAGGGGATGGGGTTGTACAGTAACATCATAAAAACTGAGCGATTGTGGGAAAAGCCATAAAGGACTTGGCGGGCCACGGCTCCTCTTTTCCTCCCGGCTGGGAGTTTATGGGGGACCATTTCGAATGGGAATAAAATGCTGAGAGAAAATGGGATTTAGCTCATTTTGTACATCGACGTCGAAACCAAAGGTAACGAGGTGGATCTGTTTGTGTAGCTGTGCGAGTGCAAACGTGCAATTTGTATACGCTTGTGCAAAGTATTTTCCCGCTAAAGCATCTGTGTGCTGTGTGTGTGTGTGTGTGAGGGTGTAAATGTGAATGCCTGTGATTTACAAACCATCTGATGGAATATTGTTCTCAGCATGGCTTCAAATTAATTTGAACAATCAAGACACAGAGCACACCAGCATGTCCCGCCTGCAGCATTACAAGCGACTGCAGAACAGACAGAACCAGATAACTGCACACACACACACACACACACACACACACACACACACACACACACACACACACACACACAGACACACACACACACACTCACACACTCACTCACTCACTCACTCACTCACTCACTCACTCACTCACTCACTCACACACACTGACTGATCACATTCTCAAACCAGCCAAGTGCTTTGGGCTTTTGTACATTATGAGGATGTATTTGCTCCACAGTTTCAAGTCACAATCAAATGGCAATCTGGGGGGAATTGATGAAATGCAAGTTCGTATCAAAGCGCGCTTCCCTGCGACTCTGTGGTGTAGAGTAAATTTAGTGTAATCCAGTGCAGAGTGTTCACTTTCATTATCAGTTGACATCTGATTTAATGAGCCTCCGCGGGCCTGAGAATGTCCTGATGTCATCAATAATAATCAGATAGAGGAAACAGCAGGGGGGACTGAATGTGCTGTTCTGGACAGGGTAGTCAGGTCTCTAGTCAGCCAATGTTAGTGCTGAGTGCACCGCCAGCATCGGTGAGGGCTGTCATCTCAGCACGCTGCATCGGCGCCTCTTTTGTCAGGAGCTCCTTTGATCGCCTCCGTTGCAGGGATACAGGCCCACAGCAGGAATATGCTGAATGGGTTCATGTACAGTCCTCCTCCCTACAAACAGCCTCTGGCCCCCCTCACTATTTATGATCATAAATAGCTGCCGTTACTTATTAAAGAGAGCGATTGTTGTCCTTGCTCAATAGACAATGTTGTTTTCTCCTGCCGGAGAGAACAATATTTGTCCTCTCGGTGTGGCCCTGTGTGCGATATGAGGCGGCACACTGAATGTGATGGTGATTGATCCCCGTGTTGAACAGTGGAGAGAGGTACAGCGGAAGACTAATCTGAGTTATGATTGTCGCTGTAATCGCATTTTCTCCTTTGACTCATCCATCCAGCCCGCGGTAGCACATACAGTACATGGCGTATTCTGATTACGCCGCACATCTGTCAAGCGCGAACGCTGCACGACGGAGCGACGACATGGGCCTGTTCCTTTCCTGAACACCTTCTGGGTTTCCATCACCGCGATTTTCTAGATCATAACTCTCTCCCTCCTTTCCCCGCAACCCAGTTTTATCGTCCTCCCTCGGTGGCTTGCTAACCTGCTGGAGGTGGCGTCAAGCGTTTGCAGTAATCACGCCATCACGTTGGAGGTAAAATAAGCCGTTCTGGGTGGCGCAGAGGCTGTCTGGGTAGAAAATGGCCTCTCGCTGGGTTGTAATTCCACCAGCAGGCAGCAGGACCAATGAGACGGCAACATGTTTTAGTTGCCGATAGAAGGATACAGCAACAGTTCCCTCAGTGCAGATGCAGAGTGGCGTGATGTCATTAACAGTCAGCCCACAGGGAGCACAGGCGCCAACAGAAACAACTTCAGGGGGGACACATTTATTCACAACACCCCAGCGGTGAAAGCACGCCATGCCAGTAATGAGGTGTCTAGAGCTTTGGGCACCCTGTGCGTGTCTGAGAATACGTGCGATATTTCTTAGTCTCGGCGTGTGCGTGCACTTCTTTGTGCGTGTTTGTTTTAGTGAGCGCGTCCGCTCGGATGTGTGACCGAACAACTTCCCTAATGGAAAAGATCTCTTTGCTCCAGTGGTGGTGAATACTGAATCTCAGAGCAGACTTCCCAGGAGTAAAATAATGCACCGAGAGAGATGGAAGTAATTTAGGGCCAGCGTGTGTTTGTGCGAGGAGTGTGTGTCGAGTCAAGGATGTGGGGGTGTGAGAGGGGCTATGTGGGCTTAAGGATGGATGGGCTTGCGGTGAGTAAATGACCTGCCTTGATTTAGCCTATCAGCTGAGCTCTCCACCCAGACTCGCCGATATCCCCTTTCATCCATCTCTATCAGAGAAAGATGACGGAGCGACGGAAAAGGCAGGCCGAGAGAGACTGAGGAGATGGAAATGCACAGAAGAGAGTGAACGATTTCAAGAGCGAGCATAAACGGGCTAATTACAGACGAGGGGGGAAAAAAAACTTGGGAACAAGAGCGACAGAGACAGAAGAAGTGAACAAAAAAGACTATTAGACTCCAATCGAAATCGGGGGGTAATATGTGTGACAAACGGCACCCTGTCCACGCCAGAAGTGCCTCTCTAATGTGGATGTGACTGCCAGTCGATTCTGGGGCCATTCGGGGTGAGTTGATCTGGGGCAGAGATGAACATGCTGTTTGGCCTGAGCCCACTTCTGGTGAGGATATGAGAAAAATATGTAGAAATGAAGAGTTTCCTTCCTAAGTGGCGTATACTTAAAGAATGATGCCAGGCATCAACGTGAGGCCCATTCTAGATTAGTATCATCGTAGACATGAGTCATCTGAATACCTTTTAGCAAATTGTTTTGCCTACTAGATGAATATAGCATCTAGCAGCAGATGAAATGCAGCAGTAAAATGCCCTTGTGGTCTGCAGTGGCTGTATCAGCCCAATCCCCTGGCCTGTGTACTGTAACCCGCACAGCCTCCCTCAGGGGAATCGCTTTGAGATTTCTGATTTGTTCTCAGCGACAACTTTGTTTTTTTTGGTTTAAGGCTCAAGGAAATTACTCAGGAGGTAATTTTAAAAAGGACATGGCCTCTGTTTTAGAAAAGTGGGGACAAGGACATACATACAGATGAAAGCAGTATGGCTGCACTAAGATGCCACAGAAGCAGCGTTAATAGGAGAATCACAGCTCATTACAACCTGGGTCTTGTTTTGGTAGTTTGGACCATTATTTCTAATGCTATCGTAGCGTTGCATCGGCTAGCTCCAGCCAGGGTCTGACAACTATAACGCCTTGCTCCAAAGACGTCGTTTTGGATTTTCTTCATCTTCCGGGTGGTTTTGTGTTTTCAGGTTTTGTAAGAGTGATACTTGTTACCCAGAGAGGTTAGAAGGAGATGTACATTTATATGTAGAAACCTAAATGAACACTTGCAGAGTACGTTAGCGCATCATTAACTAGCGTTAGCCCTTCTATGCTACATTAGCTTACTGAAGGTATATGGAATGTAAAAAAAGTGCTGCTTTTGTAATGTTTGTAACACTGAATAAAAAACGATTTTACAGTGTTCCATATTTTCATTGTCTTCTGTCTAGATCGCCAGCTGATGTAGTTCACTTTTACACTGGGATATGAAGGCTTTAGCTACTATCTTTATATTTTTAACCTGTTTTTGTGATCTAAAAATGCATATTCTAGACCCTTCTGTCTGGTTCTCTCTGAAATGACCTTTTTATTTATCAAAAAAATGTCTTCCGGTAGTGCTGTTAGTGACAGTGTGGGCCCATAGAAGTGGTGGCAGGGCTTAGCAAAGTGTAAGTAGTACTCTCCAAAGTAATGTATACCCAAAACCACAGTTTAAAGTTTGTTTTAAGCTTTGGAGACCTGGCAGTTTGTTGAAAACCTATATGATCGACTGAGGTTGGATTGAGACAGAATTTCCCTTTGGGGATTGGGCTCTGCTTTCCTGGCTTTCCCTTCCAGACACAGGACAACACAAGGCATATGCCCAAATAACATTTGGTGCATCTGGGCCTGTCATTAGCTCAGTCTGCCAATAAACCAGTGCTAATGTTGTTCTAATTAATATCTTTCAAGAGAGGATTACTTGCAGTTGCTGCTGCAGCACTAACTCAATATAGATGTAAACAACAGCCACCATTGCACTATCTATATTTAAACCGTTATTAAAGGCATGACTTGCTGAGCATGCATGTTCTTTTACAACGACACACTGGTTAATAAACGCATACATTTACACACACTCAGGGCTGCACAGTGCATCCTAATAACCTAGACAGCAGTAAGTGCCTTGTCCAAGGACAGTAAAGTGTGCATTTATAAGGGTCAGGAAAGTGTGCATTCACACCATCATATTGTGGGACTCAAACATTGACCTTGGCTGCCAGCTGTTTGGCCTGTAAGCTACTTGATTATGATTATGCACGCCTCACACACTATGTTTTTCATCAGAGCCTAAACTGCGAAACATAAACAACAGCGGCACAGCTGTCAAATGCAGATTTCAAAATGCGGTAAATGTCTCTCAGGAGGAAATTACTTCGTCCTGTTTCCATTCCTTGGATAATAGTAAACTGTCATATTTGTGCAGGTTGCTTGATTATTCATCCAAACACGGGGAGGAGTGCAGTTCACTCATGGCTTATGTTAATCTCAGGGGTCAAACCTCTGTAGAATAAGGTTCACCCACATGCTATGTAAGCCGTGTGATGTTGTTAAGCAGCAGCATTATACTTTATGTTGCTGTAATAACATAGTTGGCCAAATGCACCAGTAGTTCAGATGCTATCAGATAAATAAAGGACAGAATTACTTTTTGTATGCACTTATCCTCCTTCCTGTCAAGAGCCGAGCAGGAATCCCTGCCTACTCATGTTCAGTTCTTCCAGTAAGTCACACCAGATTTGTGCTCCATCTAAATGCATAAATGAGGAATGTATCCGATGTGTTCAACAGGATAATACGCTGTTGCTCTACTCACTTAAGAAACCCATTAAATAAACAAGGTTTGTGTTTCTTCTTCCAGGGCTTAAGTCGTGAACTCTGGGGGATGATACCTATTTTTTTTTATTTTAAATGGAATATTACAAGAACTTTGCACTTAACATAGCCCCTGAGCCCTTTTTTCCCTGGTAAATATGCCATTAGTCATTTTGATGACTCAATCTCCACATAGAGGTCTAATTGTATGAAGCAACCTCTCCCCTCAGACATTATCTTTACGCATAAAGACTTAAAGAGGGGTTTTGACAAAAAACACACTATTGTTTCATCTCCATACATAGCACCAGAATCAAACGCACCTACAGTAAAACCTGTAAGTGAAAACATATCAGAATACTGCCTCTTCAATTCTGATCTGTTTTTGCATCCAAACCTGTTTGCATCTAAACCTGTTGGCACTCAGGGAGACACTCATCATGAATAAAGCCCACTAGGGGGCCTCTGGGTAAAAATGAGCAGTGGGCCCGCTTTGATCCACAGGTACACAGAGAGAGAGACTCTCCTGCGAGGAGTTGTTTCAGCAAACACCCCGTAAGGAAATGTGTTTGCGTTCAAGTGACAAGACTTGTTTAGCGTCTATAAAGGGAGCAAAGGAGGTCGGGGAGGGTAGATAGGTCAACAAAACATCAGTCTTTCAAGCAAGAGAGCACTGTTTGCTTGTCAGTCAATGATTATTATAATATTATATATATATATAATATGATATTATAATTATACACATTGTGTGCACCCTTGAGGTCTAACAAACGCGTTGAACATATAACAAATCAGACTTTTTGAACATCTTGAAACCTGCTTTCTTCACATCCATGTTTATTTGCTGTCTTGTTCTTCCCTCTCTTTGTTGCCGTATTGCTAAGTATACACGTCAAAAAATGGGGACCCGCTTGTAAAAGACATACATAATGCTCACCGAGGTAAAACACTCCGCTGTGTAACTTTAACAAAACTGTAACCAAAACCAAGATGTTTCCTCATAAACCTGCTAGTTATTCTCAGCACCGGCAAATGAGCGATATTAAGCCCCATAAACCAGCTGTTATTCCTTGTACTACCTGGTTTGTTGTGTGTTTTGGTAGTTTATCTAAGTGTATTTAACACCCCTCATGAAAGCAGAATATTAGTGTAACCAATAAAGGTACCAAATAAAAAAGGGCATCAAGACTGCTACAAATTCAGAAGTCGCTTTATGACCTTTTCCATTTCATAATGTTGTTTAGTAGTGCAAATTTGTCATCAGTGAAATTGCTAAAAACTATATAATCGATTTCCTGGGGCAATTGGAAACCTCTGAGGTTTTAGCCAATAAGCTTATTTTCTGATGAGATTTTGTGCGGTACAGTCCAGTTGCTTTTACACTTTATTTTTATTTTTTTACTGAGTTATGGTTTTGGAAGGCCGCGTTGCATCAGATGCAGAAGAGAACGGCAGAATCTACACCAGTCGAAGCCAATAGGACTTTAAGACCCCCCCACTAGTTGACAAATGTAATCACTACCGTTGTTGGGCATTTGGCCTCTTCCCTTTGGTCTGTAGAAAAAAATAAGTCTCTTATCTGGCTCTCTGCTACCTCAGTTTCAGTATTAATTGCTGCATCAAGTAAATGGGGCATATCTCTGCACTAGGTCCTAATCACTTATCCGCCATTAGTGCTTCTAGCCAGGGGGTATAATTGGAGCAATCCGCAGTTGTGGAAAATAACTCGGTGTTGGCATCAACAAAGGCGCAAGGGTGGCCCACTCGGAGCCAAGCAGCCGTTGTCAGCTCAGATCAAATAGGGATTAGACGGCAACTTATCTGGTGCTGGATGTTGAATGTACACATATGTATGACTCTGTGTGTGTGTGTGTGTGTGTGTGAAGCAATGTGCCAGGGTGACAAAACGCAGGGTCTTTGATGTTTCTGTATATATTCTGTATATGTGACTGTATAATAAAAAAGCATCAACACTCTGTGTGCAAGCGTGTGCGATTCAGTTGGGGGCGTGCACGCCGGAAGGCACCAGACGGATCCAGAAACAAAGTCAGCCAGCGATAAGACCCAGACCGGCCTCAGAGCCAGAGACCCAGTCCCCCCCTCGTGACGAAAACCCGTTGATAACTCCGGCTCGTCCGCTCAAAGCTGAAGAGCAGCGACAGAAAAAAAAAGGAAAAATAGAGAAAGCAATAATCCTTCTGTAAATGCCATCTCAGAGTTTAACACTCGACAAAGTCACCTCCAATTTAGATTCATAAAAAAGATTGCATGCGTCAGATCTTCCTAAGTAGTGGGACTTTCAGGAGCCAAACTTAATTTCCTTAGTTGGCAAACACCTCCTAAATGTGTGATCTTTCAATTAGGAGGGAACAGATGTGAGTAAGATGTGTTCGTGTGTGTGTGTGCGTGTGTGTGCATGCGTGATGTGCTTAGGTCAGCGAAGCTACTGTGGTTTACGCTGCCATTTGACCCCATTATGTTCTATCTGAATGAAAGCTATATTCACTGATCTGTGGATGCCCCCCCCCCACCTCCCCTCTGCAGCTGCATTTTTCCATCACAATTAATGTGAAGAGCTGCATTGCAAGCGTTGATTGATGTTGATTGAAACATGTAAAGGGCATCAAAGAGCAATGAGCCGATGCACACACGCACGCACACACACGCACACACGCACACATTGGACTATGTGAATTTTCTCCGCTGTGTGTCTGTCAAATTGTGTGCATGCCAGATTGTGCGTCCCCTTCCATTCAGTATGCCGAGGAGCAACACATAATTTACAAAATATCACAGATAATCGTGTCGAGATTAATGATCTCATTTTGATTAATGCCTTATGTCTAATTAACTCAACTTTAGGTCTTGTGCTCGTCAGAGGTTCCCCTGCATAGCAAACAGGCTTTTTTACTCAGTGTCAGGTGCAGCTAGGGCGTGAGTGTGCTTGCCGGTGAGGAAGTAGGACAGATAAATTTCATATTAATCTCCTGGGATGATATTCGGGGCGATGAATAATTAATATTACCCATACAAGATGAAGAATAACAAAATAAAAAGTAGCACAGTGCAGAATGTGTGAGTTTTTGGGAGCACAGAATTTGGTTTGAGATTGTGTGTGTGTGTGTGTGTGTGCATGCATTCTTCTTCTTGAAAACACATCTCAGCTTCCCATATTGCACATGAGGGTGTGTGTGGCAAGCACTGAAGCGCTCCGTCTAATACGATGCATATAATAAAAGTGTGAGCAGTTACGGGTGTGCACATCCACATGCCAAAGCACGGGAGATTATGCCAACACTGTGTATAGTATGCATGAGCATGTGTGAGCGCATATTATGTCGGCGATTATACGCTCCTCTTTCTATCTAAGACATTTCTTTGAAGCTTATAGGTTGGTGTACAAGACAAAGTAGCCGTGAAATTGACACCCAATCCTGTTGGCCGGTCCACATCCACATCCACACGCAACACTTAAAACAGTCCCGGGCACAGATTGAGAGCCTTTCTAGTAATAATTCATCAATACATATGCCCTGCTTTTCAATGTGTATTAATTTTCGGAGCCAGGATATGAAAGCCAACAGTGTCTAGCATTTCTTCCCCCCCTCCTCCCATCCTGTCTCCCTGCCTCTCCTCCTCATGCTTCCTTCTCCCAGCTGGCATACCCTCTGCGCCGGTCTGATAACATGATTTCACGCAAATGTGAAATCCTCCTTGTGTCTGATGTGTGCATCCCTCACTCAATTCCCATCCACCCTCCTTCTTCCCTCACCTGCACACCGACCCCACCTGACATTTGTAGGGCGGCCGCTCAAAGGGAAAAAGTGCGGGTCGGTGTGTGTGTGTGTGTGTGTGTGTGTGTGAGAGAAAAGGTGGGGGAAGAAATCAATGTCCCTGCGGGTGTGTCCATGTTTGGGAAAGACCAAGAGAGGAGGGAGTGTCATTGGCAGATACGCATGTGTCTCAGAGGTAAATGGGAGCTTTGAAGGGTAGTGTAGCATTTGGGAGTACTTTTATTATCAGATTAGGCATCTGACAGATGAGAGAGTACGAAAAAAAATGTGTGTGTGGAAAACTACACCCTTAAGAGAGATACAGAGTGAATGCTTTTTTGAAAGTTTGCCAAGAGATAAAATGACATTTACGGATCAGAACTTCACACGTCTTCCGTTCTCGTACATCAGACGGTCCGTCCTTCTCCTCGGGACCGATCTGTCACCTAAGCTGGGCCCCTGAGCTGAAAAAATAAAAAATTCCATGCATATGGAAATGGTGAGCTCCTAAAGTACCACCAGCTTTTTTCCATCTCAAAAAGCAAAGAGTATTTTTGTTCCCGCATTTCAGAAAAGTTTCTTTCTTTTCAGCTGTACATTTTGCCAGGGAATATCAGCCGACCGAGCACGAGCTGTGTCATATTCACCCTGGCTCACATTCAGAGTTTGGCACTTTCCTCTTCCATCCTCCACCACTTTGCTTAAAAAGAACCTTACAGTGTGCCCTCCCACATTTTCCCAGCAGCAACCATGACATCCACACTTGCTCCTCTCCGGCCTTTAGGCTACTACAACCACTTATTTACGGAAGCATGGCTAAATCGATCCACATAGCAGTTTAAGGGTACTAGGACCGACATGAGACCCTTTTCAGAGGGTGTGAAAGGTTTTGAATGAAACTTGAGAACTTCATTTTCTGTTTTGGGACCACACATGGGGTGATGGGGGAGTATAATCCACCATATTCATCTTGACAGGTGGGCTGACCATCGTTACACGAACTGTGTGCGAGACGCTGCACTTGAGAATGAAGAATCCGAGGAGGAAAAGCAGAACAGACACACGGCCTTTGGCTGCGTCCACAACAGCTACTCCACTGGCTGATCTGATGTAATTTTGGACACATTTCAAATTGATCAAGATTGCGCCTCGCCTCCCCTCCCATCCCCTTAAATTTTTTACGATAACTCAGTGAGGATACAATCAGAGGCATAGTTCTCTGGTTGGAAAGATAACAACAGCCCACAGACAACTGTTGCCACAGATCTCAAGCTGTCCAAACAAAGGTGTGGATCGTTATAGAGTCAGTCTGTGTGGTATTTTGTGGTTCATAAACCTTAAAATCTCAAGATATGAATTTGATTTTAGTATGCGTGTCCTCGGATTGCCGGTTGACTATTTTCACATCCAGAACAATCGGTGCTGATCAACAGATTCCACAGCTCTGTAGCTGCAGGCGCTGCGGTGCTGTGAGCTATACGGTAACATCAGCAGGTATAATGTTCACCATGTTCTCTCTGTTTCAGTTTAACATTTGCAAATTACCTCAATTAAATACAAAGTACAGCTGAGGCTGATGGGAGTGTAATTAGTATTTGGCAGCAAGCCAAACTTAGGCAAATTCTAATTTTTATGTAAATATTCTAGAGGGGAATAAGGGGTGGGGGGCGGAGGGGGGTATTTAATATCTATTTTCATGGCAATAAACCCAATAGTAGTGAAGATGTTTCACTCAGTGTCAACCTCACGGCCATGGTAGAATGTTGAATGAATGTTTGTACAACTGTACAGTCTGGATCAAAGTAGCCGTGGGCGGACAGATGGACATCGCCGTCCCCAGAGCCGGGCGGCCCCCATGGCTGAAAACACACATAAATAACACGTTAACATGCATGTGAGTGACCTAGAAGATCAACCAACGGATCAATTTATCATCAGCCAAAAACAGGAAGTCAGCTTTACTGAAGTTTGGAGCCCTTCTCTGAAGTGGTTATAAAATGTTACAGACCATGCAGGGGGCGTTTGTATTATTTGTATTATTCATGCTGAAACACAACCGCAGATAATGATATCATTCATCAATCCCGCAATATTGATAGAGAATTTCTGCCTAAGTGAACTTCTGTTGGTCGGGTTTTACAAGGCAGTGAGAAGGTGGCAGCCGACTAAAAATAGCCCTGCAGCAGGGTCTCATAAATGGGAAGGAGAAACAGTAAAGGCGAACGAAAAGAAAAACACGCACACAGCCAAGTGGTGATTTCATTTCCCTACCTGTCATAACGCGGCTAAATAACTCTGGTCGGGGTATTACACGCGCTGCCTCTGAACAGCAATCCCATGCAGGTGGAAAATGAGTCGAAAGAGAAGAGAGGGAAGGAAAGCGATAAGAGGGAGAGAGGGAGTGAGGAGAGAGAGAAACAAACATGGTGAGTTTGGGGAGACCTATAGACCAAGAAAAGGAGGCGGAGGAGGGGAGAGGAAGGGAAAAGTCGCCAGGAAATATAGACAGGCAGAGGAGAGAGGACAAAGTCTTAATGAGAAAAAGAAGGATGGATATGGGACAAGGGACAGGAATGGCTGAAGGAACAGGAGTTGGTCCCGCTGTGTGTGCGCTCTTTGATGGGCGCGCGCACACACACACACACACACACACACACACACACACACACACACACACACACACACACACCATCCCAGTGAGCTAGACTCTGGCAGATGGAGTCACACACTCCTATAACTCTGTAACTGTCCTGAAACACACACAGGTGACAGTTGACTTTCTGAAGCGAAAGTTCTCTGAGCAAGGTTACTTCCTCAGCAAGTTTAAACTCTCTCTATCTCTCTCTCTCTCTCTCTCTCTCTCTATCTCTCTCTTTCTCTGTCTCATCCCCTCTCTCACCCTCTCTCTTACACACTCACACACACACACAGAAAGATGGACAGAGAGAAATGGCGAGAAATAGAAATACTCTTTTAGTGATTGCAATCTGCACCATATTGCACAGTGTGTGACAAACTGCAGTGGTCTCCTGCCAAGGGAAAGCTCGAGACTGTGTGTGTGCGCGTGTGTGTGTGAGAGAGAGAGAGCGGGAGAAAGAGAGGTGAAAAATAAAAGGTGTAGAAGGGGATACGAGAGAGAGAGAGAGAGAGAGAGAGAGAGAGATACCAAGAGGTAGAAAAAAGGGTAAAATGTGTTTGTGTTTGAGCAGAGCCGTGACGGGACGATGTTTGCTAATAAATGACAGCATTAGAGCGACAGTCGTTAAAATCTGTGCACATAATGAACAGTGCAGGTATTATTACACATAAATGTATCCCAGCCTTCGAGCCAGGATGAGAGTGCACGATCCGAGTATATTTAGGCTTCAAGGACACTTGATTGAAGTCATAAAAATGAAAGATGACTTGTTGGAACGGAGTCACTGCGGAATCTCTCCCTCAACTCTCTCCCCCTCCCTCCCTCCCTCCCTCCCTCCGTCCCCTCCCCCCCAACCTCTCCCTCTTTCCCCTGCGGACGCTTTATCCTGCCAAAACAGTGCCTGCGTCCCTAACCCGCAGAAGTAGAGGCAGGGATAATTGAAAAAGTTCTCACGATGGGATTCCCGTGAAGCAGATAAGGGCCAGAAGCTGGATGTCTGTTGCACAACAAATATACCGGAAGAATGTGTTTGCTCGTTGGGAGTGTTTGCAGGGAGACGGAGGAGTGAACCGCTGGAAGAGAGACGGTTTCTGTCCTGCGTGAAAGATGGAAAGGGGAAAAGAAAAGGGGAAAAAGAGAAGCGAGTAAGCAGTAAATGGAGAGTTTGTGTGTGGCAACAGGGTAAAGGGAGGGAGAGGGCACTTTATCTCATCTGCTTTAGCCATCGCTACTGTCCACTGGCTCGCGGTATAATACCCACTTATGCAAATACTCCACATCTCTACTCCCCTGATAATGTGAAAGCTCTAACAACATTTTAACTAAGTGTGTTTTTTGTGTGGGCTTGTGCGTAAATGTTTCTACGTCTATGTGCGCTCGGCTCAACGCAACCCGCAGGTCCGTGTGTAGCTGTGCGAGCAGGAAAGTGCTGTGCCAAGACTCTCTCTCTCTCTCTCTCTCTCCATCCCTCCAGCCATCCATCCACGCCTTGCTCCCCTTCATCCCTCCCTCTGCATCTCCCAGCAGACATCCCACTCCCATGTCCCCTTCTTCCTCCTCCTCCCCCCCCAACCTCCCTGTCCTCTTCTACCCCCTCTTCTACCCCCTTCCCTTCTTCTGTCGCTGCCTTTTTGTCTTTTCACGGCCACCCCAAATGGCTTCAGATCAATCAAAGGCACTCAACGGAGTTTGTTAGCGAGCCACTGTTGCGAGAGCATGAAGCCATGCACCCAGAGGTCTGCCGCCCTCATAATTAAATAGCTGGAGGGCTGAATGCTTTCCTCCCGAGGACCTCCGGCACTCTCCGCTGACAATCTACCTCGGAGCCATTAGTGCCGCTGCAAAACTAATCACTTAGGCCTGTGCAATCTCAGGCACGCTATAGAGAGACAACCAGCAATATTGTTTGGTTTGGGAAAATATCCACTGTTAATACATGGTGCCAGAGAAGCAGCTGATGCTGATTTGAAAGCAGGGTGGTCCCACATGGCCGCCTGGAGAACGGAGGTATAGGTATGCTGATGGAATCAACAGATGGACGGACAGCTGCAGGACCAGGGACCTGTCAATCACAAAGTGATTTACGTGAAGCGGGAAAATAAGTTGTGGCGTGTACCGCGATCAATATCTCATCCTTTAAGTGCCAGTAAGGAATTACAACTGACTGGCACTCCTCATAGTGTACAGCTGGACCAGTACAGCTCAACCAGACCTGGTCCCCAATGCAGACCTCAATTGGATTATCAAATGCGAATGCTTTTCAATCTTTTATGAAATATATTAAGTTCTTTTGCTTTCAACAAATCAAATTTAACTAACTGTGTTCTAGAGTTAGAAATAAATTATAGCTCAGAATAAAATACAATGTCAATCAGGACAAACCCCACAGATTGTCATTGTCTGCAATCTTCCTTTTCGCTCATCTGTTTTCATTGGACTTTTAAAAGCACAAGATGAACGCTGATGTTGCAGCCATAAAAAAAAAACTGAAATTCTACATTAACATTCAAATAACTCAATGAATTGAAGTTTTTCACCAACTTGGAATGAGGTCGACCCCAACCTTTTGCACGACAGATGGGAGACGCGACTGGAACACACACACGGACCACTCCAAGCCTTTTTTCACATCCAATATTATGACAAAAGACACACATGCCCACAAACAGTAACATTGGCAGAGCACCACCGCTGCTGGGAAAGCCTTGGCTCAGCACTGCTGCAGTCAGATGGTCCAGTTGAGACAAAGAATGGACGGAGAACTGCAACGGACGGACGGGACACGTCCCGGCTTATCAGGCGTCCTCTACCCAAAGCCGACAAGGCGGCCAATGAATGCCTCTCAACTGTTGTACTATATTTGGAAAATTAGCACTATTAAAAGTCTGGGATTGACTGTGGCTAGAATGTCCAAAAACAATGATTGCTTTGCTGAGTCATAAGCTTCTGCCAAAACAACAACAAAACAAACCAAAAAATAAATCACACCATAACTGTGCAACCATGCACACCAGTGGCCGGATGAGAGGAAGCCCTCTGTCTCACAGTGGACTTGCATATAAGAACCCAGCTATTTATTCAGTTGCAACAATAATTCAAAGCATGAAATAATATTCGAGTGCTTAATCTCTTCAAATGCCAGCTGGAAAATTGGGATACGTATTCAACGTTTATGCTACCTCGTAATAAATGAACAATGCGTTATGTAACCGCAGCACTGCAACACTGTTACACAGTCATTTAGCATTTTGGTCATTTCAAGCATGCGACTGACTTAGAGTTATGTTGATATCTAATGCACTTAGTCGCCGGGACTCATGGGTTGTCATTTGTGTGGGTCCCCGAATTTTTTTTTTTTTTTTACAAAAATCAAAATTGTATTTATATTAAAATCAACATTTTCTAATATGTATAATTATATATTTTTTCAAAATCGAAAAAGAACATTTAAAAGTGACTCAATCCATATAAACTTAAATAAGCTACTGTATAAATTCAATAGCTCAATAGTTTCCTTCCACTCACTGAGAATATTAACAAAACAGGGTTATCATCTTGTTAGAGAAATATACGCACACAATAAAAAAGCCTCCGGTGAAAACGCTCATTACAACCTGGGGCATCGACATTCCAGTATCAATCAGTGACCACAGGAGTGTATTTACCAATTTCAAGTTTGCAACCTTGATTGT
This sequence comes from Cottus gobio, assembly GCA_023566465.1. Taxonomy (NCBI): domain Eukaryota; kingdom Metazoa; phylum Chordata; class Actinopteri; order Perciformes; family Cottidae; genus Cottus; species Cottus gobio. Next base: position 8,688,291 of record CM042228.1, read on the forward strand.
TGAAATTAAATGTGTCTCCCCTGTGATGATGGGACTATGAACACAGGATCTTCTCCGCACAAGATAGATGCTCAGAGTCAATAAGAGACTCGTCAGTGGATAATCACAGCAAGGTTTCTTTTCTTAATTTCTAGGACATTCATGATTGATCACTGATAATATCCCATCATGGTGGCCCTTTTGGACATGGACAGAGGTGTGCATTGTATTCCCTTGTACAGAGCGTTTCTCCACATCAAAAAAGTGCAAAGAAAAACTTTTCGTTTTTAAACTTTCTTCACCAAACTCAGCACGTAAACGGATGTATTGCATACTTTTTTAGCGACTGTTCTGAATGCCTTTTCTTGATGTCGACAGCTGGGTGAAGAAAGCCACATGGGTGAGACTGACAGTGCCGCAGTTTCTTTCCCATGGTTCCTATGTCTGTTACATTATCACACGCTGTACGGCAACCATCTTACATAAGATATTCCACTGTTAAAAAAAACTTTGAATCCCCCAGTCTGTGACCAAAATTGAGATATCTCCTCCGTAGTTCAATTTCATACCTGACAACTCTCTCTCTCTCTCTCTCTCTCAGTGGCCCTCACCATGCAGCATGAACAAGATATCTCCGTCCGACCATTTTTGCCCAGCTGTCTCGCTTGAAAAGGACCTTTCAACCAAACCATTCCACCTGAATGCCTCAATGCGGGTCCACTCTGCCAGTGTGTCATGACTGGAAAAACACACAAAAAAGCAGTGAAACCCACAGCCTGGCATCAACCTGTCACCCTCATGTTAGTCCACTCAACTGCTCATGAACAGACAAATAAACAGACACAGACATAAATAGACAACTGCCTCCCAGCCATTTCACTAAAGAAAAGAATCCTGTGCTTGTCCGTTCCCCTTTTCCTCAATTAAAAAGAAATCTTCACCACTGTTTTTCTCGCCTGAGGTAGTTCAGAAATTATTGATCCATCTCAATTCTGTACCATTTCCTGCTGCAACAGCGTCTTTACAACGCCAGGAACACTCCATTCATGTTTCTCATCCAATATTGTATCGACAACCCAAGAACCCAACTAAGAACTTAAGTTGGGTAGCTCAATACAGCCCAGACTTGCAGGCATTCATCCATGAAGACATAATACTCTCCTTTGAGACAAAAAGAGATTTGTTACTGTCCCATGCTATTTGTCTTAGACGCCTTCTTCTTTCCAAATAGTGCGGAGCTCGGTCGTAGAATAAATCTCCAAAAGTGTTATAAATAATTGTAATTTTACGGTTCTACTTTTAAGAAAAAGCAGAGTGAATGTGGGGGTCGGTGAAAGATATATGCATGCTGACCTGAATTATAGTGAAATATTGCTCCGCTCCGTTGCGTGACTTGGCATGAGGAACGTGCGTCAGGGAAGCTGCTTTAGCGCTATCTGGAGGACGGTCCGTCCTCAGTTTGAAGGACAATGAGGAAGGGAAATTGATCACATCCCATTTCTATTCTCTCTATCCCACTCTTTTATTTTACCCTTTACTTCTGTCTCTTCTTCTCGCCTTGTGTCACCACACCCTTAAGCTCTCATTTATTGTCTCCTTGCCTAATTCACCCATCCGTTGCCTTCAATCCTCTCCCCTTCAAATCTCTCTCCCTGCTCGCCTCTGTCTCACTGTGACTCTCCATCAGTTGTACCGTGTCTGCATGTCTCCTTCAAGCCCATAAATAGTGTTTATATATTAGCTGTTGTGCATATGAATATCAGTTTGTCTTTATGTTTCCCCTGCAGCAGCATTAAGCCTGGGATATCACTTAGGATTTATCTGTCGTTCCGCTCTGTTCTGCTTTATGCAGGAAACTCGAACACAGAGGTCAATAGAGAAAGATAGCGGGGAAGAAAGAGAGAGAGAGAGAGAGCGGAAGGAAGAGTGAGAGAGAGAGCGGAAGGAAGAGTGAGAGAGAGAGCGGAAGGAAGAGTGAGAGAGAGAGCGGAAGGAAGAGTGAGAGAGAGACAGACGGAACGGAAACAAGACTTCCCAACAAATGACAACTGCTTGTGTGTATGATGGATGCTCCCAGATACAATCGGACTGAGCCTGGGCTTCCATGCATGTGTTGGGTAGAGCTGTGACTGTCACGTCTGAGCGTGTCTAAGTGTTTATTTCTGCTTTTTGCAGACAGGTCCAAGTTTGTGTGTCTGTGATCGTGTCTACAGCAATATGTCACGTGGTACACGGCGGTTACAGGAGATAAGCGGCGTCTGCGTTACCATGTGTGCATTTATCTGTGGGAAAGCGTGTAAATCGGGAAAGCAGGTGGCGATATTCTTTTGGAATGATTATCCATTAATCTAGAAACCACAGCAAAGAGGACGCTCCTTGTAACCCCAGAACTTCCCAGAGAACTTCCAAAGAAAGTTTTCCTGAGGATTAAAGTTTTCCAGAGTTGTCGATGCATCTATAGGTATGTTGCAAACAGGAACTGCTGAGTCAGCGGAAATTTAATGGCGGCACTTTCCTAAAATGTAAAAAGAAAAAGGCTAAAGATATGTGGCTTTAGTTGTAGCCGACGGCTTACTATCTGACTCCATGGCAACCTCACATTTCCTTTTGATAACATCTTTCAAAGCACTATTGGAACTGTCGTATCAGACATTTCTGCATGATTATCTCCCAAATCAAATAAGACGAAGAGTAATAATAAGGGGGACAAACTCTGTGTGAGAATCAACTTGGTCCTGAAGACACCCGACTACAGAAGCTGTTTCAATACTTTGAGTTTGTTTTACATCCATCCATTTTCAGCCGCTTATCCGGGGTCGGGTCGTGGTGGCAGCAGGCCACGAAGAGCCTGCTTGCTGCAGCCGCACAGATCCAGCTGTCGATCTCCAGCTCCATCTTACCTTCACTCGTGAACAAGACCCCGAGGTACTTGAACTCCTTCGCTTGCGGTAGTCACTCCGTCCCCACCCGGAGGGAGCAAGCCACGGGTTTCCAGCAGAACACCATGGACTCATATTTGGAGGTGCTGACTCTCATCCCCTCCAATTCACACTCGCCTGCAAAACGCCCCAGTGAATGTTGGAGGTCACGGTCCGAGGAGGCCAGCAGGACCACATCATCTGCAAACAGCAGAGAGGCGATCCCCTGACTTTCTCCACCCTGCTCCTAGATATCAGGCTGGAGGGATTCAGATCGGGCCCCCGCCAGGTTTCTCTGTTTCTGCTGTTTGGTGCATAAGCACAAACAACAGTCAGAGCCTTACTCCCCACAACTCATAAGCGCAGGGAGGCAAACCCTTGTTTTATCCTCTTTAAAAAAAAAAGGGAAAGCTACAACTGACAATGATTATTGTTTATGCTTACTTACACAATAAGTGAGCAATAGACACCTGGTTTCCTCCTTGGTGAGGTGATCAGCTCTGTGCCACATCCTTCTGCCCTCTGTCTATTCAACTCTTGAGCCATAAAAAGCCGCTGGTTTCCCGCTCTGCATGTCTGGGATCGACGCCCCGGTGCGTTGTCGTAAAAAGCCGCCAGTTCAAGCGGATCGGTGATTATTTCATGTCAAATCCAACGAGCTGGAGTAAAGCCAAACGGGGCGAAATGGCTGCGTCTCTACACATGTAACTCATGTAAACGATGCAGCGCCGTGTGTGAGTGCCGCACGGTGCACCGGCGTGGGTCTCCGTACAGGCAGCCTTTCCTCTGCGGGCAGGTGGTGTTGATGCCCATCCAGATGGGCTCTAAATCATCCCTGTTTTCTTGCCAACTTCCAACATAAATATCCCCGAAGGAACACAGAAGTTAGCGTGGGGTCGAACCATCTCTCAATCCCCCTGTCTGCTCCTCGCCCGCCTCTCGAATGACTTCATCTCTGGCAGCTTGACACTCTGTCACAATTTCTTTGTCACCTCCTGGTCCCATTTTTTCCCCTGCTTTTATCTCTTAAGCTTGCTCACTTTACTTTGCTGTCTATGTCGCCGTTTTCTTTTTTTTTTAAACTTCCTTTTTTTTTTTCTTCTCTCAACTTCACTCACTCTGTCTCTCTAAGCCGGTTTCGTTCTGTGGCTCTCTCTCTCTCTCTCGCTCTTGCTTACTCTTTATCCTTTGTTAATTTCATTTTGTCTTCGCCCTTTCTGGTCGTTTTCATCACTTTCTTTGTCTTCACCCCCGGGTGTTTGGCTAACCTGTCGCTTTGGCACTCGTTCAGCCGTGTCCCATCGCCATCTGTCAGCATCTGTTTAATCTCACATCAGCACATGTCTCTCTCACCTTGTCTCACCTGTCTTACCTCCTGTCTGCCTCTCCCGTCTGCCTGCCTTTCACCTGTGACCTATGAGAGCTTCTATAAAGGCCTTATATATAAATACATGTATATATATATATATATATTTACTCTGTATATCTTTGTGTGTTGCTTCCAAGTCTGCCGTTATCGGTGAAACCCACCTGGCCTAGATTCCTGGTGTTCTCTGGTGTGTATTTGCAAACACACACACAAACGCACAAACAACTGATGTACAGTTGACAACATTAGTTCTATGGAAGAGGAAGATGAGAGTAACTTTACGAGGATGAAATAAATGTGAAAGTATGCCAACATGTGTCTTTTCATCCGTCTATGCATGTGTTTTGAATAAGTTTGGATGAGTGAGTGTGTGTGTGTGTGTGTGTGTGTGTGTGCCTTCACTTATCTGTGTGGGAATGTGTGTGTGTAGGTGTGAGGGCTGTTTTTTCAATCACAGATAGCAGGAAGTTATCACTCACTAATCCTCTAATGAACCGGCACAGTTTAGATAAAACTGCCTCCATCAAACTCCTCCATGGAAGAGAAAGCACCAGGCCCCGGCCTCCTGTCATCCCTCCCTGCACTCCCTCAAACCCCTCACCCCCTCCCACCCTCCATCATCCCTTCTTCCATTCCTGCAACCTTTCGATCTATCCTTTCCTCTGTTGATCCCTTCGTCACCCGTTCCACACCAGATTCACAGCGATGATTTCACTCTTTTGTCCTTCTTTGACCCACCTACACTTATTCCTTACCTGATACATCCCGTTATTTCTCCCTTCCCATGTTAATTATCTGACCCATTTATTTCTTCATTTTGCTCTCCTTTACTATCCAATCTCCCTTTTTCTTTCACATTCCACTCAATACCACCCAATTCATGTTTCGTCCTTCATCCCTACCTCCCATGTGTCCTCCAACTCGATTCCTCTTTTTTTCCCCAAAATCCATCCTTCCCTAGTTTTCCACTCCCTCAGTTCCCCTTCCTTCCTCCTACCATCATTCATCACGTCTGTACATAAATCCCTCTTTCTTTTTTAATTTATTCTTCCCCAATTCTGCATGAGATTTCCTCTCCTTCCTTATTACCTGATACCCAACTGCTGGATTCCTCCTATTTTTTGCTCCCCCCTCCTCCCCCCAAACACCCCATAGTCTCTCTTTTCTCCCTACTCCCTCCTTTCATTCCCTGAAAAACTGATTCCCTCTTTCTTCCTTGATCCCTCATTCCTTGATCCCATACAAACCTCCCTCAATCCCTCTATCAACTCTCCATAATGACAACCACACCTCCCTCTCTCCCTGATACGTGCAGCCCTTCATTTCCATTCTGCCTCTTTTCATTGCTGGTCTGCGAAATGTTTGATTATTTAGAAACTGGTGTGGAGTCACTGGAAACGTTTGTTTTACCAGAGGCGAAAACACAAGGCAAACATTACAACACAAACTCAAATGCCGCACTGAGCAGCTCAGACGGGCCCACAATCCTTTTGGTAAAACACGCTCTGCTGTTTCTGCTCTGCTCAATTAATCTGGCTCAGTCAAGACCGCGCTGAACTGTCATCATAACACTAATAAAGAAAAAGCTTTGAGCTGTTTGCATTAAGTGGCCCGCTTGTCTCAAACTGTCAGTTTGCCCGCGGCTCTGGCTCGACACAAGTTTTTGTCCCACTGTCTTTCCACTCGTTTATTCCACTGTGGACTGAAGCACAAATCCCCTCATCGTCTGAAAGAAAACACTACAGGCAGCATGGCCTTGTAAAGCCTCATTAGGCTTAATAACCTTTATTGAGCACAGAGCTGACACTGTATGAGTGGGAAGCATACATTCAGGTATATATTGGTGTGTGTGTGTGTGGCTTGTGCTTCCCTGCATACAGTGTGCGTGCATGGATGTGTGTGTGTGTGTGTGTGTGTGTGTGTGTGTGTGTGTGTGTGTCTGTGTCCTCTGAGAGCGGGGCTAGCTCAGAGCCACAATACGTCTTATTCAGCAGGGTCCCTGGATTAAAATGTAATTTCATTCAAAGTCGCAAATTGGGTTTTTTACTGTACTAATCTTCATTTTACTAAGAAGAACGAGGTATGTCATTAAAAAAAGAAAGGAGGAATGACTTAATGAAAGAATGCAGGATAGATAGATTGCAGAGAGGAAAGCACTTGCCCACGCGGACGATAAAGGTTATTCCAAATCATAAACAGTAAAAAAAAAAAGAATCATGAATAATACACTTCACGACTGTTGAGTGTGTATTGTAGTGGTTATGGTTTAGGGAATAAGGCTAAAGACAATGGCATCAACATTTGCAGTGTGGGTACTCAGCGAATGCTGTGATTCAGAGGGACTCAACCTGCAGCAGAACAATAGGCTAAAACATAAATAGTTTCAAATGAAATATCCGCATTACTAATAAAGCAGCACAGGAACAGGTGAAGGGGATTCAAACAAATATACCTTTTATTCATAATGAGCATATGACCAAGGTTCTTGTAAAAGAAAAGAAGAGTAATACGTGAAATATGAATAACACACTCTACCCTTTTGTAGGGAGTGCTATGAAAAACATTTAAGTGGGAATAATGGAGCCAACGGAACAAAGGTGTTCAGAATCAGACTCTGTGAAATATAGTTCTATACATATTATGCTTTATGGGATGAATTTCCAGCAAAAAGAATAAAAAGGAGTAGCAAGGAGTAAAAGGACAGTAACTGAGCTGCATGAAACACAGCTTCCAGTGTGAAAAATGACAAATAATGAATTCACACCATACCACCCCTCTCACCTAATCACATTCAGGAATCAGCAAAACCATTTCCTTCAGCTCTCTCTCTCTCTCTCTCTCTCTCTCTCTCTCTCTCTCTCTCTGCTAATACATTTCCGGCAGAGAAATCATGATCCACGAAATAATTTCTGCGATAAAAATCAGTGAATCTAGAATTGTTTGGCAAGACCGCGCTTTAAAAAGGCCGGCTGCGTTCGTAATGGACCGAGATGGCATAGATGTTCTTTTTTTTCTTTTTCAATTAAATGCGCACGCAAACAAAATTATTTCCTTCCATAATGACTACGCCGCCACCAACACATCCTGGCAGAATACCAATTTAAAAAAAAAAAAAAACAGATCTCTCATTTTTTGGGGTTAATTAAGGTTACTTCTGAATTCCTTCACTTAAACATAAAATATCCTCAATTCCATTTCCTTCCCTCGCCCCGCGAGAAGCTACTGATGAACAAATCACCTGCCCAAATGCCCATAATGGCACTGATGGGAATTAGAAAGGCCATTTCCGTTTACTTTCCCCTCCTCCCTCTGTTGCCCTTTTTCTTTTCTCCTCTCCTCCCCATCCTCCCTGCCATAGATGAACGGGAGAGATTTACAGCTAGGGGTCACACACTGGTTCTAATTAGCTTAAGTAGGTTGGGAGGAATAAGCACTTCCTCGGTGAGACGCATCACCGGTCGACCTCTGTCTCCGTCTGCCTCTCCGTCCTCCTGTCGGTCCTCGTCCTTTCGTGTCTCCCACCGGTGCTGAAGGTTTCCCCAGTATTGCAGCACCGGAATATTTTTGACAACACTGAACTTGTGATAATAAGAAGAAATATACTCGTCAAGTGCATAATGATGACAACCCTTCAGCAGGGTTTCTTTTTTTTTTTTGGGGTACAGTAGTCTGGGAAACATCTATCATCGAAACCTCCAAGAAATGTCACACATGCTGTATGACGTCCCCGTCAAGACTCTGCCGAGCGCAGGAAATATGGCAAAAAATAATACAGAGCCCAATTTTAATTAATCCCTGGAAAAGAGAGTGTTCTCTTCTCAAGGGCAGGCTCTTTAGACCTTGAAGTATAGTCTCTTTGGCCTGGACTAGAAACACCCTCAACAAGTAGCTTTTATGTTTCGTGGGTTTTTAAAATGTGTAAAAAACACTTGACAGTTGGGAGGAAGACATAGCAAGTGTTTCCTGCTGCATGTGGAAGTGTCTCTCTCTCTCTCTCTCTCTCTCTCTCTTCGTGTTTACCTCTTTCTGATGTCCAGAGAGGGGATCTGTTTTTACCAGAAAAAAAAATGGGCTCCATTCCCAATGCCCTGCAGAAATATCTCCACAAATTCAAAAACTCCGGGGAGAAGGCTCTCCTTCCAGAGACAAACAGAAACCCCCAAAAAAACCTCTATTTGGATCAATCTGTGACGGATCCGGCAAATGTTTGGCAGAGGCGTTTGTTTTGTCTCTGCATTTCTCCAGCCCCTCCTTCCCCCGCCTCGGGAGTACTCCCCCCACACTGATGCTAAAATGTAAATAGCTATTTTAATTAGAATTATATCTTGCATTTGTGTATTTTGCTATCAGTGGAGAAACCAGTGTACTGCTCACTGTTTGCACAGGGTAACAATCTGCCTCCCTGCTGACCCAACCCACTCGGCACTGCCCTCTCTGTGTGAGTTCAAGAACCCGTCCCGCCTCCTACAGCCTCCCTTTAGTGTATTTGTCACATTGCTCCCCGTCTTTGGAGGTGCACCCTGGGGGGAGAAGGCAATACGGTCCTTCACTGGCTATTTACTGAAGAATCATTCCGTTTGAGGGCTAAAACAAATTAATTTTTTTTGCCTTTGACAATGTGATCAAGAAAAAAATCATCAAAAGTATCAGTTATTAAAGGGGAATTTATATTATTTTTTAATGAAATATGTCTACTTTACAATGTTAAGATATTAATTGGAGTAAGGCTGCACATTCCTAAATATGAGATTATTGAAACAAAGTGTGACATCTTTCCTTATTAAAGGACGATTAGCATTTTTGTTGTTGATTATTTTCTTTTGATTTATTAATCAATTAATCCAACACAGTTTGTTTACTAGAGCAATAACATGCACCATTACAAGAACAGAGAGCATTCTTGATATGTTAGACGGTATTATGCAAGAGTCTATTCAAGTGTCCTAATCCTTTTTCTTACATTTTGGTTCCAAACGGATGATTTTCCAGCACTCCATTCTCCTAAAGATCCATCTTCCTTGCTCACTTGCTCACAAACATCTTCAACCTATTTTAATTCTGAGTTTCTGCCACTTGTCTTCTACACGTGTGCTACCGTGCCTGCCCTGTTTTTCCTCTGCGGCTTACAAACAGATGTTGCTGCTGCTGCCAGACACCTAGAACATGTCACCTTCTATGAAGCATGAAAGACCAGCTGACACTGAGAAAAGCAGTCCATGAATTTACTATAAGGCTTAAGCACTTTTCGGTCGCCTAAACAGCAAAGCTAACCAACAAACTGAAAATGTTGAAAATGATTGCTGAAGAAAACAGAGGGACACAGAGAAAGAGAGGGATGGTTGTTTCTCTTTTGCCCACTGACTGCTTGGCACAGTTCTGAAGAGCTCAAAGGCCTCCCACAGCTAAAGAAAAAAAAAAAGAAAAAAACTCTCCTCCTTCCAGGCCCTTCCTCTCTCCCTTTCCTTCTGCTCTCCCCTGCTTATCTCCTTGCATTGCCGACACATTCGTCAAGTGGTGTGACTTCTCATTCATGCAAGCTTTATTGAAATCGAATAAGCAATCCATTGTTGACAAAGAAACGCGAGGACAAAGATTTCAGACTCAAACTATAGATCTTTTCCTCCCTCTCTTTCTCTCTCTTCCCTCCCTGTCTCCCTCTTTCAGTCTCTCTATTTGTCTCCCTCTCCCTGTCTCTCTCTCTCCCCTCCCTGTCTCTCCCTCTCCCTCTCCCTGTCTCTCTCTCCCCTCCCTGTCTCCCTAACACACCTCTTAGTACAGCCTGTGTGTTAAAGTGTGTGTCTCGGATGAACCTGTGTGAAAGTTGAAACCATCTTTATGTGCCTCTCTCTGTGTGTGTGTGTGTGTGTGTGTGTGTGTGTGTGTGTGTGTGTGTGTGTGTGTGTGTGTGTGTGTGTGTGTGTGTATTTGTGAGATGCAGTTGGCTGCTCAGTGGGATAGAGGCGGATATGACTGGAGCTGGATTGACCGACTGGCAAGCAGCTCGACTGCTGCTGGGAATACTAACATGACACACTCGGAGGCACACACACACACACACTTGCGCTTATTGCTACCTACAAATTTGCACACACACACACACACACACACATCAAGTGACACACCCACACGACCACACCTCTGAACAGGAACCATCTATCAGTATCTCAACTGTTTGAAGGATTCAGTCTGAAAGTGCCAAAACACAGCTGTCTTCAATCATCACATTCCGGTGCACGTAAATACACACACTCACTCTGTTAACACTAACACACAAACACACACTCACTCATAGAAGAAGATGGCTTAAAAAGAGGATAAAAAAGAAAAAAAAGGCCTTTTACTTTAAATCTCTGCTGCTCGGGGGCTCAAGTCTTCAGTCAGATACTAAGGCTGAGCTGCCAGATATTAAACATGCATGTGGAGGGCCTGCAGGTTCAGCCGCTGAAGCTCAGCGGAGATCAATCTAAACATCATACTTTGCAGGGAGAAGACACTTATTGATGCAATTAAAGAGTCTGGGACCCTAAATGCTCCTTTAATATGCTCTTCAGATGATCCGTATTATATTGTACCGCTACTGTTACTAATTGTATTATTCTAATTATTCTTAGGAATAATTTATCTTTTTATCCCTTTTACAATTATATTTCCTTGCACTATTCTTTTGCCTTTAGCCCGACTTAAAAATCTGACTGGTGAGATGAGTTTTGCTACAGCTCAGACACCAAAATCCTTGCCACAGGCTAATGCAGGCTAAGGTTCATCCGCTAGTGTCAATTCTGCGATAAAGGTCCAAACGAAAATGTGTTTGGCCAGAGGTTGCAGCTGACTGAAGTCCAAGGTGCAGAACATGAAAACAACCACACATACCCAAATAACCTTCAGTGTTTTCAGTTCCTTTAAAGATGACTGCTACAGGTGCATTGGGGACACCACATAGCAAACACACACACACACACACACACACACACACACACACACACACACACACACACACACACACACACACACACCAACATACCCGTGCATACCTTAGTCACAAGAGGCTCTGTGTCCTCCAGGATGGAGATGAAGGGGATCTCCAGGAATGACGAGAGGAACTCCACCTGGATCAGCTCCTCCCTGGAGCGGGGGAAGGCGAGCACGGCGGACACCCCCCTCACCACCAGGTCCTGACAGGCGCTACGGGACAGCGACTCCGGATCCCCTCCCGCGGGCGATCGAGCCACCATCTCCAGGCTCAGGTTGTAGGGCATCAGGGGGGGTGTCTGGGAGGTGGTCGTGGAGGAGTCTGCCCCTGTGCTCTGGTGCCGGAGGCTAGCCAGGGCGCGGTTGAGCGCGTTTTGTATCCGTGCCGGCTGGCGGGTCGGCAAGAGCGCGCCGAGGCGCACGGTGTGTCCTATCCGGGCGAGGATGTGGCAAGGCTGCGGGTGCGGGAGGCAGGACTCGGGGGAGCAGAGGACGGTCAATAAAAGAAGCAGCAGGAGCGGTCTTGCGGAGAGGAAGAGGAGATGAGGTCTCCCGGGGGCGAGGCAGTAGGTCCAGAGTCCAGAGAGAGACACCATGCTGCAGCTCCGACACACAACAGAGGAGGACTGGGCTCTGCTCGGCGCGAGATGGCATAGCTCCCTCTTTCCCCCGGCTCCAACGCGTTTCCTCGGACTTAATGGTTCTTTTATTTCCCTCCTTTTTCCCTTTTTTTCTGATGCGCGCTGTCGACGGTGATTTTCTCGGCGTTTGGACGTGTCGGATCTCACCTCTTCAAAGTTTTTATGTCAACAGTAAAAGACGCGCTGGTGAAGGAGACGAGAGATGAGCGCTCGCAGCTTAGAGCGGTCGCCCCGCTTCTGTCAGTCTCTGCTGGAGGAAGGCGCACCAGCTGTGAAGAGAGAGAGAGAGAGAGAGAGAGAGAGAGAGAGAGAGAGAGAGAGAGATTGAGAGTGTGTGCGCGTGTGCGCGCGCGCGCGCGCGTGTGTGTCCATGCGCCTGCCGGCCAATAATCTAACCTCTCACGGAGACTGCCTCTTGTTGAATTTTAATGAAAATTCGTCGGGTAACATTTCCTTTCGCTTCTTCGGGTCCCACAGAGAATTTGCACTTAATGTTTTCATTCAGAATTGAAACTATACGAGCAATCAAATATGTGTCCTTGTGATTATTTGATGACTCGCATTGCATGAAAGACAATCCAATATAGACATGAGCCTGCTGCCTCGGGAACCATGTTGCCTCTTGTATTTCTGCATTTAAGTGGAGAATAATTGAACTTACCTCACTATTCTTGAAGTATACAACTTTACCCTGGCACACATCTTTCAAAAAGCACACACGTTGAGACCAGAAGAACTCTGCTGAAAGTAAAATACATACAAGATAATTTGTGTTCACCAAAGAAATGGGTGGAGAGAATTAGATGGTGTTATAAATGGTGGCCATTTGTTTTGTGAGGTAATGGGACACTTATGAGCACCTTTGCAGCTCTGACCACAATGTCCCTGCCAGGTTGGCCGGCACAAAACTAATAGCTTGCTGAAATCTCAATTTTCCTCAGAGATTTATCCCCACTTCCTTCCTGCCTTCCAAGTGGAACATTATCCGTTGTGTAACCATATCTTTTCAGGACCACGGACAGCGCCAACGCCATAAAAGAGATCTACTGTGCATGCTAATTTGCCTTCATGCAAGGGACAGCACTCAGTCCTCCCTCCAGTCATTTATTCTGCAATCTGAGTGTTTTCTTACCTTTCCTCTTGCTCGAGTTGCTCCACATAGAGAAAAGATGAAAACCAACACTTTGGGCTTTGTTCTGCTGCAGAAACCACCAACATTAAACTTGCATGGCTCCTCACACATTCCCCCTCGGGTACCTGTTGAAGCCGGGCAGGAACAAGAACCAACTAAGTGTTTCCAAATGTATTATTCTCTGCATATGTTGTACACGGCGATGTTTGTTGGGTCAAGTCAGGTTCATCACAAGGTGCCTTACATAAAATACATGCAAATATTTGAATGTACCAGGCTGCTGAAGCAATTTTCTTTATCCATGATGTCACATTGTTTCCACAAAGACCAGAAAATACCCATAATCAAATGATACCGGAACAGTTTCTTTTCTTACTGTATAATCATATTTGGGGGTCACTTTATATTATTATCCAGAAGGCACTTACAAAAAATCAAGCGCTCAGATTTACTCTTTGGCTGTATGTCAATAACAGGATGATTATTATGCTGAATGCAGTGTGGCACTTTAAGTGCAGTAGATTAACTACTACTACTATAGCGATTCAGCTTTACAAGGTCTTAAAGAACATAGAAACACGCCTGAGGGTAAATAACAAGGATATAATCATCATTATATCATATTTTAATGGAAAGCTTGTTTGCTCAAAAGGAAAACCACAATATACCCCTATTATAAACACCAATATATTTCAAAAAAGAAAAGATCATTGAAGAATAAGCCATACTTTATACACAGAGCTCTCTTTAAAATAACGATTTGGTGACACAATTTAAATATTGTTTGCTATTGTGTTTGCTTATCTGATGCCTTCATTATTTAACACTAAAACCATCAAAGTAGCCCATCTAAATTAACATGGCCTTTTAAAAACAGTTTGTTTTACTCTGTAAACGAGAAATCAATAAAGCAATTATCTTAATTAGATGGCATATATTATTTAAATTATAAAATCTATAGACATCTGAAATCAAAATGACTCCCAGGGCAAGATGCCCCTTTTACAGTGGCTTATTTTACCCTAAGCCCTGTGTATGCTTGTGCATGTTAATAATAATAATATTAATAACAACAATACATTTTATTTGTATTGCGCTTTAAAAGTTCCTCAAGGCACTTGACATGGCAAAGACAAACAATATAAGCAATACAAGATAATTAACATTGTATACTAATAACACACTCAAACACCTCATATGTATTTTACAGTCAATAGACAATAGCCACCACAATGCACAGCTCCAAAATTATTAAAAGTCAAATCAAATCCACCATGAGAGTTAAAAAGAATTAGCTGTGAAATTAATTATATGCAATGTTAAGTACAGACACTAAAACACTCGAGAGGGTAAGTGGCTGTATGACGAATTGAAACACTGGGAGCTCTGGGAATAGATTTTCTTCAACAGTAGGCATAAACAGAACTGAGAGAGAGAAAAAAAGGTAGACCCAGATGTCATTTTTATTTTTGGGCAAGGTGACTTGTTTCCACTTGTTGCTCTCATGCATGGATATCAAGCCGTGTTCAGGAATAGATCCAGCATCGCAGCACAGCACATTCCAGGAGGACGACGCTTATGAAGGCTCTCGAGTGTGATCGCAAAACCCTCGTTGGCTTCCGATTGCTGCACAGGGAGAGTGATGGCTGGGACGCGTCCTATGTTTGTCCCCAAAGGTTGTGTACAGGTGTCCTGCATGCACACACTGTAATCTGTAATAATGTTTCCTATTAACTGCTTCGTCCCCGTGGATGCGTTTGTTTTGATGATGTACATTGTGAGGGATTAATATGGAGAATAGGATTAAGCAGGCATCAGAAACCTAATTAAAGTAGCCCTTCATCTCTGCTAGCGGGGGCCACGTCTCAGTATCGCTGTGCGAGATCCTTCCTCCTGTTCGCTCGTCACCTCCTGCCCTCTGTTTCTTGCACACCGCTCTCTATACCTGTGTTCTGTCTTTGCATTTTAAATATCATACACGTCCGCACTTCATCCATTCCCATTTTCTTCCGTTCATCTCCTCGTCTCCACCCCCTTGGTCCTGCCTTCACCTTCATCCCCCTATTTCCTCTGATCTTTTTCTCCCACTCCCTCATGCTCCATCTTCCATATTTTGTGCCTCTTTGAGGCCGACAGCAAATTCACCATGTGCCCCCAAAATACACAAAACACACCATTTAAACCACATCAGTGATTAATTCCTGAGCCGAAACTGCAATTACATTGGTGGAAGACTACTGGAGAACATAGAGGTTCAGCTGAGGGGTGAGCCAACAGCAACTGCCAATTTGAGTAAGGGTGAGTGCTCCTCTGTGTCTATGCGTGTGTGCGTCTCATTGTGTGTGTGTGTGTATGTGTAAATGTAATCCTAAATAATCTGGCAGTACAAACCCAGGTAGCACAGAGGCTGTTGAAATGCCAGGGAGCTGTGAGTTAGTATTCCTGGCACAGCACTAAAGGCACTAATATCATCTTTTAGCACAATGCTCGCTAACAAGGGGCATGACAGGCCGGGAGAAAGGAAGACACAGAGTAAGGAAAGGAAAGGAAAGGAAAGGAAAGGAAAGGAAAGGAAAGGAAAGGAAAGGAAAGGAAAGAAAAGAAGAAAGATGGTTAAATAATAATCACGGGCAGCAAAGCTGGAAAGGGTTGTAAGGAGCAGGAAGAGTGAGAATGTTTCGAGAAGATTCGGCGTTGGCGTGTGTTCTGTCTTCGGAGTTGAAACAAATTAACAACACAAGTTCATTCCTCGCGTTTCTTTTCACCCTCTGCTCCCCCTGATGTACAAAGACACTGGTCTATGGAGAGAGACTTATCTTGAAGCAACAGCAGCCCCCTGCATGTGTGTGTGTGTGTGTCTGTGTGTGTGTATGTGTGTGGCAAAGTGCATGCATTGTGAGGGCTTATGTGTGTGCGTGTGCATGTGTGTGTGTGTGTGTGTGTGTGTGTGTTTGTGTGTTCCATTTTCTGCCAAGATTTCCTTGTTTTGTTTTCCAGCCACTGCTCATGTGGCACTCGGGTGGTTACAGGTTTCATTATCATAGATTTGTGAAGGCTGTTGAAAAACTCTCTCATTCGTGGTGTTAGAGTCATAGAGTGTATAAATATGAAGTGTATATAAGATGTTTATATGAAAGGTGTATATAAGAAGTGTATATGAGAAGTGGACATAGATACCGTGATCTCACCCAATGGTTTGAGGGCTACAATTTTGAAATCTTGAGTTTCTCCATTTTGTCTGTCTTGGTTTTCTCGGACCAGAAGTGATACGAGAAGGTGGAGCAGAGTACAATAAAATGTCAATTTCATGAATTGAAAACACACTGTGAAAGATTTAAAGTTCAAAGACAAAAGCACGGACAACTGCCAGACCAGACACCACTGTGGTGGTGACCTGTCAATGATAAAGCAGCTGAAAAAATGTAAGCTTTCTTTTATATCTATGGCATTATCAATCTGGTCCAGAGTCCAATACTTTATACTAACTATTGGATGGATTGTCATGAAATTCTGTACATGCACTCGTGTCCCTCAGAGGACAAAGCCTATTACTTTAACGATCCTCAACTTTTCTTCACGTGCCACCAGCAGATCAAAGTTTCAGTCAGTTATCCAGTAAAATGTCTAAATATCTACTGGATATCCATCCAGACATAAATGGATCCCAGATGACGTATCCTAACTTTGCTGACGTTTCCTTTCAAGGGCAACTATGAGGTTGACATTTGTGTTTTTTGTCTGAAATGGTGAACATTACTGTAAACATTCAGCTGAACATCAACATGTTAGTACCGTCACTGTTAGCATGTTAGCCTGATGATGTTCACATTCATCCTGAGATACAGCGGCACAGACTACACAGCAACAACATCCCCCGTTAAACCGATTTGGCTTAATTTGCTGTTTTCATTCCGCTGGCGGGGCAGAAAAGCTCTCGCAAAAGTTGAACCACAGGACACTAAAACTCTTCTGACGATCATAACAAAGAAATCCTTTTAAGTGGTAAATTATTTCACATAAAAAGCTCTGAACAAGTGAATATGATGCTGAAATATTCAGAGTAGAGTTGGCCAACCATGCATTTTAGTCTTCATATTTATGTATCTTTTAAATTGGGGGGTGAATATTTTATGCCACTCAAGAATTGTATAACATTACTTACACAGTGTACCATTCACGGACATGCTCGTATTTACTTAATGTATTTATGCCATTTTGTTTTGTTGGGAAATATTCCACACAGTGAGTTATACAGCTGACACACTTATACCACTGGCCAGACCGACCCCCAGGTAGCGGTATTGGGATCGGATCAGTGCATCTTTACTTTTTTACCCACGCCCTTGTCTTTCTGATCAGTCGTCCCTCTAATCTTTCCCTGTGTTGCCGGGGAGAACTGTGGCTGATCAGCAAATTGAGTTAAGTTGGTGTCTGTGGGGCAGGGGCGTGGTTAGCGCACCTGCAGCAGGTGAGGGAGAGAGAAGCACGCTCGGAACAGCTGTGGGGAGTGAGTAATCACGAACCACAGCTGGGTCCAATGAGTGCGGGGGCGGGGATAAAGAGCCCACAGGGGCGACAGAGCGGGGTGGTGGTAGAGGCAGAGAGCTCAGTGTATGAGTGGAGTGCTGACACTGATGAGCAAAATAAAGCCTGTTGAACCCGCAAAGCCACGTGTCTGCGCCTATGTCGGGAGCCATGCATCCCCCGGTAGGGAGAACCTTCGCCACAGTGGAGCCCAACGTGACCTACCGCGGTGGGATGACGTGGTTCGTGGAGCGGACGGGGGACCCAGCACGAGCGGGGATGACGCGGAGCCTCGCGGAGCCTCGCGGAGACCAGCGTCACGGAGATGCGGCAGGAGCCGGCGGGGGACAAGCGACCTCGAACGCCGGAGGACTGCCGCCGGAAATTCCGGGCGCTTCGTCTGGAGCCTGGGGTCCGGCCCCACCTGTTCGCGCAGAAGGTGCAAATCAAGGCGGGGCGGTGGCTGCGGCCGGAAGGCGTGGGAGGAGTTGAGGAGGCACTGGAGCTGGTGGCCGCGGAGCAATTCGTGCAGGGGCTGCCGCCCCGGATGGCCGCCTGGGTCCGCGGCCGCCAGCCGGCGTCGATGATGGCCGCAGTCACCTTGGCCGAGGACTACCTGGCCTTGGACCCGCCCGAGGAGCCGCCTGAGGAGCCGACGGACCGGGCCCGGCCGGGCCCGACTCTCAGGAGGGGGGCGGCGCTGCCGAACCCCGATGCGCCAGCCGGGCCGACACCAGCTGCCCGGCGGCAGGAGCACCTGGCCGTGGACGCGCCGGAGAGGACGACGACAGGGCAGGAAACCAGCGACTGCCAACGCGACGGGAGGGGCCGGGGCAGTCGGGCCCGGAGGCCCGGGTCAGGGACCCACCGGAACCGACGACCAGGTCAGGAGATCGGCCATGGCACCCGGGCCCGGAGGCCCGGGTCATGGACCCACCGGACCCGACGACAGCCCCACGGGGCCCAGGCCACGGCGGGCCGGACCCAGCGCGGACCCCGCGGAGCCCCGGGCGGACGTGTTGGACGTGCGGTCGGCCGGGGCACGTCCACCTGGACTGCCCCCTGATGGAGGTGGACCAGGCAGTCCGAGTCGACGCCCCTACGGCCCACCGGAGGAGGGCAGGACGAGCCCGGAGGTGGTGGAGGAGACATCGGCGGGAGGGCGGCCAGTGGGGACCCAAGGAATCGGGGGCCCGGCCGGTCACCCTCGTAGGGGGGGGTGGAGGCGGAGCGGCACGGACGGCCGTTCCACCGGAGCAGCCAGCGCCAGAGCCGGCGCGCGGACAAGGGCCGGCTGCGGCGGGAGGTGGAGAGGCTGAGGAGCCAGCTCCGCTACGCCGCCCAGGACCGGCGCGAAGATAAACAGACGATCGCCCAGCTGGGCCGGAGGCTGAAGGCCGCGCAGACGGCGCGTGCCCGCGCCGAGGCCCAGCTGGCCGACGAGCGCGGAGAATTGTTGTCCTCGTCATGGTTTCCCCGCCCCTAACTGTTCTCTCTCTCTCTCTTGTGTTGCAGGTTGCCGCGTCGGACGGCGGATGGGGGCCGTTTTGTCCCGGGAGAGGAGGCGAGGCCGAGACCTCCCGGGGCGCCAGATCGCCCGCCGTCCGGACCACGCCCCGCTCCACTGACCCACCGGATGAGGGATGCCAACCCCCGGGCCACCCGTTGGCATCGGGCACAGACGCCGTCACCTCCCTGGTGGTCCATAGGTCGGGGATGCAGATGGTCGGGACCGACTTCCCCGCCCGCTCCCTGGGGGGAGGGGGGGGAAGTTGGTTAGACCGGTGGCTCCCCGGCCTAAGTCGGGCGGTGGGGGTATGTGGGGCAGGGGCGTGGTTAGCGCACCTGCAGCAGGTGAGGGAGAGAGAAGCACGCTCGGAACAGCTGTAGGGAGTGAGTAATCACGAACCACAGCTGGGTCCAATGAGTGCGGGGATAAAGAGCCCACAGGGGCGACAGAGCGGGGTGGTGGTAGAGGCAGAGAGCTCAGTGTATGAGTGGAGTGCTGACACTGATGAGCAAAATAAAGCCTGTTGAACCCGCAAAGCCACGTGTCTGCGCCTATGTCGGGAGCCATGCATCCCCCGGTAGGGAGAACCTTCGCCACAGTGTCCTTAAAAAGACCTTGGACCTGCAGACACAAAACAAACCAAAAAACATTGAGATGTAGCTCGATACAAAGAGCTGCCACACATAGTCTTACCATTGCAGCGCGACAAATGCATTCTAGAAATATACAGTGAGTTGATATATTTTCATATTTAACTCTCATCTACACAGGCACCCATTTTTCATGAAAAAAAAAGCATCAACCACACGTCTCATTAGCATCTTGCCTGGAGTAAAATAAAAAAAAACGTCTCTTGAGCACTCCTGTGGCCACACAAGTGGTTCCGATTTCATGATTGAATTCACAAACCCATTAAAACCCCAAACTGTCAAGGTATAAGGGTTTGGGTGTAATACATTGTTGTTGTTGCATGGCTATATAGAGAGGAGGATGAGGCGAGATGAGTAATGTCAGGACGGTAGTAGATTCAGTCAAGGACCATCTGTGGTGGAGAGCTGCCCTGATTAGCCCAAATAGTCTCCAAACCTGCTGGAGGCTAAAACCAGCTGCAAGCACGTATCCTGTCTCAGTGAGCCGACTGTCTTAGCATGTACGCGTGTGTGCTCAAACAGACTCTTACACACATTCCAAAACAGAGCGGCTGTGTTTTGCAAGAAGAAAAAAAAAAGGAGACAGAAAGTTTAAATTTTTCTGTGAGTGTATGCATACAAATGCGTGTGCCTGCTGAATCACCTCCCTATGAGACATTGTAGGTTTGTGCAGGTGACTGGGGTGAACCCGTTAATCACAACCGCTGGCAATGTTTCTGTGAATATATGTGCATGAAAGAGCTACTACACAGTCAACACCCAAGGGAGTATGTATTTGCTTACTTGCATGCTTGGACATGTCTGATTAATATGTGCATATTATATTGAACTGTGCATATTATTCTCCGAGATATCAAAAAGCATGCTCTTGTTGTTTTTGAGGCTTTTGTACTATAAATTACTCTGATTCTTGTTGAGTAATCACACTCGTGTCCATCCAGAGGATTAGAAAGGCCTCATTTGCCTGCTGTTTCTTTTCCTATAAGGGTCTCAATTGACATTCAGCGAGGAGAGGAGGGACTCAGCCCTGATTAGGTTGGCTCACACATTCCAAGATTCAACCAATCAATGGCCCTCTAATGGGCTGTCAGTCACCCGACAGGGCCTGGGACAGGTCAGGGTCGATGGAGGAATGCCTTAATTTCTCAGCAGAATGGGACAAAATAGGCCAGATAAGAGCCCGGCCAATGGGGGCAATTATAGAAAATGATGAGGTCCAATAGTGGGACACGGCGCATAATGAGCTGCAGGATGGTGAGGGGGAAGGGGGGGGGGGGGGGTTACACTGAGAGCCTCTTAATCATTTAAACTTTCCCATGGTGGAACTTTGGGCTTGCCTGAGGCTCTCTCGCTGTGTTTCTTCCTCTTTAAGCTCCGTCGTTCATCGCCGCATTCGGGACACAAGACTCATTACGGACTTGTGCTAATCGCGAGCAACAGTGGAAAGACGCAGACGTGGCGGCTGACATCTGCACGCCTTCCTCTGCCTTTTATCTCCGGCGACACATGCACAGGACACCTGTCGCTGATGTAAAACAAAAGTCGGGGAAAACAAACAGATGCTGTTTGTGGTGCGGACCTGTTCTTGAACAGCTTGTTTGTTCTGTAATTTCACGGAAGAAACAGATTATGTGATGCCGAAACAACGGATGGAAATACATAAAATGGCTTTGTATCTGCTGAGAAAGCAAGATGTAAAAAAATAAAAAATAAAAAACAACAACTAAGCTTCTTGTCAAAGTAGAGACATGTTGTGTCATCGGTAATATGACACAGATATTGTTCGGGGCACAGCACTGACATCAAGGCAGTTGACATTTATTGTGTTCCTTCTTACTTTGACACAAACTCAATTTTATTGGCAACGCAATTCCCAGAGCAACTCCATTTTTTGACATTTGCACCCCGCCGCATTATGACAACTGGCTCAGATGGAATTATTCGTTGTTATTTAATCACGACATGGCTGGTGGGGATTGAATGACAGCTACTGCATAATTTACTCAGTCACTAATGCAACAATTACGAGGCACACAGTGATTTCAGTTTCATTCATTAAATCAGAGAACATTTCAGTTTTGATTTTAAGGATTTTGTTAAAACTACAAAATTAAATTATTTGTTTTTATGAATACAATCGATCAAATGATTGCATAATGTGAAAGGGGATGCCCAATGTGACGAAGACAGAGCCAGCAGGTCACTTCAGCGCTACAGAGCATTTTAGCCTTTTTTAGCTTGCTGTTTCTTTTGGACTCCTAATGAGTGCTAATGTTTGTTTCATGTGTAAACAGGCAACGGTTTGCCAATATGTTCGCCATTACAACTTAATAAGGCGTTGTCAGTGTCATGTTTACAGCTTGCTCCACTGTCTCAAAGTGGCAAAAAAAAAAAGTGTCGATTGGAAATCATTCAAAAACCCTTTACTGGATTCAGACATGTGAAAATATCATGTGTAACAACCTGTGTTTTCTGTGTGTCTTCCCAGTGTTTCCTCATTGTTTATTTCCTTCACCTGTTCTCGTTCCAGACTCCTCCCTCCTCCTGGGCCTTTCCTCTGTCATTGTAAAGCCCCGCCCTCATTGTTTCCAGCTGTGCCTCGTTGCCTGCCTTCCCTGTGGATTTAGTCTGTGTCTTCCCCTTGTCTGTTACAGGATTGTCTTCTTGGTCTCCCGTGTAGGTGCTGTGCCTTCGAGCTGTAGTTGTTAGTTGTTGTGTTTCTTTCCAGGACCCATCTTTTCCCTTGTTCTGTAACTTTGTTTATTAAAATACCTTTTTGATTTTGCCTAACCGTGACTCCTGTCGTCTCCTCTGCTCCTGAGTTTTTGCCCCACCACACATGGCCGTGACAAAAACATACCTGAATGCCTTTAACCATTTGTGTTGCATCACAGACACTTTCATTAAGTGAATTTTAGTAAAAATAATCTTAAAAAAGGTAACAATGATACATAAACAATACAATTAAAATGAAACATTGTCTGTTCTTTTTTATGTCTCTGCCATGATAGCAATCCAGATAGCTTTTTTATATCACACTTGTATATGAGGCAAGACATTTTAGAAATTAGACTTATCTTGAGAATAAGGAGAAAGTGCAAGAAAATGGTATGCGTTATAAGTTTCATTGGGTCATTGGGTCAGATTGACAGACGACTTATTCTACAGCACATAACTGAAAGAAGCTGACGCTTAATTAAACTCTTCATAGTTTCACGAGATGGCAGATGGCAGAATGAATGAAAAGCTTAAGAATCACTTCCAACATATTTATCCTCTTAAGTAAAACATAAAAAAAAGGAAAAATGTGCAGGCAGGAGGAGGAGTGACAAGTCACAACGCCGCTTTACTGCAGTAAGTAATGAGGTTTACGGAAAACGTGAAGTTAATTTAGAGCAGCACGAGCAGCAACAAGACCAGCAGCAGTGAGCGTCCATACAGCGACCCTCTCAACCGTGATTTCATTTGTGTGGGTAATTTACAGCACGGCCTAAGAGCTACTTCACAATCATATACGATCTTTAACGTGTGTTCCTCGTGCAGCATCTGTAAAGTGTGTAAGATCCAGTCGATAAAATGTTGTTCTGTTTTTAATCATTTTGTGAGAGTCCACTTGGTCTAAAATTCCTCAAGTTTCGTCTTTCGAAAAAAAATAAGTTTGGCTGACTTGAGTTCTTGCCTTATATTTCTCAATGAGCTTAATTTCAACACCAGGCTCTTCATTTCATCATCACATTTAAGCCTTTGATCCATCCAATATTTGCACATTTCCATACAATCTTTGATTGATTGAGCAAGTTAATTAAGCTTTAAGACTGTTTCAGTGGGGGGACTTGTATCTTTAAGATCGGAGCAAACAAATTGTCCTCGATCAACCTGATACGTGTTAACTAAGTGTGTGTGCTTCATTGCCTGCCTGAGGGATGTGTGGGTTAATTACATTTTTGTTAAATTACAGAGTAAAAAGATTAGCTCGACATTGCAACTGTTTTTTCAACCACATTTTTCTTTGCTGCTGGGAAATAAATTTACCCAACACTACAGAGAGAGAGAGAGGCCCGTGGAACAGCAGCAAAGATGCAACCTACATTAAACAATCCTAGATCAGTTTCGTCATGCTGAGCTGGGGGAAAGAAAAAAAAATCAGGCTGCAGCAGACTGTCATGGTTAGAAAGATGTACATGTTGAGTTCCACAGGTTAATGTCTTCCTGGCTAAAAGTGAGCGGCCATAATACGTCGGAGCCGTACTACCCATTACTCCCCATTGTCGTCGAGGAGGCTGCACTGTGCTGAGTCGGCAGTGCTTGGGTGGAGGAGATTACATTAATACAGGCCACTATGCCTCTCCCTAAGCGTTCACGGCACTTTGCAATGTGGAGGAGAGGAGGGTGGGGTGGGGTGGGGGGGTCGAAGCTCACCTCACAGCAGGAGCACAGGCCAGCTGGGTAATAATGAGAGGTCCTGTATGAGGCTAATATGAGCTAATCTGTGTCTTCTATGATCTACTCCAATCTAATCAGCCTCGTTCCCGTGTAGGCCATTTGTCAATGCATTAACATGGGACCGGCTAATGAAGTTGACGACAGACAGGCTGCCTTCCTGGCCGGGACCAGTCTGATGTAATTATGCCTTCACAGAAGCCCATCCGCTCCGTCCAGCGCCCACTCCTCCTCTAAGCTCTTGTCCAGACCACTGATTTGTTCACAGTCCTGCGTTTTAAGGTCAGGTGTGAGAGAAAAAAAGCTTTCTCGCTGGCTAGTAATAGCATGCCTATTACACGTTACTGCATAATGAGCAATCTTTGGCTATTTAGGACCTTAAAAGAGTAACTTAACATCTCCTGAAAGCCTTTGTTCCTGCTGCTCTGCAGCGACCACTTTTCTGCAGGATGTGCAGGTGAACTCCAGAACCCAGACACGTACACCACTGCTGGGGGAGAGTTGAGGTCCAACAAGAGCAGGAAGGGAAACACTGCTCCCACTTTCATTTTAGCTCAGTTCCAAGTCTTCGCCAACACCTGAGAGAAACCTTCTAGGTGGTATATGCACAGCGCACCCTCAAAAGATATCTTATATCTTCATATCTACTGAAAGGTTTGTGCGTTTCTCCCGAATGTCAATTTCCGCTTGTTGCATATACAAAGATACCGACATGCTCTGTAGAAGTGAGGAGAACTGCACAGTAAATTTTAATCAAATTGAAAGAAAAAAAAATAAAAAATCGAACTCTTGCCTCAAAGTTAATAATTCAGATATTTTTTCTATTCTATTCAGTGTTTATATTTTACTCTCCATGATGGTAATTTACTAGAATTCTATACAGAATTGTATTTAACTTCCTTCAGCTCTCTTCTGTCACATAAACCGTCAGTTAATTTCATTGAGCGAGAGGTTTCATGGCGGAGGAAACAGAACTTATTTTATTACTCCAATAGATTTTATTCTAAATATTTGCTCCTACTCTACTGGCTATGGCTAGTAATTACCCTCCAAAATGATGAATATTACTCTTTTAGAGGAAAATAATAGTAACTCCTGAAAGATTACTCCCCCCGTTGTTCCTCTGGGTCGAGAGTGATAATAATGCAGTGTCGTCATTGAGAGAGACCCCCTTTCCAATTACACATTTGATCCATTGGTCATATGAAGAAAATATATGTATTGACAAGAGCAGCTTTAAAAGATTCATAACACAAGGAATTGAATGTTTCATGACTTCAGCGTGCGATGAAAGCTCCGCACCAAACTTTCTGCTTTTTATTGTATAGAATTTATTGCTGCTCCGCCGCTCTGATCGGCCATGTTGACGAGAGCGATTACGTGACAATTTGAACCTCGGACGTAGTAATAAAGTGTCATTCATGTAAAGTACATCGTAAGTCTGACAAAACTTGATTGCAGGGTCACTTTTGGTCTCACTTAAACTCTGGCTCACTCTCACGCTCTTCACTTCCATCATCTCAATTTTCCCCCTCCGTTCTTCTTCTTTCTTTACTTACTCACTCACACTCGGTCACCACCTTTATCTTTGATTTCCTTTCTTTATCCACTCTCCCTACATCCTATCCCCCATCTTCTGTCTTTCCTTCACTCACATGCTTTGCTTACTCACTCGTCCCTTTCCTCCCTCCCCGTTCTATTCCCTCTCTCTCTCCATCTGTTCTACTTTCACTCGCTTCCTTCATCCATCCTTGTCACTTTGACTTCAGCTTCCTTTTGTACTCCTTTGCCTCAAACACCATGCTAGCTGCTTACTCCACTCCTCCTCTTACCCCTCTGTGATGCTCTCACTCTCTCTAATGATGCACTCTTTTACTCACTTTCCTGGGTTTTCTTTCTCCTCCTTGCTCTGGCTCTCTGACATCCACTGCCTCACATCTATTATGCTCCCTTTCTCCCACTTCTCTCTGTACAACCACTACTCTCCTCCTATATATTTTTCAATGTCTCTCTGTCTCTCTCTCTCTCTCCTTCCTTCCATTCACTCTGAGCGATGGCTCTATTGATTCTCTCTGTGATGATATTGCCCAAGGACAACCACAGGGCAGAAAAACCTCTTTAACTTATCCAAGTGTCTGTGTGTGTGTGTGTGTGTGTGTGTGTGTGTGTGTGTGTGTGTGTGTGTTTGTGCGCGCACAGTGTGTGTGCAACCACTGCCAGTTTAACTTTTAGGAGTCTTCGCCAATCACATGTCAAATAACAGCCTCTGGCCTATTTGTGTTGTGTAGATGTGTGTGTGTGTGTGTGTGTGTGTGTGTGTGTGTGTGTGTGTGTGTTTCTAGGTGTGGAGATTTTAAGCCCAGCTCAGTGTCTGCAGGTATCATATGTCCATGTGAAGCCAGCAGGTATTAGTGTGTGTGTGTGTGTGTGTGTGTTTGTGTGTTTGGTTTTCATTGGGGTTAAAAGTTAAAAGAGGCTAAAAGTTGTGTCCTCTGGCTGAGCCAGTCTCATGTTGGGGTGTGGCCACGAGCCTCCAACTGGCTCCATGGCCAGACATCAAAAGCTATCAGTCTGTGTTTGTGATAATTTCCCCCCTCCCCATCCCCCTGCCCCCTCCCCCTCTCTCTCCAAGTTCTTGGAAAGCCTTCTGTACTGTTGGCTTGAACAACAGGTGGACAACATAGATGCAGATGCTTCTCAAGTAGCCAGATTGCTAGCGCGCGCTTCCTGCAATCTGCATAACACACCCTAAGTCAAATGCGCTCACACACACACACAGATACACACAAGAACCGAGGCATGATACATAACCAGACCCTCACACACACACGCGTGTGCACTCGGATCAGAAGAGATACCAGGAGAGGGAATACAGAAATACAAGAAAGCAGAGTCTGCAAACTTTTGTTTTTGTTTTTTTGCTCCCTTGGTGTACATTTATTTAAATAACCTGACATTTTGAGCTGCACAGCAGTATTTATTCAATTCTCTAAAAATGAACCTGCAGCGGTGGCTATTGTAGAAATTCCGCCTTGCGTGCAGCTATCCCGCATTAGTACTGCAGGATAGCTACAAGGAAGCAATTTGTTTTAGTTACAGCATTCCCTCCGTAAGTAGTAGCAGTCGAAATATGTCTTCCCCACTTCATCTGTATTCATCCCCAATGGCCGAATTTAATTCAGTTATGTAATGTTGAGCCGGAAAAGTATCTGTCCATAAACCTCGAAAGCCATTGAAAACATGCAGGAAATAAGCTGAATAAGCCAGAAAGAATGCCTCTCATTTCACACGACAAATTAAGAACAAGAAATGAAAGAATAATACTGCACAATTTAATACAAGATATAAGTATTCACAACGCATGATCGGTCCCCAATTACCTTGGAAGATTTCACTTGTGAGTTTGCGGTTCACTGATAAGCTTTCACAATGTGAGCCACTTGTTAATGGAGAGAAGGTCCTTCTTTCTTTCTTTAATATGTCAGCCTTATCTTTATTTAAAAAATATATATATTTTTGACGAGTTCACATAATCTAGTTCCTAAAAGAGGTCCGATGCATGGTCTATGATAAAAGGACTTTTCACTTTTATTACCTCAGCAAATATTGTAAATACGAGGTTATGGTCTAAATCATTCGTTTCAAGTCTTCTTTAATACAGCATGATGTTCATTTAGTAAATGATGGTCCTATTTAGAGTAAAATAGACCATAGAGCAGGTCATGATGTAAGGCGTGGCCACTCATGGTTAATTTAGCCCTTTCACGGTGTGTTTTCAGGTCATAAAACTTAATTGAAACATTTTGGTTGCTTAAAAATGTTGTAATCAGCATTTGGTTGTACTTCTTGCGTCACTTAAAAAAAAAAAATCAAGATGGTGACAGCCAAAATGCCGAACTCAAGGCTTCAAAATGTCCAAAAATCTATTTACTCAACACTTCAAAATTGTTAGACAGTAGAAGAATGATTACATTTTTGTAAGTTGATCTACTTTTGGACATTTTGAAGCCTTGAGTTCGGCATTTTGGACTTCGCAATCTTGAATGGATCTAGCGATTTTGAAGTGTTGAGTAGAATATTATTCACTCACTAACAACATTTTCCTGAGGCTGCTAATGCCTCAATAGCTAATCTTTAATTTGTATTTGACAACACCTCTCGTCCATGATGACGCATGATTGGTTTTCTTGTAAGTCCTTTAACAATATAGGATGACCTTTTCTTAGACGCTACACCTCAGGCGCTGACAACTTCCTGCTTGTATGACAAATCGAAACATTTCTTCAAGGGAAGTGTGAGCAACCGTGGGGATCGGATACTTGTGATTCTGGGTGATACGGTATAGGTGGTATGAGCGTTTGCTTGTACGCTTTGCTCAAAGCTTAAAAAACATGTGCATGACCCAAGCCATGTTTCATTTGCAACACCTCCTGAGATATGATGTACAATAATTGCTCTGAACTGCAGGCGGTTTGGCTATTTTTCCAGGTTAAGATAACATAGTGCAAGGTCTAATGGAGTTCCCGTGGGGAGAGAGAGAGAGGGAGAGAGAGAGAGAGAGAGAGAGAGAGAGAGAGAGACCACCAATGGAAGAGAAGAGAGAATGTGTGTGGTGAAGGAAAGTCCTCAATCTTTACCTTATTCACGCTGTGGCTGGCATACACCCACACACACACACACACACACACACACACACACACACATTCACACTCGTGTTCACTCACACATTAAGTTTCCGTCACACATATATACACGCGTGCCTGCATGGCTGTGCACACACACACACTTACACACACACATATATATATATATATATATATATATATATATATATATATATATACAGACACGCTCTCTCCGTTCTAAGCCAATAATACAAAGTGGGAGCATGCGTAAATTCTTGTCGGTGGCAGCAGCTTGTCTCGTGAAGGTCAGAGCACAGTTTCTCAGCGAGCCTGCCGTTTGACAGATCCCCGCTTCCTCCACCTACATCTGTGCACAGCCCGCTTCTTCCTGTTCCCCTTCTTCACTCTTTCATGTCTTGCTTCAAGGTTTTCATTCATTCTGCTCGCCGCTTCCCTTTCATTCATTCATCTCCCAATTTCCTCCCTGCATTTAAGTTCTCCTCCATCCTCTTCTTCTGTGCTATTCTTCTTTTTTTAGGGGGGAGGAGGGGGCCTTTGAACCAGCACTCCCTTTGCTTTTTCTACTTTTCTTTTTCGCCTGTGCGAGTCTCACCTCTGTCTCCTCTCTTCTTTTCCAGCTTCTCTTTGATCTGAAGCCAACTTCTACTCACTGTCTCGGCCCTGTCCTTGTAGATTGGGTCTGTGATTCTTTGTCTTCCTCCTCCTCTGTCACTTCCTCCCTCTGTGTCACAGGCCTTCTATTGAAGACCGGGAATTAGCCAAAGTTTACCTTTCATGATACAAGCGGAGTCCACGAGAATGTTTGAGCTGCAAATGTAAATGTTCTTCTTCCCCTAATCCCGTTGTATCGCCACCGCTGTCCCCTCTCGCTCTTTAAACTACATCCCAGTGTATGCACGTGTGTGTGTGTGTGTGTGTGTGATCTAAGGATGCTGTGTGTGTGTCGCCTATCAGACGCAGAGCTAATTGAGGTCATTGGTGGCGCACATGCTGAAGCAGGGAAGCAGGGAGACGGCAGAAAAAAAAGAAAAAAGAAAGAAAAGAAGCCCACAGCTTTGAACCTTCTCTCTGCTCAGCACACTGCCAAAAAATATTTCCTCCCCTCTCTCTCTCTCTCTCTCTCTCTCTCTCTCTCTCTCTCTCATCATAATAACACAAACGCAGGAAGGCACACACGTTTAATTTGTAACCAAACAGAAGCTTTTAATCCTGGGATTTTAGCGATGCTGTGCATGTGTGTGTGTTGTGCATGTGTGTGGCCATTTTTGTAAATGAATCTGAGGTTTTGTAAGGTACTCCTATGAGGTATGGTCTAGAAATGAAAATAAATCAGAGAATGCTACGTCCTCTTATAACCCGGGGGTGTTTTTGTCCTTCTGCTGGTGTCAATAACCACACACACACACACACACACACACACACACCAAATGAAACCTCTCCAACCCTCCACAGTGCTCGAGGGACAGCTGATGGGGACTGATAACTTACTGAGATGAAAGAATAAACCAAACGGTCAGTGTTCATTTGAAGACCAGTGCTTCCATTTAACCCAAATAGATCAGAAACCTCCCCGGACAATTATCCTATAAGCGAAGCAACATGTTGGGAAAACACACACATACACACACACACACACACACACACACACACTCATCAAGATCTTTGTACACGTTTTGTAGATAAACAGGATTTCAGGTCTTTTTTGTGCTGCAGCTGCAGGAGATTGAGTCTAATGCTAAAAGCAGTGGAATGAGGAATGAGAGGAGAGCACAACATACCTGAATAGAACCAACACCCCGCTGGGTGCTGGTCCCATGTCACCCCATTAACTTGTTTACCTCACAAAGTTACAGCCCGCCTTCCAAACACTTGGTCAAGAGAGACATCCTGAGGAGGTTAATGTTTTTTGTTTTGTTTTCCCTTCAACGCTTGTTGGGATCTGAACTCAGGCAAAACGAATATGAAGGTGGCTTAGTGTCCAGTCCCCATCCTCCTTTTTTGTATTTCATCTTTTTTCTACCGTGGTTCTTTCTCACATTTGTCAACCTTGTACAACCTGCTTTGGCGGTACTGTATTTAATAGAGTTGCAAAATAATTGGGAACACAAGGCTCCAGCATAGCTGTTCAATTCATCCAAAGTTGACCCAGAATCTCAAAGTGAAATGATGCAGTCGTCTGAAATTGACAGCACATTTCTGCAAAGTAATCCATATCTTTCACTCGTATTCCATTCGTCAGCACTGTGATTGGATGTTTCTTACTGTAATGCTTCCTGGAAATTGTAGGTGACCTTCACAAGCTTCTATCTTTGAGTTTGTAGTCTATGCTTGAACCAAGACAGGAGTAATAATGTAGAGATCTACGCATCTTACTTGGATCACTTGACAACAATGGAAAAACCTGCATCCATCCACTCTGTCCTCTGATGCCACAAGATGAGCCTGGAGCATTATCAGCAAGTGGACCAGAAGTACTTAACCTTTTATTTGGGTCATACATAACTCTGTTATGGTCCAACCAAATAAGGATTTCTGAATTTGGAAAGAAATACATTTAAAAAATAGATACACAAGCCTTCACTGGCAAGCTCCACTCATGCATCTCCTTCAGGCTCTGCTGCTTCATTTCTTATGTAAAAGACAATTTAGATCATCGATTAGCAGTCTGGAGAAGGCAGAAAATGCACGAGGTCACAGGGTCACGGGGATAGCCAGGAGGTGCGGCCACACGCAATGACAACCATTCATCATACACGCAAAACGTGAATTAGAACCATTAAGCTATAAACTGACAAGTGATGGATATTAATCTCACACATGACTGACCACCACAAATACATCACGCTTACTTCTGAGATGAATACCATGACTCATGACAGCTGTGACCGCTGTGAACATGCAAGTCACGGTCAAGCATTTCAAAACAGGTGGTCGGCGGCTGTCAGTGAACCTAATATTCCTCGTATCATTACCGTTGCTATGACATGCTACAATGAAGCAATAATCAATTTCCCAGGCATCAGGCCAGCTGGAAGATGTTTATGATGTATTTTTTACTATCACGCTGAGGGACGGACTAATGGCCTGCTGGGTTTGTTTGTTTTGCACAGTCAAACAGAGGCCTGTATTGATCCGCTGGTGTGAACTCACTCTGTCAGACAATCAGGAACAGAAAACTGATCCCGATGGATAAAAGTTGATTCTAATGAGAAACGTGATTCCTTCCCGCTGAATCTAATTTGGGAAATCCCGGTTGCTTGAAAAAATATTGTTTGCTATCCATGTAGGGCTGGATTGAGCGGCATTAATATAAAACGTGGAGAGCTGTATAACACAACCCATCAGGAGATTGAGTTGTATGCATTGAAAACGTCTTTGTATATTTCATTCATGAGTCTCCCTCCACGCTGGACCCCATTCACAGCTGGAGTTAAAGGGAATCAATAATCTCGCCACGGAAAATCTTACATCAAAGGCAAACATTTCTCCAACTGTAAAGATCATTAAGTAGATCTCTGGCTGACGTGTACTTTAACTATTTTGCAGCAATCCAATTAATTCCTGCAGTTCAGAAATAGTTGCAGCCACTTTGAGTCTTGCTTCATTAACCACAGGCATAAATTTCCGCTATTAAACCCTTGTGTCGAACGCCGCTCCATAAAGCGGCGCGTTGCTTAACGCTGGCGTGTTTTGTGCCCCGAGGACGCCGCGCTAGATGTTATTTATGCCCAGTGTTGCCAAACAGAGGCAGTTTAGGAACGACTTAGTTTCAGCCCGGCCAACGGGGAAGTTAGCGCAGCGCTCGTAACACCTTGATAATAATCCTCTTGGATGATGTTGCACGGCAAACTATCTGAAAATACAAAGGAACAGCATTTACAAGTGTGTTGTAAACAACTTTTACACAAGATCCGATTGTCCTGCAATACGATAAAAAAGCTAATAAATCATCTAAAAGCCATATAATTCCCTTACGACCACCGCAGCTTCGCTCTCTCCTGAGGTCCCTGCTCTTCATTAGATTATTTGGGCCTCTCCTCTGGTCTCTTCCAAGAAAAATAGAGAACAAAATGATCTCCTACAATCTTTTTTAGTTCGACATTTCCAGAAATGCGCTTGTGTGCTGCCGTGCAGAGAGTCGATTAACTGACTTGTATTTCATCTCTAGACGGTAAATATGAAGCGGCCGGTTACCGCTCTGCACAACGTATGGAAAACAACTTTTAAAGCTCCGGTGTGTATCTAGCAGTGAGGTGGCAGATCGTAACAAAGCGTGTAGGCGGCTGACAAACGCAAATGCTCCTATCTAGTGTCTTCATCTGTTCTGGGGCAAAAACATGGCAGTGCAACTCGTGCGGAGACATAAAAGACTCATTCTAAGGAAACAAAAGCGCAACAATTTCAGGTTACACTCTAGGAAAGCATTTTAATAATATGTCATTTCTGGCAATACATACATCTAAATACACTGGATCATTAAGGCTCTATCCAAATGTCACAAAAC
This sequence comes from Cottus gobio, assembly GCA_023566465.1. Classification (NCBI taxonomy): domain Eukaryota; kingdom Metazoa; phylum Chordata; class Actinopteri; order Perciformes; family Cottidae; genus Cottus; species Cottus gobio. The sequence goes on from CM042228.1 coordinate 8,721,573, forward strand.
TCACGTATATCCGCACTTCTAAAGCTCATTAATTCACAAAAAGGATAATGAGGCCTCATGCAGCCATTTGATTTAAGTTAATACGCCACTCGATTGCTGGACACTAGTTCCACTGTGTATCTGATTAAAATCGTCCTCCTCCCATAATGGTAATGGTGCGAAATCAAGACAGCCAACTGTGTCTCTGCCCTTTTTCTAACTAACCTTTATGCTTAACTATATCCCGACCGCAAACCAAACAAAATCAAATCTGGTGCCTCCGAGCAATAAAAGAGACCGAATAATATATTGCATTTGGTCTTAATCTGGCCATTCACAACACATTAGAGATGTTTTCACCACATTGTTCACAGTTTTCATGTCGTCCACATCATGTTGTTATACCCTGATTGAATTTTGTTAAAGGCTGTAACAAAAAGAAGAAAGAAAGACTCAGAGCAGACGCAAGTACTAACGACAAAATTGGGGTCAAACAGATTAGAATACAGAATAACTTATTATATTAAAACAGTGGAATAAGGAAACTTAGAGTAAGCTGAATTAAAAGTTGAGTACAGTTAAGTCGGGTCTTGGAGGACATATGGAGGAGTGCACACAGCAGTACATTCCAGGATACTTTCACAGCCATATATCATTTAGCTGTATGACCATATCTCGGTGCAGGTGCAGTGTATAGGACTGACCCCCGGATGTGGGGAGGATTTCTTATACAGAGCTGAGATAAAGCAGATCCCAGGCCTGTCTGAAAACCTCTGCATGTGCACGGTGCACATCAGCACCGCTGACAAAGCACACAAGGTTCTTGCACATGCTGGCATATAACGAACGTCGACTCACATACATGCACATGCGCACACACAAACATGCACATACTGCATCATATTGAAATGAAAGGATGCGCCCATGGACACACACACACAGGCATGTACAGGCTAAGCAGCTGATGACCCTCGGCTAGCTTCTCTTATCAGTATAAGCCGGTCCTGGCTTAAGGATAAGCAAAAGAAAACCACTGGAACTGACACTTTGGATAGATTTAGGGAAGAAAAAAAAACTGTAATATACAATTTTTGCAACCATAAATGATTAACTCTGCTTTTTCACTACCTATAATATAGTTGCCTCGTAAACACATAGTGTTAAACATTTGCGGTTCGAGATGAGTTTTGGCTGCATGTGCACAGTTTGTGATATTTAAATATATAGTAAATTGCACCCGCGGGGCTATGGAGAGTGTTTCCCCTCACAATGACACTTTTTACTACAACCCGCTGAAAAAGGAAGTAGTCAAGGAGCTTCTTTCGCCCCCTGAGCTTTTAAATCTTATATTCGTGTATTAAGTTTGCCAAAGACAGATCAGTCAGTGGATTGAATCAGGAGGAGTAAAAACTGTCCACGAATTTCTCAGCCACTTAAATCCCACACAGGCAGAACTCGCCAAAGCATCGCAGTCATTGCAGCAGCCAGTGGTGAACTGGCAAATCCTTTTTTTATTCTACCCCCCTTAGGGCTGCAGAGCGAGCGGAGTGGCGGGCTATGGCGTCTTTGAGGTATTCAAACTCACACACACACACACACACACACACACACAAAACATGGCTGGATGGATGGAGCGGGCCTCTGGGGCCGTTTGCTCACAGGTAGGGTTGCATGTGTGTGTTCATGCGTTCATAGGACTGCATATGAATGCACTTGTGTGTGAACACGCGTGCACGCCGACGCGCATTAATATGCATGCATACACCCCAATCAGAGTGTGTGCTTCTGTGCGAGACTCCAGCGTGGTTTCCCGGTGCCTGGCTCAGCGCTGATAAGGACACGATCCTCTCCAGACTTAAATGCATTGCAAATTGAAGAGACAATTAGTGCTGTGTTGTTTAACAATCAATAAAGTTGCTGCTGCACAGAGAGCCCTATTGAATTAGTATGATGACAGGTCAGCTGTTGTCACTGTGGCCACTTAAACGAATGCTTTTGAAACAGGTTTGCCAAGAAACAATTGAGGTGTTCTTACTAAATCGTGCATTTATCCCACCGCCGCTCAGTAATTTATGTGCTTCCAACTGGCAGCTTGATGCTTGATTTATCCACCCCAAGCCTGAATACCTAACATTAATCTCCCGTGTTGGACAGTCCCCCTTGTCTCATTAATTGTCAGCAAAGGCCACCTCCCCACACACTTTTATAACCGAGGAGCAGCAAATATCACCCTGGCTGCTTTCTGTGGTTCTGAAAACAACAGGGCCCATTCGTCATCGGAGTTGCCGTCCATCAGATACCAATCCATCTCCCCTTCCTAAAACTACGGCTTGTTCTCTCTCCTTCTTCGGCCCCGAGTGCCTTCCTCCTTTTCTTCCACATCCCTCCTTTTGCTCCCCTCCACATTTACTTCATTTGTTTCCCCCCTGGCCGAGATCAAACTGTGAATTACAAAAGTCCTTGAGAAACCCTGATTCAGACGATTCGGCATCGTCTCCACGGCCCTCCCGTTTCCCCTCTTGATCACTGCCTCGTCCATCTATTACTCCCCTTTAAGCACATCCCCCTTTTTGCTCCTTTTCTTCCTCATCATCAGCTTCTCTGATACTAAATCACCTCCCAACATCTCAGGCTGCAGGAGGGAGGGAGAAGAAAACCCAAGGCTAATAAAAAGAACAATAATTTCAATAATATAATATGAAAATAGGTCAGCTGCCACCAGGTAAACAGTGGTTTTGAATTCTTCAGGTTTACACATGTTTGCTCTATACTGCAGTGGCACCATATTTAAAAATATATTAACATATAATATATTCCCAAAAAATTAGACAATGAAACTTCCACCTGCCAACCTTTATAAACACAAGATAGGGAAATAATAAACCTCATATACATACATTTTTAATCAAAACTGTAATTCTATACTGACCAAATGAGTGCAAGTGTAAAGGTGCACTAGTGTGCTGCATGAATGAGTCATCTGTAAAACAAGGGCAGCCAACCAAGACACTGCAGGGATCCCAAAAATATGGATCTGTAGTTTTTTGACAAGCCTGTTGCCTGATAAAAACATCAGAGGTCATCGCTTTATAAAACGCTCCATTAGTGTTTTAGTTCGCCAAGTGTAATTTCAAGATTAGAGAATTAAATAGCAACTCCGACGTCTTATCCGGGTACGCGTTCAGCCTCGATATCAAATGGCTTTTGAGCCAACAGGGAACTGGTCATACTTCGGTCGGCATAATCTATTCCAGAGACCGAAAAAAAAATGAAGAGAGGGAGGAAGTTGGCAGCAGAGTGAAGTGCAGAGAAAAAGAGGAGATGAAGGATCGTAAACCATCACTCTTTCCATCCATGTCTTGACCCACTGGGTTTCCACACACTCCTCCCTGCAGGTCGTTTGACAGACAAGCTTCCGCAGTTACAAAAAGGTGTGGTGAAATGTGTCGGATAACTGACAACCTCGCAGTCATGTGACAAGCGGCCCTGGGGCCAGCCAGAGCCTTGAGGGGCAGAGGGAGGGACGGGGGCCATTTTGATATTAAGATGATGGAGACGCCGCTCTGGATTTCTCTGCCACGGCCCGGAGCCAGATTTGGTTCTTTAGAGGAATGAATTAAGCTCAATGTCCCTCCACAAGTGACAGGACGTTAACAGAAGTGAACAGAATGAACGCAAAACACACACACACACAAGTGCTGCTGTTGGCACGGAAATGATTGATGAGATGCTCGATCAGGATTTCCTTTGGCTGAATTACTCAGGCCTGTCCTGAGATGACAGTAGAGCAGCTCCTTGCTGCATTGTTTGGTATTCGCCTCTGAGTCTGGTATATTTCATGTAAAACCTGTGTGTGTGTGTGTGTGTGTGTGTGTGTGTGTGTGTGTTTCTAATCTCCATTCATCCAGGGAAGGTTTGCTCAGCACTCGGGCTCTCGTTTTTTGCGGTAACCCTCCTGCTTCACATTTCTATAGCTAGTTAAAACATTCACATTGAGGCATTTTCAAGAACAATCACCGTTATAAACTGTCAAACACACACCTGACGAATGCTTCAGGACATTTTGATTCGGTGTCTGGGAAAGAAGAGCACATACTCTCTTTTCATTTTTGCCGCCAGGGTATCCCGGCTCGTCTCGCAATCCCAAGCGGCGACTCTCCGAAATTCAAACGCGTCAAAAATGTGACATTACGCAATCATCGCTGTCACTTCGGGACGGCCCCGAAGGGACCGTGTTTTTATTGGCTGGAACTGGGCGACAAAGCCAGTCTGATCTTAAAGCGTGTGGTGGAAAAAGTCATTAGGATTAAAGGCCCAATCAGATGCTAATCAGCGGATCATAGGGGACAAAGCGGGGGTCTTGTTTGCCTGTTACAGTCGGAGCTCGACAAATAAGACAAGGGAGGAGGAGGAAAATGCATCCTCACGTGCACACTGTATGCGCGCACGCACACAAACACAGACGCACACGAATGGCACAAGAGGGCAGGTGTACGAGATGCCCCGCCACGGCTGACTGACTGGCTGACTGGCAAGGTCACACAGATTTTGGATGAGTATGCTGGGCATCACTGAACCCACCGCTGACAGGAAGAGGAGGATGCACGTGAACGCTTGCAAACACACACACACACACACACACACACACACACACACACACACAGGCCTCTGGGGATATCTCCCTCTCTCTCTCTGTCTCTCTTTCTCTCTCTCTCTGTCTCGCTCACACAGTCACTTCTAGGCACAAACAAGCAAACACACACACACACACACACAGTCACACACACACAGTAATGCACAAGGGCAAAGACGCCTCCATGATTAAATTGGTTTATTGGTTTATCCTTCGCGAATCGCCACCTTAACGCGGTGAAGGAGTTTGAGTGGCTCAATGATCCTGGGAGCTATGTTGTCCGGGGCATCTGCCCCTGGTAGGGTCTCCCAAGGCAAACAGGTCTCGGGGGAGAGCCCAGACTAAGAGCGGTTCAAAAAACCCTGATGATAAGCAGCCCTAGGACTGAAGTTACCTCGCCCGGACCAGGGAAACCGGGGCACCCTCCCGGAGCCGGAGCTGGTGAGGGAGGTGGAGCGTTACCAGCTAGATATAGTTGGGCTCACCTCCACGCACAGCGCTGGCTCTGGAACCAAACTCCTGGAGAAGGGTTGGACTTTGTTCTTTTCTGGAGTCGCCCAGGGTGAGAGGCGCCGGGCGGGAGTGGGGATACTCACGAGTCCCCGGCTGAGCGCCGCCGTGTTGGAGTTTTCCCCGGAGAACGAGAGGGTCGCCTCCCTGCGCCTACAAGTTGCGGGGAGTAAGGCTCTGACTGTTGTTTGTGCTTATGCACCAAACAGCATTTCGGAGTATCCGGCCTTCTTGGAGTTGGTGGGAGGGGTCCTGGAAAGGGCGCCGCCTGCCGACTCCATAGTTCTCCTGGGAGACTTCAACGCTCACGTGGTCGACGACAGAGAAACCTGGCGGGGAGTGATTGGGAGGAACGGCTTGCCCGATCTGAACCCGAGCGGTGTTTCGTTGTTGGACTTCTGTGCTAGCCACAGTTTGTCCATAACAAACACCATGTTTGAACATAAGGTGGCTCATAAGTGTACCTGGTACCAGAACACCTTAGGCCGGAGATCAATGATCGACTTCGTAATCGTATCATCTGATCTGCGGCCGTATGTTTTGGACACTCGGGTGAAGAGAGGAGCAGAGCTGTCAACTGATCACCACCTGGTGGTGAGTTGGATCAGATGGCGGGGGAGTCGGCCAGAAAGACCTGGCAAGCCCAAACGTGTAGTGAGGGTGAACTGGGAACGTCTGGCGGAGGATCCTGTCCGGGAGGTCTTCAACTCCCACCTCCGGAAGGACTTCTCACACATCCCGAGGGAGGTTGGGGACATGGAATCCGAGTGGATCATGTTCAAAGCCTCTATTGTGGACGCGGCCGCTAGGAGCTGTGGTCGGAAGGTCATCGGTGCCTGTCGTGGCGGCAACCCGAGAACCCGGTGGTGGACACCGGGGGTGAGGGAAGCCGTCAAGCTGAAGAAGGAGGCCTTTCGGGCTTGGTTGGCCCAGGGGTCTCCTGAAGCAGCTGACAGGTACAGGCAGGCCAGAAGGACTGCAGCTGCGGTGGTCACGGATGCTAAAACCCGGGCATGGGAGGAGTTCGGGGAGGCCATGGAGAAGGACTTTCGGTTGGCCTCAAGGAGGTTCTGGCAAACCATCCGACGACTCAGGAAGGGAAAGCAGGGCCTTCCCCAGGCTGTTATCAGCGGGGGAGGGGGGCTGCTGACCCAGACAGAGGATATCGTCGGGCGGTGGAAGGAGCACTTTGAGGAACTCCTAAACCCGGTCAACATGTCCCCTGAACAGGGGGCAGCGCCTGAAGACTTGGGGTTGGATGAACCCATATCCCTGGCAGAGGCCACTAAGGTAGTCAAAAAGCTCCTTGGTGGCAAGGCGCCGGGGGTGGATGAAATCCGCCCTGAGATGCTGAAGGCGCTGGACTTTGTTGGGCTGTCTTGGCTGACACGCCTCTTCAATGTCGCATGGGGGTCGGGCACAGTGCCCATGGACTGGCAGACCGGGGTGGTGGTTCCCATCTTCAAGAAGGGGGACCGGAGAGTGTGCTCGAATTATCGGGGTATCACACTACACAGCCTCCCGGGAAAAGCTTATGCCAGGGTGCTGGAACGGAGGCTCCGACCGTTTGTCGAACCTCGGATTCAAGAAGAACAGTGCGGGTTTCGTCCTGGTCGTGGAACAGTGGACCAGCTCTTTACCCTTGCAAGGATACTGGAGGGGTCCTGGGAGTTTGCCCAACCAGTCTACATGTGCTTTGTGGACTTGGAGAAGGCTTTCGACCGGGTCCCTCTGGGCTTTTTGTGGGGGGTGCTGCGGGAGTATGGTGTGCCGGACCCGTTGCAACGGGCCATCCGGTCTCTGTACGCCTGCAGTAGGAGCTGTGTTCGTATCCTCGGCAGTAAGTCAGATACGTTCCCGGTGGGTGTTGGCCTCCGCCAGGGCTGCCCTTTATCACCGGTCCTGTTCGTGACTTTCATGGACAGGATATCTAGGCGCAGCCGTGGGGCGGAGAATGTCAGGTTCGGGGATCTCAGGATAGCCTCTCTGCTGTTTGCAGATGATGTGGTCCTGTTTGCCTCCTCGGACCATGACCTCCAGCATTCACTGGGGCGTTTTGCAGCCGAGTGTGAAGCGGCGGGGATGAGAGTCAGCACCACGAAATCTGAGGCCATGGTGCTCTGCCGGAAACCGGTGGATTGCTCCCTCCGGGTGGGGACAGAGTGCCTACCACAAGCGAAGGAGTTCAAGTATCTCGGGGTCTTGTTCACGAGTGAGGGTAAAATGGAGCGGGAGATCGACAGGCGTATCGGTGCGGCTGCAGCAGTAAAACAGGCGTTGCACCGGGCCGTCTTGGTGAAGAAGGAGCTGAGCCGAAAGGCAAAGCTCTCAATTTACTGGTCGGTCTACGTCCCAACCCTCACCTATGGTCACGAGCTTTGGATCGTGTCCGAAAAAACGAGGTCGCGGATACAAGCGGCCGAAATGAGTTTACTCCGTAGAGTGGCCGGGCTCAGCCTTAGAGATAGGGTAAGGAGCTCGGACATCAGGAGGGAGCTTGAAGTCGAGCCGCTACTCCTTCGTGTCAGCTGAGGTGGTTCGGGCATCTAATTAGGATGCCTCCAGGACGCCTCCCTTTAGAGGTTTTCCAGGCACGTCCATCTGGTAGGAGGCCCCGGGGAAGACCCAGGACACGCTGGAGGGATTATATCTCCCAGCTGGCCTGGGAACGCCTCGGGATCCCCCAGAATGAGCTGGTAGATGTTGCGGGTGAGAGAGAAGTCTTGGTCAGCCTGCTTGACCTGCTGCCTCCACGACCCGACCCCGGATAAGCGGTGGAAAATGGATGGATGGAAGAGGGGGAAAGCGGGGTTGGCAGTCAGGGAGCAAAGGCAGATAGGGGGTAAATACATTTAAATGCATTTGTACGGTGAAGCATACATATGGAATAGGTTGCAATGAATGCAAGTTGTTAAGCATGGAAGCCGGATAAAAGGAGGCCGAGGAACATGTGGGAAGCACCACGGCTAAGCGTTGATAAGACGGTGGGCGGTAAAATAAATATTTGCAAGTAATTTAACATAAACAGCTCAGGCACATTACAGTAACATGTAAACGCAAGCAAACACGCATACACACACACACACACACACACTCACCAGTGAGAGGGACGAGCTGGTGGTTAAGACTAAAGCGGTTCCCAACTGCCTCGTTGACAGGCAGCTAAACCGCATTAGCCGAAACAATGGAGCACTCAATCTCGTCCACGTTCCTCGGAGAGTCCCAGAGAGTGAGAGAGGGGTAGCGGGGTGAGAAGGAAAGAGATTTTGCCTAATATACGTGGGGAGGCTGGGGCTTTGGCGTGACCCGGTTTCCAACGTGCACTGTCTGTCAGCTGGTAATTGAGGAATAGCAAGCTATAGGCCGGAGCCTGAGTCAGTGGATAAGTAATGATGTTCTTGGGTCATTGACCCCCGTCCATTATAGTTAATCTAATGTGAAAAAATAAATAATGAAATTCACCTACGAGGTGATCCTGCGACGGATCAGCGCTCTTGCCAATGTGTCAGCACTCGTTCTAAGACGTGTCTTAAAAAGGCAGTAAAAGCCAGTTGATTCCCACAGACCGGGCACAGCTGTTGTGAGAGGCTGAGTGACCGAGGAATCTGTCCGTCATCTGTCCGCTGTCTTCAAAGCGCTGCTCACTGAGGTGGTTTTTGCAAAGCGGAATAAAGTCTGAAACACCGGCGTGTGATCGTTTGCTCATTCAATTGTGATTTTCACTGCAGCAATTATTTTTGAAATGCTGTACATTACTTGATTTTATGAATCTATATCTATATGGCCGAAGAGCAAAACCTCCTATCTGAAAAAATTGCTTTTATTTTTTCAAAATGTTTTATTTTCTTTCTTCTATTTGTTAAGGATACCAGAAAAAAAAAGAAGAAAAAAAAGAAATACAAAGAAAAAATACAAAAGAAAATACATCATTTTGCAGATATGAGGTTTTGCACATCGGTCATCGATGTGTAAAAGCAACAAATATGGCTTCTGAAGACGGGTGTGTGTGCGCAGCGCCACACTGGTTGTTTTTTTCTGGCTGTACGCAACACACTGATGACGTGTTGTGAAGTTACACTCCTGTCGTGAATGTGTGTCCAGCTGGAAATTTGAGAGGGTCCGTGTTTACCTCTGGACTCCCATATAGATATCGAATATTTATTGTGCACTAGACGTCAAACTTTCGGAGTTAACTTCTAATAAGCCTCGAACGACCTCCACTGAAGTTTCTTTCACGTTAGCCTGGACTCAGAGGCCCAGGTACCGAATAACTATTGTGCACGAGGCATCAAACTTTCAGAGGTAACTTCTAATAAGCCTCAACTGACCTCCACTGAAGTTGTTCAAGTTCATTCTATGTCTTTCCTTCTTGTAACGCACTTCGTTCTGTATTATATGAAAAGGCATATTACAAATAAAGTGTATTATTATTATTATTATTCAAACCACCCAGCAGACACACAGTGACCGTATAGCACATGTGTGGCTATCGCCTGACAGTTTGGTGCAGGGAATTCAGCGCAGAGTGACTTTATCGGGCTGACACTGGAAATGAGATTGATGGGAGCAGCGAGAGGGAACCAAACAGTAAAGGTGTGAGCCATAAAACCAAAGCAATGAGCTGAAAGACAGCGAAACACTTTATAGAGCGGAAAGGGAACCGCAGAGCTAAATGATATTCTTCGTGGGTTCATCACCTTCCACATGATATAATCCCTTGAACCTTTGTTAACATGGCAATATTAATTGAAAGAGTTCAAATATTTAATGGAGACAGTCCCGCACTTATTTGCTCTCCGAGATGAGATGTGTAAGAATTAACCAAAGGAACTAAATGAGTCTGTGTGGAGCTTAGCTTAGCATAAAGCATGCAGGCAAAGTGTCCTCTAAAACTGAGACATGTAAGTATTTTGTCTTGTTTATTTATCTGATTAAACAATAGATATGATTTGACTTTTTCGGGATAATTTATGATTAGTTAGACTGTAACATTGCCAGGTTTGGGATCATCATGCTCATACAGAGACGACAATGGAAAATCAGCAAACTTCCCCACTGTGGGACTAATAAAGGAATATCTAATCTAATCTAAAATTGTGCTCATCTTAACTGGCAAGCACAGCCAAAATATTTATTTTAATTATTTTCTGGCTGAAACAAACATGATCAGGTGTCTAAATAAGCTTTAAATTTGTGGCTGCAGAGGCATTTTTGCTATTATGTTTTGCGTTACCCCAACACGACACAGAGATGAGGTTGATACCATCTTTAATCTTAATACATCTTTCACACATGGCCCGAGCTAAACTCGGTCCAGTGCTGCAGAGCCTCTCATCGAGATGATATACCAGTCATGACGCAACTCTCTCTTTCTCTCTCTCGCTCTCTCTCTCCAATCTCCTATATTAGATAATGCACAGGCCACCATATAAAGAGCAATAGATTATTCTATTCGTGGTGACAACAGAGGAGAAAGGGGGAGTGAAGGAGGATTATAAAGAGCAGAATGATGAGGAGGCTAATTTAAGCAGTTTGAAAATGCTGGAGAGAATAAGAGAGGGATGACGAAAGAAAGAGAGAGGGGCGTGAGAGGGAAGGCTTAATGGAAATAAGTGTATGTGGTAAGGTGCCAACTGTCGGGAGTTTTGAAATATGTTTATGGAAGAAAAAACACATTTTAGTACATGTATTTTGGAAAACAAAATGCCTCTTTTCCTAATCCACTCTTCTCACCTCTGCTAGCCGGCATAAATCTCTCCCCAGCAGTAATGAACTATTATGATTGCTGAGAGTATATTTACCGTGTTGACAGAGGCTACACTCCTCAGTCCCAGAGGGACCACAATGAGTTATGTAGCACCTTTCTTTTTTCCCTCTCCTCCCCTTGCCTCTGTCTGTCTCGCTGCTTCCTACTTGTAACTCTCCTTCTCTCACTTAGCCATATGGGGAATGACACATGGATCTCTCATCTTCTCCCACAGTGCAACGGGGCTGTGCGACTGTTGTGTTCTGTGCGGTACGTAGTTAGCAGAGCCTGTGGTGATGTATTGAGCGTAATGGCCAACAGTGTTTGTTGAGATTAATTGATACTAATGGCTAACACGGTTAGCGGTGAGTGATGGCTGCTCCGCTGCAGAGACACTGGAGGATTGGACACAAATCAAGTTGCGACTCGGCTTCCACTGCAGCAACACGCTCCGTCTGTTCTGTCATCTACAGAGGTGTGTGTGTGTGTGTGTGTGTGTGTGTGTGTGTGGGGGGGGGCACTTCGGCCACTGGTTCGCTGCTTTGCTGGAGGCTTTTGTTACAAATTGGGACATCCACAGTTTGACAACTTAATTGCTCCAAATAAACTGAGATGCACCCACAGTTTTAGAAGTAAAAGAAGAACAACAACAACAACTAAAGATGCGGGGTATCATCTAAAAATGTTTCATCCACCGGAAAAATGCCGTGAAAAGTTTCACGAACAAGCAACATCATGACAGGAAGTGACGTGAACGATGCATATGCATTAGAGATTAAGTAATGTAATCCATCTTAAATTGTGTCTTTGCAAAATCCATACAAGAGACATGTGTTAACACCAGACAGTCACAGAGCGAGGGATACAAAATCCTTTCCACCAAGAAAGTAACCGAAATTTGGGTGAAAGCTCCGAACGGAGAGATGATTTCCTTTATGCTCGCTTTGACCCTTTAATGTGGGCAAAAACCATGCCAACACTCCTCTAATATGCAGCCTCCAGTTTTACTCGAGAGAAATGACTGACAGGCTGTTTCTGACGTGAGCTACATGCCGTTGAATGTTCACCAGACCCACAAAAGCCAAACAGAGATGGCCCGGTGTGGAAAGAAAAGAAACCCTGCAAGTTGAATTGATTTTTGTTCCACATTATTAAAAACACTAATGGCAACTGCAGGTACACGCTCTGTTGTGTCCCTAAATCAGCCACCAAGTACTTTAAAGAAGTCCCTGCTCAATAACACTTTCCAGACCAGACGATCTTATGCGTTCTTCCGATTTACGCTTTGAATAAACACTTTTTTCTCTCTCAACGGATCAACCGCCGTATAACGCTTCAGCAGAAACCTCATTAGTTCAAGTCACGTCCCCGTTGCACTGTATCATAAACTGATCCTCCTCTCCTCGGCGCCTGCCTCTTGTTAATCACAGAATGTGACTTGACAACTATTTGAAAAAGTACCCATCATTCCCCAGGGGCCGGGATGACTCATCCAGTATGGCTGCCACTCCATCACACTGGGCTGGCCTAAAAAAAAAAAAGGCCCCCCCCCTTCTTCTCCCTCCCAATCACTTCGTCATCGCTCCTCTTCACCTGCCCCGCTCGGGACTCATTCTGTTCGACCTCTGAACTGGTCCAAAGGAGCGTATCGATGCTCCTCATCTCCTCCAGATGTCTGACAGACAGCTCTGACAGCAGGAAGGGGCGGTCCGCTGGGCTTCCTCCCTCACAAGGTTTTAAACTTTGCCTTATCCACCCCCCCACACACACACACACACACACACACACAGACACACACACACACACACACACACACACACACACTTACATGCCCCCACTGCCTCCTCTTTCTAACCCCAGGAGGTCTAAAATCCCATCATCCCTCTATGTCAGCGTCGCTGTTGCAATCCCCCCCTTCAATTAGCATAATGTTCCCATTCCCTTGCCGCCTCACTCCTCCTGTATCAGACTCTCAGTCTACGTCTTATGACTTTCTCTCTATTAGCTTTGCTCTCTCTCTCTCTCTTTATCTCTCTATCACTCTTCTCTCTCTCTACCTTAATGTCTTTGATTTGAGTGTACAACTTTATTAGAGGTGTGAGTGAGAAAGGTTGCATGGAAATATCCATCCATCCATCCATTATCCGAACCGCTTATCCTCTTTAGGGTCGCGGGGCGCTGGAGCCGATCCCAGCTGTCATTGGGCGAAGGCAGGGTACACCCTGGATAAGTCGCCAGTCTATCCAGGGCTTGCATGGAAATATATATATATGTATATATATATATATATACACACACATATTTTTGTATAATGTTTGTCTCTTTCTTTTCATGTTTAGTTTATCTGTTACTTCGTTGACACTTGACACCCCCTGCATGCTTACACATGAACAAGCAGCAGACACCGCCCTCAGTGACCACAAGCACACAATAATGAACATCCATGCTGGAGTGTCAGCTGGCTGCACAACATAAGGACTTGAGGGCTGACCAGAGCCGTGGCAGGAGCTAGTAGATCGTGCATTAGAGCTTTCTAATTGCCTAAACTCCAGTAAGTGCCCGCAGCTCTCCATCTAAGCAGCCGACTTGAATACAACTCATCTTCTGTCTAACGACATAATGAGGCTACGCTGAACTCAGTATACCACCCGCAACGGATCCACAGTAAAAGTCACAAGTAATACTCTTCAGTGGGAGGCTTTCACTGTGAAGCCACTGTGGGAAATACTGAGCAATACTGACATTTACTGAGTTAAATGTTGATAGGCAAGGTTCCATTTTGGGATACACTACTGCAGTGGGAAGAAATGCAGGCATTCCAAGCAACTTGGAAAGACTTATAATTTCTGCTTGATGCATTCAGAACAATATATGTTTTTGGGGTATCTGATTCTCGTCTATATTCGTGTCTGTCAACATGACTGAAAACACTGGATCACATGCTTTCACGTGTTTAAATATTCATAACGCGCATCTGATCTGAATCCCATTAAAATCCCATTGTCACTTTTACCAGGCAGTGTGAACGTTGCCTTCATGACCAGACTAACAGCGGGACACCAGAGCAGCGGGCAGAACATGAGAGGGAGAATTGGGCCGAGCGTGCCGTTGCAGTCAGTGACCTTGTGGAACCATCTGAAGTGTTGGTCTCTGTCCTCCTCTCAGACTGAGTGCTCTGCTGCTGCCACATCACTGGACTGATGTGAGTGATGGAGGACTTGCTTAACTCCATCCTACAAGGACAGGAAAGAAGGACACATGATGTCCTGTAACATCTGAATGTCAACTGTGGACCACTGTGCAATGTCGCCCTCTGTTGATATGGAATATAGAGCAGTGAGTCCCAATTTTATTTTTTAGGGACCACAACTACCAATATGACGGACATTTGCAGCCTGTGCATGCAACAGTTTAGCAGTTAGGAACAAAATAACCACCTTCATCACTGTAGCCTTCCAATAATTAAACAGAAAGAGTACAACATACACAAAAAAATGACCTGACAGCAGCCAACACAGAGATGTTAAGACAATGTAACTCCACAGCATGCAGCTGCAGCCTCCAAACATTGATGAAAGCAAAACAAAAAAAGATTTTTTTTTGTGGTGTGTTGTTGTAATCAACGTCTCCATATATCTGCTCTGGGTTATTGCATTCGTTCTCAAAGTAAATAGTAACGTTTATTTATATTGCACTTTTCACAGACACAGGAGTTGAAAAACCCCCATAAATTAACAAAAAAAAGTGACCATAACAGGGGCCAAAACATTACAACAGGTAAGGAAGCAAAAGTAAAATACACAATAAAAACAATAAATAAATAAAAAACTGATAAAAAGTAAAGCAGGCCACTGAGCTCCTCAAACTGTTCAAACGCATCAGAGCTGTCTGAGTCATATCTCTCTCTCCAGGGATTATTGTCAAGCGCGCGCCTGTAACTTCGTGGATGTGTTTGATTTGAGTCACCGAGCATGCAAGCTGCGCATGCGTAAAGTCATTATCGTAAACGAACGAGAAGGAACCCCTTTTTTTCATCTATATGCCGAATGGTAAAATTAACCATTATCTATAAGGACCTCATCCTTCATTCTATTGCATTGTTGTGCTTTGTTTTTGCTGTTAATACACACTCTTCCAGAGTGTTTTGTAGAACATATTTAATAAATACAATCTGGCCAGTAGATGGCGGCAGCTTTGTGGTTAAAATTCATCAGTCAACGCTGCACAGTGTATCATTGGGTGCAAGAAGGGGCAGTGCACGGCAGTTTTTAGGAGAGATAATAAAAGTGGGATGTGTTGTTTTCTCCCTTTTTACTTTTTTTTGGTTTTGTCCGTATCTACGGTTCTGATTGGTCGTCATTTTTAGAATAGTTTTCTTTCTTCTCTCTGACTGAACTTTCGCCTATAAAACCTATGATGATGTGAAAGCTTCATTCTTCTGTGCAACAAGGCTCAATTGATGGACTTATCGAATTGCGAGGCCAAAATCAACTTTAACACTGGATTAACTTGTACGGTGCAATATCAGTTACACACTTAAAGCTGGTGCATTTTCGTTAATCACTCTCAACTGAAGTGCTCAGGTCCGTAACGGTGCTCTGAACCCGGGATCAGTGTCTTTACGCACAGTTGGCGCCATGGCAAACTCGTGTCTTCAACTGAGCGGCTTCCTCGTCAGCTGCATCGGCTGGCTGGGTATCGTGATCGCGATATCCACCAATGAATGGGTGATTATGTGCAAATACGGCTTGAACACATGCAAGAAGATGGATGAGCTGGAAGCCAAAGGACCCTGGGCGGAATGTGTCATATCCACGGGACTCTACCACTGTTACGCCCTAACGCAGATCCTGGAACTACCAGGTACTGTTCTGTGTGTCCCTGCACCCGCACTGTTGTTTGTCTTCTTTGAGACTCATAAACTGAACTTCTCATCCCACCTGATGTCTGTTTACAGGATGCTATTTCCATAACTTCTTCTGAATACAGCTTGGTTTTAACCCCCCTTTTCGTGAGAAAATACCCATAAAGCTTGATGGAATGTTTACTTTCTTTTGGCCTTAATATCATATTATATTTCATTATGTGCTTCCGTAGCCTACATCCAGACGTCTCGTGCCCTGATGATCACAGGTTCCATCCTCGGTCTCCCCGCAGTGGCGATGATCCTCATGTCCATGCCCTGCATCAGCTGTGGCAACGAACCCCAGAGCTCCAAGAACAAACGCACCGTCTTGGGAGGAGTGCTTATACTCATAGTCGGTAAGAGACTCAACTTTGGCTGATTCGCTCAATGCAACTGGAATGAATTAGTGGAATGTCATAGTCAGATGTACACATGGACACACTAATATCCTCAAATGCATACAAGCTGCTCTGAGCGGAGGATGTTGAATATGACTGTCTTCCTCCCAAAGGGTGCACATATGCACACACTCATATATGTGCCTGTTCCATTGACTCACCCACCAGATCCCATAACATTCCTCTCCTCCGCCTACTCTCATCCACACCTTCCATTTGTCCTGCATGGAAGCTCACTCCCTGTTATGTCCAGTTTACGGTGCTTATGCATATTTAAAGCCTGTGTCCGTCGTTTGACTTTTCCACTGCCCACAAATTTCACAGCGATACTATTCCCAGGATGTTCCGTGCAGCCCAATTACTTATATGAAAAGCTTTATGCCTTGAGTTAATATTGTCTATTTTTATTTTGTTTGTGTGTTTGCATGCTTGTTGCACAGCGGAATAAAAATCCACTCCCCACATTGCCTGCATACTGGCAGTGGAATCGCCCCAGCAGCAATTAGTTTGAGTCCAACTTTAATTATTTTTGCAAACTGTGTTCTTTGAAGCATCAGCTGGGAAACTTTCAGCCCACACATTATTTGTGGATTTGGTTATTGGCCTTTCTAGTGCAGTATTTTCAAATTGCACTCGTAGTTAAAGGATTTCATGCAGTGGCTCCGTGTTAACCATGAGTGTATATACTGGCACAAACCCAACATATACCAAATATGTCCATGTCAGCTGGATTTCAGTGTTTGTGTAAGTCTTAGATCAGGCCTCGCTTCTACAGTTCAAGGCCAAGCGTGTATAACAGCATTAAGTCTTGCTGCTAAATAATATTATTGCACACATTCTTTCTTCCACTCTGTCATCCCTTTGTGTCCTGTTGAGGAACAAATCCTAAAAACAACTATAATAGGTCCACTGACACCGTGTACTCACACCAGCATACAACCAATCATCTATCCTCACCTTGGTGGTTCCATTTTACGTCTGTTATCTGGTCTCTTTGGCATCCTCTTTAGCAGCGGCAAGATGTGCGCAATTTTGCATCCCCGTTTGCTGTGTTATTTTTCCTTCGGAGATAGCACTGTATGGTCAAGCTGTACTGTGTGTGTGTGTGTGTGTGTGTGTGTGTGTGTGTATAATATTCAGCATCATCATTTTGCATTCCCTTTTAGATACACTTTATTCAAGTTTTTACGTACGGGTGTCTAATTTAGGTTGTGAGTGCTTTCATTTGCATCATTTTGCATTCCCTGTTTTATTATGTAATGTGTCTTTTAAAGCTCTGTGTCATGGTACAACCTTTTGGTGTGTATATACTCATTTAGCTGCACCATTTTGCATTCCTAATGTAGTTTACTTTTGAGTCTGTTTTACATCGCTTGTATTGCTTTACACCATTTTGCATCCCCAGTTGTATTTTGTAATTTAATACTTTAATTTATAGTGTAGTAATACAATCAATTCCCAATTTAATTGCACTTTGAATCAGTCTTGGTTTTTCTTTTCTTCAAAGTGACATTTCTGTGCTTAAATGTTGCTTTGAGAGACACTATTGTATACTCCAGAATTAACTCTTCTCCCGGTTTCTTCTCAGCACTGTGTGGTATGGTGTCTACGATCTGGTTTCCCATCGGCGCCCACCATGAGCGCGGCCTCATGTCGTTCGGCTTCTCCCTCTACACTGGATGGGTGGGCAGCATCTTCTCCCTGCTGGGCGGGTGCATTCTCACCTGCTGCTCCTTGGAGTCCTCCTCGTCTCGCCCCTACCAGGACAACAACCGCTTCTACTACTCCAAGCAGGGAGGCGGAAACCCGCCTGCCGCCCCCTCCACCAATCACGCCAAGAGCGCTCACGTCTAAACGCGGAGAGATTGAAAACTTGTATATAGAGACATATACACTAGCACACACACGCACACATGTCCAATCACGGAGCAGAGGGAGACACATAAACACATGTTCAAGAAATATACACAAGTCCTTGACAAGCACACAGACATACATAAAAGAGACTTTCACACATCCAAACACACAGACTGTTTTTGTCGGAGCTTTTTTTTCTTTCGCCGCCGATGGATTGTCTTGTATCCCAGAGCTCATCTTCCAGCCTCCTTGTGTTGGGCTCGGTGTGGACCTGCTGTTGCAGAGGCCTTGTGGACTGATCCCCAATATAACGTCTATTTTTCTATTTAGATGCACCTATGAAATCGTATGAGTGTCTTCGTTGATAAATCTGTTGTTGTGGTTTTAATCGTATAATACGATGATCTGTTGTTTTGATTAGGGCAGGGTGTGACAGTATTATATTTTGAGTTATGTTCATTAACTTTGTTTATGTACATTGATTTTTTTCCTTGACAGTATATTGTTCAACTCTCTGGTGCATTTGCCTTCTGAGTGATGGACTTGATTAAAAAGAAAAGCCCAGTTTTTTTCTCCCAGCCACTGTAGGATGATGGGAACATAAATTTCACAGGTTTAACCAGCAGTGTTACAGTCTGTATTCCAGCCTGAGTGACTAGGCAAAAATGTTAGAGTACAGCAACTCTAATAGTACAATCACTCATCTAATAGTAGCATTTCCTCTAAACCCATTTTATGTGACTAACTTTAAGCAGCTTAGCCTGTAACGGGGGAATTATACATTTCCATTAAACATCTTAGTCTAAGTTCTTCATATACAACAGTCTGTAGCTGAAATTATGTTTGCAAAAAAAAATAAAAAGCACAGTATTATTTAGATTAGCTTCTCTTACAAGAATGCAATGACTTGAATGTTCAATAACTCAAAAATGCTCTGAACACAGATGGACATTTTCAACTCGGATCCACACAGAAGCAATATTAGCTGGTTATTTATTGTTTCACTGATGTGCTGTTGTTTGATTTTCTGTAATAAAGACAAAATGAAAAGTGCCTTTGCCTCGAGTCGATAAGATGATCTCATCCCACGCATCACTTTCTTTTACTCCATCTGGATGTTAGGCTTAAATGTGATGTGATACACACATTGTGGATCTGTGTGTGGGGAATGTCTCCGTGTGTGTGAATATAAGCTGAAGACAATGAGAAAACACAAATTGTTTTTAACGCATCACATCTGTAATCTCACACAGAGACCTTGAGTTAGGTCAGCACAGAGCAGCCTGTCTCCAAGACACTTAAAGTCACACACTGTACCGGCCTCCCCTGCAACACACACATACACACACACACACACACACACACACATGCAACAAATAACTATAATTGTGTCCAGTGTGTGGCTGACTGTGTGCTCATCTGTCCTTATCAAGGTCACATGATACTTTGGAAACAACAGGTGACTTCTCATTGTCCTCAGCTTATCTTCAAACACACACGCAGCCATACACAACCGTATGCCCTAATTTTGTAACACATCATTCTGTCACTTGTACTTCCTGCCATGTCTATGTGTGCAGGTGTGTGTGTGTGTGCAGGTGTGTGTGTGTGTGTGTGATCATTCTCTGAAATGTGATTCCAGGACAAAGCATCCAGGTTACATGAGGCCAGTGGGAGAGGCGTGGCCAACCAGACTGGTGGTCTTACAGTATGATGTTCTTATGTTTTTTTATCTGACAATACAACTTAATTGTTGACTAAGAGCTCTGCTCCAGGACATTATCATACAACAACACTAATACTCTGCGATATTCAATCCTTTAAAGCAATTATTTTCTGATGAGGCATGTATTTCTATTTCTCATGTATACCCACCGTGCATCGACCTGGCTTGTCCGTTTCTACTTCAGTGGAAATATCCGGTTCATTTCCCAGAATACCTTTCAGCAACACCCAGAAGCCCCTGTGACCCCTTCCCTTTCCTTTCCTGCATGTGTTTATGCATTGGAGGGGAGAACAGAAATCTCAGCAATAACGTTTGAGCAGTACACTGAGTTACAGTCGAGCCCCCTGATCAAAACACAATTTGCTCACGGCTGAGTTGTGACCCGGTTTATTGAAGCTGCACTGCTGCTGGATGAACTCCCTCAGATCATCGCTGCATTGTGGAGACGCAACAGAAACCCGTGCTCTGGTTCAGCGGGAGGAGGGGAACCATAACTTGAACTTTCTGTGTACAGCATTGTAACTGTATGTCAGTGATGTTGTACAAGTATACTGTAGAATTGGCCTATGGGTTATAATCTAACGAGGAAACAATTAAATTAAGCACGGATACAGCCCATAACTTGAGCTCCTGAGTGGACACCATCACAGCCTTCATTCAGTAGCCTGTGTGACTACTCGCAGGGCTATTTGTTTTTTTGCAACCAGAGGGGACACGAGTGGGTGGAGCTAAGTACTAAGTACTACTGAACACCAAATGAGCCATTTTTAGGCAACCTTAAAGGTGAAAGCACACCGTGAAATGGTTAAAGTTATGAGACCGAACAATGCGGTTAAAGCAACCTGTCACTCACGAAGCAACACCCTAAAGCATGCCTCAATTTATCGTGTCTTTTAATCAAAACGGGACCATGATCTAATAAATGGACATCATGCTGTACACTGTAAAACATCACAGCCCTGTTTAGTTACTTCCACTTACTACTTCTCTTTAACTCAAAGAGCTCTGATAAGTTTTAGCTTTTGAACTTAACTGTTCAAGTTAAACGTAGTTAAACTTACAGTAATGCGTTGTGTTGACTTCTTTGAAATTTGTTCAAGTTAATTCAACTTGGCTCTTTAAGTTGTCAGTAAAAAAAAAAAGACTGGAAAAAGGCGGGAGTGGGGGATAAAAGAACAAATGTTGTCATGTTTGAGTTTTAGGGAAACTGTCTTTTTTTAAACCATGGCCAGGTTGAAGCCTAGCCATAATCTACTGGATAAACACTGCAGATAAGTCAAATACTTAAATTCCAATGAAAATATCGGCATTTTGTGGTAAACAAGAAAGGACTACTTCCACCGGCGGAGGGAGTCTATTAACCTGACAACCTCCAGTGAATCGAGGCGGAGCAATTCACCGTTACTTTCAACCTGCATCAAGTAGAGCGGACTGAACAGAGCTGAGGATTCCTCTCGCTTTGCTTCGGCACATGAAGGTGAGTTTAAATTATGACTTTAATTCATTTTCTTAATTAATAGCATGGGTAACGTTAGTAATGTAACTGTAAATGTAATGTGCTTTTCAATGGTCTGGAAAGGCTAGCTAACTGTGTGGCTTTAATATTCAGCTAGCTTAACAATTTCCCTTAATAGTTTTTCCCATGAACTTCTAAGACAAATGGTTGACCTATTTTATTTGTCCTGCAGTTGATAAAACGTAATTAATGTAGAACTAGAAGCTATTGGTTCATTTTATTAAGTGACCGCAATTTTCTTTCATTACCCGCCAACTAGCTTGTTAGGTTAACTAGCTTGTTAGGTTAGCTAGCTAGCTCGCGCGTGCTAGCTAACCAAACACGAGCATCCACGAACATTAAGCAGGCTATAGAGTCATGGCTGAGGGATTCACATTGAAGGCTGAGTCAGTGCCCATGCTTTGCTTGCTCTTTGTCAGTGGGCAAAATGTATTTATTAATGGGTTGATATTTAGTTTGTATGCCAGTAATTACTTGTATTAATGCGCTCCGCGTGGTGCATGTTTGCACCCACACAGCAGACAGCATTTAGAAATGTAAAAGATTGATAATTGAAGCATAAAGTAAATGCACGTTATATTTATAATAAATACCAATATATGTGGGTTTTATTTGTCTGAAACTCATTTCACTAAATATGCAATTCTTTTGTTTTTTTTAATTTACAGATGTCATCAAGAATGTCCAGTACTTGACGTGGAAATGTAAGTTTTGTGAATTCCCCTCTAATTGACAAAGAAGAAGAATCCAGCATTATAAATATCATCATGGACATCATCATCGGTGGTGTTTAGGACTCAAGTTAGGATTATACCTTTGGTATTGCATTCATCTACCCTTATCTGTTTTTCCTAGGATGCAAACCAAAACCGAAGAACAGCTGCCCTGCCTGGTCTTCCATGCTATCTTTCAAAGGATCCCTCTGACAATATCCGGATGTGTGATGTAAGACACTGTATTTACACATTTACTACACTCAATGGTTGTAATGTGACAATGGTAACATGTTTTGTGTTCATTAGTTTTATTACCCCTAGCCACACTATTTTTTACAGAGATTTTGTATAATTACAAACTGTCTTTTCAATAGTCTCCTTCACCTTTTTTTGTTTTAGAGATTTTTAATAAGGATTCTCCAAACATTGAACTAGTACTATTTTGGAGATGTCTGTTAAGATGTGAATGTCTTTATATGTCTCCAGGTCCTTTGACAGTCTTCGATGTGGCCGAAGTAGCAGAGAAGATCATCCAACACGAGCTCAGAGACGTACCACAGGCTTTGCCATGTTGATGGCCACAATCTACTGCCTTAACCTGGAGTGCCCCCGTAATATGAACGACACCTTTGAGTTCCTTCATGAACATTAAACCGGACCAGTGCTCAGCAAGATTCCATGGGCTCAGAAGCAAACTGCTCAGATAAATGGTAAATGGACTGTATATTTTATATCTCTCTTCAAGTCTTCCTACCACTCAAAGCTATAACGCTACATGTCATCATTCACCCATTCACACCCACTCACACACTGATGGGAGGAGCTACCATGCAAGGTACCACCTGCCCATCACTAACTAACAGTCACACAAGAGAGGTCAAGAGTCTTGCCCAAGGACACATCGACATGGACTAGCGGAGCCGGGGATCGAACCACCGATCCTCTGATTGAAGGACGTCCTTGTTCTACCACTGAACCACAGTTGCCCCAGATTATAATAATAATTATAAATATAGCCAGTAAAACAATTAGAGCACATATCAAAGTCAAGCTTTAGACTAAAACTCTTCTAAACTGTAGATTGGTTGTTTTGACACGTAACACCTTTGGTGGGGCTGTTAGAATTGTGTTTAAGAAATTAAACATATAATACATTTTTATAAAAATGTATTATATGGATTTTTGTAAAGTTCTCAGTATCCCACATATTGCCTCTTCACAGCCACACTACCTTATCTCCAGCTGTCTCTAATTATGTTTCCCTTTTTTTGAAAGTATGCAATTAAGTTGTGTGTATCCATTTTTTTGGGTGTTTACAATGTTCTTATGTTTATATTGAAAACGTATGAACTTGTTGTAATTATCTCTCATTTGTCATTGTACAACCACACATACTGTCAGTATGTGGCCTGAAATGTTTTACAGTGTATTGAAGACGACTTGATATTAGCGATTGAAGCCATAAACTCATGCCAACACGTGTTGGCTGTTTTGGACTGAGCGGCTCTCTAGTATGTGTGTGGCATTTACATTGAAAATTAAATTAAATTTAAGTGGGATTGTTGGACACCATCTAGCTCATCACCTCAAAATGGACATGAAACCATTTTGCTTTAAGGAGGTCCTCCCTTATCCATTGAGTGTGTAATACATCATGCATCAACCCTCACAGCCAGGCAGAGTAACTTATATGTATATATATATATATATATATATATATATATATATATATATATATCCTTGTCAAATGTGACCTAATGTGTGGTATTCATTATAGCAAGACACTTTCCAAAAAAATGAGCAAGCCTCTTTTCAGTATTTGCAATAAATAGCTTTCATTGTTGCATGGAAGCAATATCAACAACTCAGCAAAAAAACAGTGCACCCAGGAGCAAAACAACCACACATATGGAAGAAACCATTACAAAAAAATCATACATAAAAAACAACTACATTGTACAGCTTTGTGCCAAAATATACAGAAGAGAAAAAGGAAACCAGAAAATATCTAGTCGTTTGCGTCAGACGCACACTGACTGGACACTTGGCCACAGCGAACACAGAGCACAGGAACAACACGCCTTCTCCGAGACTAAATAAACAAATAGTAGCTGACTTCAAAAGCAACAGTGGCAATATTTGATTATGCTTGTAGTTCACCCTTTATAGTATAATTCACCCTTTATAGAATTGTATTAAAATAGTTTCTGAACGTTTTCTGTAGTACTCCTACTCCTAAACCTTCTACGGTCCTATTGACGTATAGAGCCACCATTTCCAAATCCTTCAAAAGGAAAGGATTACGGTTTATAAATGAGCGTTATCGTTCTAGAGACTACAGTTGTTAAAAATATATTTGAGCAGTTTCTCCCGGGCCTCCTTTTTGATTAAACCAAAAAAGCCAGAAAGTGAAGGCTGATAACTCCGCCCAGCTCTTTTGTGCACGCCTACCCGAGGAGGACCCGAGGTTGGGAGACAGCTGTAGAAAAATACTTTTTTTTTATATCTTCAATGTTGTACTTTTTCACTGCCGGACAAACTGCTGTAGTCAATGACGTCTAGACTAATACTTTCACTGAAATACTTAGCAACTTGGATTTTTAAAAATGATCATTGCACTGCTGACTAAAGCAAAATGAAAATCTGTCTCCTTGGGATAAACCGACATTAGTAGCTCATTAGTAGACTCCCAATAAAAAATGGTTAGCTCTGTTGTTAAGTGTTCACCTGTAGAAACTATTCGGTCTCCTGTGTGTGAAAAGTAAACAAACATCGTAGACTTTGGCTTGCAGAGGTCGTGGTGGAGAGAAGGGATGTACAGCATACTGTCAGTGGCTGAGGGAGGACGAGAGAGGATTCATCCCGGGTGTTTGCTACATGTTCTACTCCCTTCTCGAACGGAGCCCTGGTTCCCACTCGGGTGGAGGAGATTACGGTATGAGCTTAGAAATACAGGAGAGGATCCAGCAAATAATCTTCTGTTAGCTCATAGAATTCACTTCACATTTAACATGATAGAGAGCTTTGTAAAGTATAAGAACGTTTTGGGTTTGAATCTGAATAGAAATGATCGGAGTCTGCAGTGAACGCATCAGCTTTTCGGTTCAATTCACTGGTTAGGATCCCGAACAATGGCGTTTTTGCAGCCGATTGGGTTGTAACACACCTGTTAAATCCTCTCAGAGCACAGGCCAACGCTCACAGGTGTAAGAGCTAAGCCCGATGTGTGGTTTAGTGTTCTGTTACGTCTCGTAGCGATCAATCACCACATGCAAGTACAACATTTACAGTCTGGGCCTCGTGCATGAGGGCATGCAGCACATTCACCAGACGGTCACATTGAGGCGCAGGCATGGACCACACACACACACACACACATTGCACATGCACTCACGCAGTGTATGCATACACGCACAGAGCAGATAAAATAGTAGGTTGACTGTACAGTCCAGTGGCGGAGCAACGCCTGAATTCTCAATCTTATTTTGGCTGAGCTTTGAACGCAGATTCTTTTGGCTGGAGTCTGGAGGGGATCCGGGTGGGGAGGGGTATTTTGGCTGTGTAGAAATACAATGGAATATATATGTTTGGATGTGTGTGAGATTTAAAGTGCAAATGTTTTAGGATGTGCTGTTTTTTTGTTTTTTTCTTTCACAACCCTGATGACCGGACAGAACGCTGATATTGGACAATTCTGCGAAACCTCCAATTACATTCAATGGCAACAATTCTTTTAAATATCTATTTCTGACTATATGGAGTTAAGATCATCACTTCGTCCCACTCCCGCTGTGCTGAGCTTGGTGTTTCTTTGTGTGAAACATATTTTACATTTCATACACTGAACTTTGGTTAAGGTGAGGCAACTGAAACAAATAGGAAAGATCATGTTACAGTAAAAAAGAAAGGCAACACAAATTGTTGCTTTCAGGGCTGAACACCAATAAGAAAATATGTTCTTTTTTCTTGTGATATATTCCAATAAATGTTTATTTTGCTACATGAAGGTCTTTGCATGAAATACTGAATTCAATATTTACACCTTTTTTTGTTGGCCAAAGGGTTTTCAAATTAAAATAAATTGAGTTCATATATATAGCTTGTAAAATATACACTATACCATCCGGGTTTCCAGAAAAGACACAAGAGAGGACATGACCTCAAAGGTTAGCTACAGCCACGGCTGCTCTCTGATAGGAAGGATGGGCCACACCCTTATGTTCCACTACACCTCGGCAAGCTGCAGAATCATCCAATAGCGCAATTTCTCAGAATAGTGGGCTGTGTTTTTGGGACGGTATCACAATCATTTCACTGGACGACACCAAAGGAGTTTGGAAATATGTGGGAGGAGCAGAGGTAGGGCGGAGGGTTCAGCGTGGCATCCTTAGATTTAGTGCATTAGACAAATAAGGCTTCCCTGGAAGGGACAGATGCAGCAACAGAGGGGCAAGAGGAGAAGGTACAGGTCAGGACCACCGGGCCACACACAGCAGCAGCTATTGTAGAAGTGCCCCCATCCTAAACATAATAGCAGAACAGTGTGCTATTTGGTGTGTGTGTGACATGAGTGCATACATTCTGAGCAGTGAATCAAACCTCAAACCCCCGGCAGCATTATAGCTCACACGTCCTGCACACTGAGCTCTACAGATTGATCGATTTCCACAATGTGTCTTCGGGGTGCAGCAGCAGGGTAAATAACATGGAAGGTTTTTTCTTATTTTTGGGGGGGAGTGTTTCCTGCTCCTGGGTGAGGTCCCGGGACAGGGATGTCATGTGTGTACAGATTGTAAAGCCCTCTGAGGCAAATTTGTAATTTGTGATTCTGGGGCGATACAAAATAAACTGAATTGAATTGAATGTAAAGAGCGGGGCTTCAACACTGTAGCTACATAAAGAGGTAGGGGCAACAGGGAGGTTCACTCAGACTAGATTGGTTTTCTCCGTGGAACCACAAAGGGAGGCGACTAAATGTGATCCGGTGATGAATCAGAAAGGGAGATAGCCGACACCCTGAGGTGAAACGGGAGCAGATTGCTCGTTTCAAATCCTGACTGAGTTGTGATTTAAGAGAGGCGACTCCCTGCTGACACCCACAGATGAATATCAACCGAGTGGTGAGGCGGGAAATAGATGAGGGAAGAGTCCGGCTGGAAGAGCAAAGGAGGGGTGGAAGTGGAGGATACACAAAATAAAGAAAGAAAGAGAGGAGTTAAAATCAAAAGAGGGGAGAGAAGGAGAGAGACAGAAGAGGAGGGATTGTATTTCAGTTCACTCAATGTACGAGTACAACTCAACAACTTGTTTACAGCACAGTTGTTCTCATTGTACGAAGGTTATTGGTGTGAAGACGGAGGTTGAAACCCACACCCATCCACAGCATTATTGATGCTTCATTTGGACGTTCCCCTTGACACAAAACCTGACATACCCCCCCCCCACACCAATATATTTAAAAATAATATAACAGTAATTGATAAATAATAAGTAACTAACGACTTAGTTTGCTAAAAAAAAATATAATATATTACATAATCCTGCCCGCACTCAACCGCAAGGTCAAACTACAGTTCTAATCCTGCCACTATTCCTACCTCCGTTCCTCAATAATATCACTTTTTGTACAGTCCCTATTTTTTTATTCTAAGAAGCAAACTATGCAGAAAATCCATTTCCTAAATTGAATGAACTGAAAATGAATTCCTTCCCTGCTCTGAGAGCTGCATCAGTGGAGAGACAAGCACACAGAAAATATAACATTCGTCACAATAAACCACGCAGGTCGTCAATTAGGATTCAACCTCTCTCTCTCTCTCTCTCTCTCTCTCTCTCTCTCTTTCTCTCTCTTCACCTTCCACTCTCTCCTCTTTTTAGTTGCGCCGATGAGTTGACAAGCCTGTGTTACGTTGCACCACCAGCTGCTTTGTTGCGGGCGGATTGGTTTTTGAGCTTCATGCTGGGGCAAAAACATAACAGATACCTACATATACATATTCAAACAACCTGAAGAACACACTTTATATCTACACACACACCGACATGAGTATCCATGTAAAAGGTGAAGTTTGATTGCATATACATCCTCACACACACACACACGCACAAACACACACACACACACACACACACACACACACACACACACACACACACACACACACACACACTAACAGGCAAAAGTAAAGTAGAAAACAGACAGAATCAGAAACTCACATACACATACAGTAGATGAAGGCACTATTGCAAGCAAAGTCCATGTACTATTTGTGACATAAAACATCAACACCTTTCCCAATACAGTCCTGAATCCCTTGGGCTAGATGTTAGTGGTCAGGGGGAATGATTAAAGACAGACTGAAAGCAAATATTTGATTAAAAATATGTTTTTTTTGTGTGTTTTTGAGAGCACTGGTAGCTGTTTTTCATATTCAGAGCCAGACCTGTACATAGGAAATAGCTCGCCTTGGCATGCTGTCATCTCACTTTCCTGTCTGTCTACATTGAAACAGGATGAGAGGTGCTGATTCATCTGTCTCCTCGCTCATCACCTCCTCCTCCCCTATATCCCGTAAATTCTGACTTAAACAGCTAACAGATGGCTCAATAAATAATATTTCATGTTTTCACAGTGCAGTGAACCACATTCAAATTTGTATCTCCAGCTACGTCCGCATGTTTCTATCGGGCCGTTGTTTGTGTCGGATGTGGAGTCCAGAAAGTGAATAACAAGTGACTGTGACAAAGACACTTGACCTTGATGTCCTCGTTTGCCGCGTGAGCTGAAGGGAGGCGAGCTTGTTAGTTAGGTGAATGAAAAGCCGATCCCCTGCCAAAAAACTATCCAGCCCAAGGGTTAGACGGACAGACAAGTACACACACATGCAAGCATGCACACACACACCCACACACACGCTCACACACAATCACTCATGCACGCACACAACTTTCCCCCCTTCCCATTCCCCAGGCAGCAGACAAGGCAGTACATTCAGGGTAACACAGAGTCAGTCCCTTCAGAAATCCATGGGATCCTGATTGGCAATGGTCCTGCCTCCACCTTGCGGCGGCGCCCCGTCACTCTCGGGTTTGGCCTTGGGGGGCGGGGCTCGCCCCGAGCCCCCCTGCGACGCACCCCAGGCGTCAGTGGTGGGCGGGTAGAAATCGTCGTCGAAGCCGCAGAAGCCCTCGTCCACGCCTTGATCGTAGCGCTGGTAGGTGGAGGCGTGCACCTCGTTCTCTCTGGCCGTGATCTCCAGCGTGCTGTGCCACATGCCGTAGCCGAAATAGATGATCACACCTGAAGGGACGCAGGCAAATATCAGCGCAAACAAACCTGCACACATAACCAGCGCTGACTGTGCTATTTCATGAGCTCAAACATTTATTTAAAAGCACTCAGAAGGAATAAACTCTCTGTCATCTAAAAAAAAACCACTTCATCCGTCTCTGCGTGAGTCAGAAGAATACTGCAATCCATCGAATACAGATGTACAAATAGAAACAACTGAGGCAGGAAATAAAATAAAAAAACGAGTAACTGAGACATTAGATTTTACTGACTCACAGAGGCAATAAAAAATCTGTAATTTCAAGATACATTTGATGTATTACTGTTTAAGATTAAAACAGTTCCCATCTGTCTGGGATAACAGTAAAGACACAAATGCTGTCTTAAAATATCGCCATAAAAGACACAAAACCTAAACGTAATACAAACTATCATTCAGTGAGGTTATGCCTTACCCACAATGCACCAGATTGAGAATCGTATCCATGTGATGGCAGACAGTTTAAGCATGAGGTAGATGTTGACCAGCATGGCTGAAGCGGGCACGAAGGGCACACAGGGTGCCATGTAGGGCAGCCGCTTCGGATTCTCTGGCTGCTGGAGGATGATGATGACGAGCAAGGCAAGGAAGACGATGAAGACGATTAATAGCAGCAAAGCCCACCAGCGACCCTCCCCAATGCTGCTCGCTCCTGAGAAAACCAAGAGAGAAAAAAAGAAACAATTAATTTCTGGTTACATTTTACATGAAATACCTGAAATCTAAATGTGTCCATGTGTGCTCACCAAAAATGATGAAGGAGCAGAAAGCAAAGTAGGAAATGAAGAGCAGCAGCACACACACAGTCACGGTTTTCCCCGTGGCCGCGGTCGGCCTGTCCATCTTTCCCGGGAGGCCCAATCGGATCCTCAAGGTGTAGTAGCGCGGTCCAATGAGCTTCTTCAACCGCCGGGACAGCCCGCCCTCTGACTCCTCCGCTTCAATGCCAGAGGTCATATCCACCGTGCCGTAGTTTGGGTGGCTGGCGGTGTAGACGGTTTTATCCGGTTTGCCTATCAGCATCTCGTTGTCGTCCAGCGACGGCAGGTTTTTGGCTCCGCAGGTATTGGTGGCCGGACCTCCGTACTCGTCTGCCTCACTGGTTGGCGAGCAGGCGTCTTTCTCGCACTCGGCCAGAACGCCCTCCTTTTTCTTGTTGTTCTGCTCCTCGGACAGGAAGTTCACGAAGCCGTGGATGTCGCCCTCAGGTTGGTAACGCAGCAGGAGTACACACAGGCTTACCTGCAGCCCAGGAGTTGGGTAAACATATTATTTTCAGAGCAGAAAGACCCCATTATCACAAAAAAGGGCTTTTCTTAGTTTTTCCTTTAATTCTTCTGACGTCACTGAGCATATGGAGCATTGCGTTCAGTACCAGTGGCTCATTGGCATCTCAGCTGATTGGCTACCAGATAAGACCCACTGTTCATGTACGTTTACAGCTATCAGCATAAGTCTTTACGATTCATGTGTTGGAGGGATTCATTTTTTTCCCAGCTGTGCACAATTCTTTCTTTCTTTAATACATATAGAGAAATATAGCAACCTAGATGCACCCTGCATGTACACGTATGGTCTATACAACTGTGTCCATCATCATTATCAACTCACCAGGGTGTAGGCCAGCAGGGTTCCTATGGACATCATCTCTATGAGGTCTCTGAGGCTGACCAGGAGGGACAGCAGGGCAGCCAGGAAGCCCGACACCACACAGGCAATAGCAGGGGTCTCTGTGTAGGAAGACACATTGGCCAGGAACCTAGACACACACACACACACACACACACAAATGAGTTTATTGAGACGCAGTTGCGCACGTCATTTAGATTGACATGAAAAATAATGAGCACTAAATAACTGTGTGGACTGACTTAAACAGCAGGCCGTCCCCCGCCATGGCATAGATGACCCTGGGCAGGGGGAACAAGGACCCCAGGAGAGATACAGTGAGTCCGGCTATGGAGCCAACGGCCACGATGTACTTTGCGAACATACAGCCGTGCACGGCAAACATCTCCATGAGCGGGGCGTCCGCGTCAATCTCATTGTACGGCACCATCAGAGTCAGGATCACAGAAACCTGGACGGAAGAGGGTTGATAGAAAGAGTTTGTTCACTAATAAAGAGTTTTTTGTTGCAATATAAAAATATAAACTTGGTGTTCAGCTCCAGAAAAGCTATTAAATGGACCTTGTTGAGAATTTCTTCAGGGTCAGAAATGAACTTTGAACAGCTTTTAAAAAGGACAAGAAGTGTGAAAAACTTTGCCACCTCCATCTGCTGATGAAGATCATATGATATGATCAAAAGCTCCAGAAAAGCTACTAAATGGGCCTTATAGTTGAACCCCTGAGCTACATCCTTACAGCCATAGCTTTACCCTCCATAGCGCATTCAACATCACATGCAAAGTGTTCATTCGTACTGCTTCCCTCCCTCTGAGTGTGCATGTGTGTACGTGTGTGTGCATGTGTGTACGTGTGTGTACGTGTGTGTACGTGTGTGTGCATGTGTGTGCGTACGTGTGTGCGCAATTTCTGATCCTCGCGTCTGACGTGTGAAATCATGCAGGGCCATCTGTCACGGAAACTGTGCTGCAAAAGCGAGGGCTTTGCTTGAACAGATTGCAGGAAAACAGAGGAGTAAAAAAAAAGAAAAGAAAAAGGGCTTACCCTCACAAAGAGGAAGATATATAGATCATTTCCCTCCTGCTGTAGTAGCCTGGTGCCCTTTAACCCTGTGTCAAAGAGGACTGTACTAAGCTAAAAAGGGGAATCCTAAAACAAATCCTGATTTAACCATGATTCCAAACTGCATCCCACGGTGCCCATTTTAGCTCGCTGCCAGCTCATTTTCAGCTTGCGCATTCATGTTGCTCCCCACCGTGAATGAGGGTTTCCCAAAAGCACCAACCTCACTGCCCTCTTGAGGGAATATCATCTACTAACGCCCCCTTATTAGCATGGATGTGAGGAAATTCAGCATGGAAAAAGTGCCAGAGGAAGCCCTGAAGGAGGTCCCGTTTGATTGGTTTCGGTTGAAGTTATGCTCTCTCATTGAACTGTTTTAAACCAACGCAACCAGAGAAAATGTGTGACATGTGCTGTGCTTAATGATAAAAGTAACCCTGGATCTTGGACTGCAGAGGATGCCTAAAGAGTGAGTCAGTTCAAAGGAAGATGGAGATTAAGAGAAGCTGAGAAAATAGATTTTCTATCACAAGAGAAGGGTTATTTGGAGAAATAGAAGCAACTGGGAGAGAACGAGAAAGACGAGGTGTTCAAAGACAAGTAGAAGAGTTTTGAAGTTGGTGCGAGCTTTGGCCCCCGGGCGATGTCGAAAAACTCTCCCTCCCGCTGCTACACTGTACCCATAGCAACAGCCATCCAGCGAAAACGTCTCAATGTCAAAAACTCTGGTAGACTGCGCGAGCTGAATATGAAAGATTAGTTGTGAGAAGCACGCCCACGCAGTTGGAGTGCAAGGGGGGTTGCATCGCAACGCTTATCTTTCCATCCTCGTGTCAGACTCTTCTCCAAATGTTGGGGTTACACGCAGCTGTAGATTGTTCTAGTTCAAAATGTAAATAAATGAGCATGGAAATGACCAAAACATAAACTCAAATTCAGTTGTATTCTCAATTCAGTGATTTCATTTCATTTTCACTACGTGGGTGTATGAATTACACGCTGTAATTCCCACAAAAAATAAACGGTGTTTTCCAAAAATTGGAGCGAGTGAGCCAAGTCCTTCTCTCACCTCATTTCCTCACTGTGCATGCCAAAAAACCTTCAAATCGACCATTGAAACTGTATTTAGCAGCTGTAGTGATACTTTGAGTATGTTTTTGAATTCTCAAGCCACGGAATGTGGAACAAAAGGGAAACAAATGTAGCAACAATCATTCATGTTTGTGTAATATATCTGAGTCACATGTCTGTGGCCTCCAAGGCCAAACTCACTGAGACGTAGGCAGTGAGGCAGGTGATGAGTGAGGCAGTGATGGCGTAGGGGATGGAGGTGTTGGGACTCTTGGCCTCCTCTCCTGTTGTGGCAATGATGTCAAATCCAATGAAGGCATAGAAGCAGGTGGCCGCACCCTGCATCACCTGGAACAGAGCAGAAGCACGAGAAATAAAGAGTCTGCACAACCCCTCCCCCCCCCTTACTTGTGACTCAGTGTGTGTGTTTGTGTGTGTGTGTGTGTGTGTGTGTGGGTGGGTGTGCGTACCCCCGACCAGCCAAAGGGCAGGAATCTCCCATCGTCCCAGTTCTCCCCGTTGACGAAGAACAGCCCAGCGATCATCATGAACACCCACACGATGAGGTTGATGACGTTCAGCACGTTGTTGAAGCCCACCGAGTTCTTGACTCCCAGAGCCACGATCACCGTCACCAGCAGTGCGATCAGCAGCGCCAGCAGGTCCGGGTACGACTGCTCCCCTTTACCTACGGGGGGGGGGGGGGGGGCGCGCACAGATATTGTAGTTGGACACGTTGTACCTGTGAAACCTTGGCAGTTGGCTTTCTCCAACGCATTTCGTTGCCAATGCAGCTGCTCAGTTAGATCTAGTTGGAGGTTGAATGAGCAAATTGTTAAAGTATATTTGTCTGATTACTTGTATAAATATCTCATAACAAGCCTTGACCAAAATTGAATAAACGCTCCTATTTGCAACATCAACAAAACTATTTGTGTCAGGTACAGTAAACTGTCAACACTAAAGACTGACATTGTATTATTACATAATTATACAGCTAGTGATAATGATCAACCGCGCACAGGAACTCAGTCTTTATAAATAAACACAGGTGGTCACACACACTAATGAGTCATATTTTGAGCTAAATTCCACACTTTCCCCGTGGTGTGGAGAAACCAACATTTATCTCCAGCAGGAAAAGGAACTTTCCATCATGCCGTGGAACAGCTGGCCAATGCGGCTCATCATGTGACCATGACCGCCGCTCCGACAGTGTGCAACAGGAAAGAGACAGTCAGGGCGGTGTCACCCAGATAGACACAGCTGGCACACACATCAGATATAGTGTTTCACCACATTAGCGGGCATTCCCCTCATGGTTCGGTTTATGAGCTGGAAAACTGTGTTGGTATTAATTATTTAGAAATCTAAGATACGCGACATCCGCTCGTACTTTCCATAACGACGCGATTTCCAAGATAAGCATTGAAACGTTGTTTCGATGCTCCATGGAAAAGAAAAAAGTCTGAGACTGGTTGGCTCATTTCCCAGATGATGTTACTTTCATTTTTATAACATGAGCTGTCATTCAAACACAGTCAGCGTATGACACTGAGGACAAGCATTACAATCATCACTTCAAGAATACGGACCGGCGGCAAAGATAAGAGTTTATCTGCTGCTTTTGGGTCAACATATTGGCAAAGCTGTCATTCAATCCAGGAGAACTCAAGATACCGAAAAAAACTATTTGAACAAGCACTATCCCTGACCCTCTTGTGGAGGATGTGGGAGTAAAAGGGATCATTTTCTCTGTAGAAGTCGCTTGGCTGACTGTCGTTTTAGAGCTTTTAAAGCAGGCTTTGATCGACAGTTTACTTTATCGGATAGATAAAAAGCTGTAGATAAAGAAAGTGGAGAAAAATGGAGTAAAAGGCTCCAACTATTCTACTGCAATCAAAATAAAAGATGTGCTGAGATCACATTCTCCACCTTCTATTCTCTATAAACTGATGTCCATATGCTATAAGTCAGCTATTTCCAAGCTATTTGAGTATTTTTCCCCAGTAGGAAACAGAAAATAATAAATGTGCTGAGCTTTAGTTGCTGACTATCAATTATGAACCAGCATGAGTTCCTTAGACCCTCCCTACTGTCTCCCTTACTGACAGCACATTACCTCCATCTCATATGAATCCGGTTTAATTAACGGTTTCAAAATCAGGAGAAAAAGCGCAATCATTATCCAAGTGAAACTCCAGCTGCCACACGTCCTCCCCCCACTCACCCAGGCCCCGGAGCGTTCCGATGTGTGAAATCATAAAGTTGCTGATGCTGTGATTGGCCAGCGAGTCCGCCATGCTGCTGAGAGCCGACGCCCCCGCCGCCGTGCCGATCAGATACTCCAGGATCAGGTTCCAGCCGATGAAAAACGCCACGCACTCGCCCACGGTCACGTAGCTGTACGTGTAGGCCGAACCCGTGGTCTTAGGCACCCGCACGCCGAACTCTGCGTAACACACTCCTGTGGGACAGAGGAGACAGACACGCGTTCATCACAGCGATGAGACTGTAGCATCATGCGTGAAAGGCTGCGTCGAAGTATTGGTAGGCACATCAAGGCGGTACTCAAATATCCCCTGAGTGCCTTTTATATTACAGCTTTGCCCGTATAATGTCTTCGCCCTTGTTCTAAATGCATGGATATTAAAAGGCTGTTAGATAGAAATCACACTGCATCAGTGTAATGGGGAAACGTACGACAGCAACCTTTAGCAGCTCACCCGACAGTATGGAGGCCACAGCGGCGATGATGAAGGACACGATGACCCCCGGGCCGGCCATCTCCTTGGCGACCAGCCCCGAGACCACGTACATCCCCGTGCCGACGCAGCTGCCCACGCCCAGCGACACCAGGTCCACCGTGGACAAGACCCGCGCCAGCCTGGTCCCGTGGGAGCTGGTGCCCGAAACGGAGGAATCCAACATGGACTCCACGGGTTTGGTCCGCAGGACACGGGACGTGAAGGTGTTCCACGTCGAGCGCCATTGTACCCTCCGAGGGTCGAGCTTCCCGACCAGACTGGTCATGCTAAGAGCCAAAGGTCAAGGGTCAAGAGTCAAAAAGGGAAGAATTGCACAAGGAAGAGTGGGAAGTTCTTTCTTTTGATACG
The DNA here is from genome assembly GCA_023566465.1 of Cottus gobio. NCBI lineage: Eukaryota > Metazoa > Chordata > Actinopteri > Perciformes > Cottidae > Cottus > Cottus gobio. The sequence goes on from CM042228.1 coordinate 8,757,768, forward strand.
TTTTGCTTTTGTGCTTTCACTGTTCTCTTGTGAAAAGAATCGTGTACAGCACTGAGGAAGAGGAGATGTTCTTCATCCGGATATATAGATTCAGAAGAAGTTCGGGTTTTTGTCTCTTCCTGCAACCTCTAGTCGTCTGTCCTGGTTCAGTGGAACGCCGTCTCAGTTGTTCCCCACATGGCGAGAGAGAAAGTTATCTGAAAGAAGAAGAAAAAAGAGCGGTATGATTTATTTTTGCAGCGTTTTCACATGCCGAGACACAGGAGCCCGGCGGTGGAGATGCATTACGCGTTCTACCTGAAAGAGGAAGCAGCTAATTATCAGTCCTCTCCCTGCAGCCCTGTTGCTATAGTAGCCAAACTCATTAGTGGCGACAATAGAGCCGAAATCTTTTTTTTTTGTTCCCTCTCCACAATATATGTAATCATATGTACTTGCAGGTCTACTGAACCTTTACATAACTGTAAAGTTTCTTTGAGCACATACAGATCTTAAGGATTTCATCCAATTCTGCAGGACTGTGTATTGTAGACTGTGAAGCATTGGTAGAAATGTAGAATAAGTGGTATTAATATACTGTACTTAAGTCCATCTGTGAGGTCTTTCAAGTTGTCTTTGCTCATTACAAGATGTTACATAGACAAACTGTAAAATATGAATACTTTTTGCACAATTACAACATTTTGTTATTACAATGGAACATATTCAAACTGCAGAGGCTTTATTATACTTTCCAATGTCTCTTATGTCATATGAGTAACTGCTGTTGAAAAGAGAGCTATTATATAGTCATCAATTACAGCTCTCTCTCTCTCTTTCTCTCTCTCTATCTCTCTTTCTCTCTCTTTCTCTCTCTCTCTCATGAACTAACACTCACCATTCATCCTCTTTAAACAACAAGCGCAAGTTGCTGAACAAACACACACTCACATGCCGCACACTCGCACAGCCTCTCAGCTATAATATGAGCCACTCAAATGATGGCTGCAATTACCCAGCTGTTGAACCAGAGTGGGCCCGGGGCCGCTGTTGTCTCTGCACTTAGCGGGAGTGGGAAGCATGTGCAGAGATAGAAGAAGCTCAAAAGGCGATTAAGGCGAGCGGGAGGCGGGGCAAGGGGGTATTAACCCGTCACAAGGCCAACTCACAGGTATCCTGATTGCACCGTGATGAAATCAAACTCACAAATCAGCGGAAACGTGGCGATGAGTGGAAGATAGCCGGGGCCACTCGAAATGGGATGCAGCCATCGTCAGTGGGATCAATTCCACCTGTGCTGTTATAACTAATCTCTTTAGTCTTCTTTAATCTTTCTTTTAACTAATGTCTTCACTGTTTTTTTGAAAATACAATATATAATATATTATGCAGAAAGTAACATAACATAACTCACATGTATTTTTCAGCAAGATTATCTTGACAAATAAACACTATTTTAAGAACAGAGAATTCAGAAGTTAATGTTAGGCTATAAACGGACTACAGTTGGGCTTTGTGAGTGTGGTTATATGTGTGTGTGTGTGTGTGTGTGTGTGTGTGTGTGTGTGTGATGCCCAGACAAACTTCAACAGCTTTAATTGAAGAAACTGACACCAATGCACGTATCCAATCACACTCTGCAAACTCACATAAAAAAGAAAGTGGCAGCTTGGGACCAAATGGTCTCCGTTTTGAAATTATATTTTTGTAATATATCTATTGAGCGCTACTCGCACAGAGATCTGTCATCGTTCCATATCACAAATCAAAGCATGCGAGCAGCTTGTTTTTCCAATACGTCTGTGACATTTTATTATTCTCTGGCTATTTTTCATTGGCAGTGACCACCACCTGCTCTGTGTGGAGTGTGAGCTGTTTGAACAGTCGTAGATCAACAACACGGAGCAGCACAAAGCAGCAGCAGGTGCTCCACCTGACTGTGAAACTAAACTGACTGTGTTTTACCGACAGTCCCCCCCCTGGGATGAAGGTGTGTATAAGAGCATTTAACATTCAGAGAACACAGGGCCTATGGGACTTTTCTAAACAATTTAAACTTTACAGTTAATTGATTGAAACTAAATAACATTTAATATTATATCCAGAATAAATAAACACGTAACAAGCCAACGTGTTTTACTGTAAATATATTTTGAAGGACGACAAAGGACTTGAGTCAAAAAAATAAAAATCTGCTACCTAATCCAGTTTTACAGTCGCCAGGAGCTGCACACAACTAATCCAGTACAGATCGAGACCCACAGACAGGTATAAATCATATTATCATAGACTTCAGTTACCAAAGACAAAAAAAGGAATCCAATGATGTTTTGTGACTGTATGTTTTTCAATTTCAATCATCATCCAGATGAAGATGTATAATTTCCAATAATAATAAAATATAATATTATAAGTAATGTTGCGGATGCTGGTGCAGACAACCTTCTATAGTTTGACATTTTGTAAAAATATGCTTTTCTCTCTTGCCAAGTTCGATTAGACTAGAGGATCAATAAACCAACAAGAAAGCAAATATTTCCCAAAAAGTCAAACTATTTCTTTAAGCTTGGCTTCTTGTTGCAACAGATTGAACATTTCAACCTGTTTTATTTTCCTCAGCCCAACCAAGTACGTTTGCTGCCTGAACCTCATCAAGTAAACCTAAAAACTAAGTTAACCGATGTTGGAGGTTTATTTTGAAAAAAAGAGGCTGCATGCATGCAACGCCTGGCTGGTATACTGCACATGTGCAAACTAGTTCGACACACCTGGGGTTCAACATTTCCGTGCGCCATTGCGCCTCATTTACATCGTGTGTGTTTTTATGCAAATAGATGACAATAACAAAATGAATGCGTAACATTTAGAATTTCTGGATGATTGGAATTATTGTTTGGGACGGTGGTGAAAAAGGTTAGTCTGGAGCCTTGTATACCAGCTGCTAAAACAAAACAACAACAGAAACAATCTATATGCTCCATAATTGGGGCATCTCTATTGGCAGTCATTGTGTTTTTTTTAACTGCACTGGTAATAGGAATCAGGAAATGGTGTTGGAACAGTTTCTAAATGCCAGATCACTGCACTCTGATCGAGTTTCATCTATCTCTCTCTCACACAAACCCTTTCTAGAGACTCATATCACACAAAGCGTATGCGGTGGCAGGTGCTACTTATTCAATGGCAACATCTGCATGGTGCACAGCGCTGTTCGTCTGAGCTTTAAATGGAGGAAAAAACTAAAGTGCCAGTGGCGCCGTTAGCTACTGAATTATTTAATATAGCGTGGGCGAGGGCAAAACATGTTATATTTAAACATCGAGCGAAGGAATTACTCATATTGCTCCTGCCATTTCATTACAAGAGAGAGAGACGTTTGAAATACGAGCGTATGTGTGAACAAAACAGCACAAAGGGAGGAAAACACAAAATAAAGAAGAAATCTGGTAAATGTGATCTCCCAGCATGTGAGCTGCTGTTGTGTTTACAGCAGCCCGGCGTCATACACACACGCAGTGTAATAGAATTACACGTAGGCCTTTCTTCAATATCATATCACTAAACAAACCCCCCATTATCTGCTCAGTGCCGCCGTTTAAAGATCAATAGTTGAATCCCGGTCATCATAATCATCAGCACCACCTCCAGCATCTCCGTTTTAGTGTTTCCTCTCCAGATGAGAGAGCTGTCAGAACATCCATCCTCGCGACTAATCAGCCGTGACTAAGCCCGTCTCTGTGTCCGCCCCGGCCAGCGTCTGAATTAATGGATGAATGACTTGATTGAGCTCTCATTGCTTTTACAGTAAGTGCTGCACCGGTTTAATAAGGCTGAGAGCCCCTTCTGATTCACTTGAAAACAACCTGGCAACGGGCTCGCGTTGCACCCGACCTTTATGAAAACCAAAATCTGGCAAAAGGCCCTGGCCCCCCCCGTTCTCATGGCCCATAGACGGGACAGGAAGGAGCCGACTCATCGTCGTTCAGCAGAATGAGTCGAGGGCCTTTTTCTCACTTAATCACTTGATTTGTTATTCTCTTTTCTCTCACTCTTTGAGTTTTGTGCCAATTAGTGAATATCCAACACGCTAAACTTAGATGTGGAACATGCTGAATATTTGACCTGCTTAACGCCTGCATTTTAGTCCATAGGGAGTCACAGTGTGACATATTAGCATGTTGATCGTGCTGTTTGTTGGATGAAAGCCCCCTCTGAGTGGATCAGTCAACTAATCGGTCATTTTGGTCTTCAGCGATTAAGATTTCTTTGGTCAATTAGTCATTTTTTATGTGTTTAATGCTGTTAAGCCTTCCAAGAAGCTTGGGTGTGACTCTTTGTGGAAAAAATACAGATGAAATAAAAGAATTGTATGAGTGTTCGCCGACAAAGATTTTCCTTTGGTGTAGGACAGCCCTAGTCGTGTGAAAAAGGAAATGTGACTGTGCATAATTCATGTCAGTGTGCACAGCTCTACTTCAGTGCCTCTCAGTGTTAAGATTTATGAGGCCCGTCTCTATGCTGCACAGCAGCGCTCAGAGCACCACGCAGTCTACAATATCCACAACATGATAATGCATGGCTATCGATTCATATGATATCCACGCTCAGTTAATCACGTAAAATGTCGTCTGGCGCTGTATGAGACAGACTTGATTTGTAACATTGTGTACTTGAAAAGGCAAAAGGCGTGACATTATTATTGTGTTAACATTAAAGAATCAAACATCACTTGTCACGACATGACTTTGTCGACAAATATGTAAATGTAATTTCCTCCATCGCAGCACATTTACAATACAGAAAACCGTAAAGATTACATGATCCGGTTGAGGAGGCTGATGGATATCAGCAGTAATTGTCTGGTCGCTTGGTGGAGATGTGGAGTCCTACATTTATTTCCCTCTGCTTGACTGACTGAGGTGACTGTCTGGCTGATTCAGTGCCTTGGCTGACTGGCCACAGCATCCCCGCCTGACAAGCCTAATGAATCTGATTCCTCATTTGACACAAGAGAGAAATTGCCTCCTGCCAGGTTGATTTCACCGCCTGACTCATCAGTCACACACAAGAAACTATCCCTGCCTGTCTACAATGCTCAGAGACTGAATTTTAAATGAGAAACGGTGAGGTTCCCATCAGTTTCACTGAGATGGCTGCCCAACTGCCTCTGTAATTTACTGAAAGATTATTTGTTTCTTTTACTCATGTCAGACCATCTTCATGACAGAACCAAGCAGCAACAACCAAGTGGAACCTCTCCATATGCGAATGAGAGGGGGAAAAAACCTGATTACGGTAATTGAAAGTTTTTTACGGTAATTGAAAGTTTACGGTAATTGAAATTTAATTGAAAGAATAAGTGCACGGCCACTAAGTCACTCTCCTTTTCAGAAGAACACAAGAAAGGGAGCTCCACTTTGTTGATGATGAGATGCAAAAAAAGATGCATCCATCCATCAAGGAGTAAAACCAGGAGGTTGCAAAGCAATGACCTAGCAAGGCACCATTATTAAGATATGGCTCATTAGTGTGTCAGTCCGTTAAGCACATTGTGTGTGTGTATATTTTGAGTAGTGTAATGTAAGTGGACTATTTTACGATTCCGTTCAGTGCTTGTGCCCATACATTCGAGTGCCTACCGACCCCAACTGAGAAATAATACAAGCCACTCAGTTTTTCTTTTGTCGGCTGCCTGGATCATAAAACAAGCCATTCAGACTTGGCTCCCCTTCCTATGTCACATGGAGGCTCATTAGCATACACCGCACAAGCCTTGGGAATTACCTTTGCAAAGGTGCACCATCATTTTTCTCGCAAGCTCATCAGAGAAGACTGGGCTTTTTTCCTAAAGAGACAGGCGCTGAAAGGGTTTTGTGTGTTTTGTTGAACAGTAAAAGCACAGAAACATGTTGAAACCCAAACATACAACTGTGAAACAGAAAATGAGCAGGATATGTCTTTTTCAATTAAAAGGAACAAAACCGAGTGAATCCCAGCAGACTGCTCAGTGGCCTTGGAACATGCAATATGTCAAAGCAACAAACACACAGTGCCGATAATCAATGTGCCAGAAGATGAAGGAAAAAACGAAATGAAATTGGTCCAAGAAAGTCTACATTTGGTATAAACACTGATCCGGCGTGTCATCCCAAACCATTTAGTGTAATGTGTTGATCGGCACTATTGGAACTGGTACCAGACCAATATAAACACACAACGTCCCTCTGCATCCCTCGCTTGGCTGTCTGACCAGTTTACTCTCTACATGTCTGGCTCATATTCTGACTTGCTAATAGGGCTGTCAAAATTGCTCAAAAATGACGTTTGAATATTCCCTTTAAAAAAACACATATATTCGGACATATTCGAATATTCGAAGTTGCGCATTAGGCACGTCAATCACAGGACAAATTAATACAACGAGACATAACTACTTGTATAGGTAATTTATTTAAGTTTAAACATATTTAACAACATATTATCTACACATTAGCCCTGGATAGACTGGCGACTTATCCAGGGTGTACCCTGCCTTCGCCCAATGACAGCTGGGATCGGCTCCAGCGCCCCGCGACCCTAAAGAGGATAAGCGGTTCAGATAATGGATGGATGGATGGATAAACATATTTAACAACATATTATCTACACGGAAATAAGTAAATGAACTAATGGCCAAGACCGCAGACCTCTCGCTCGCACACATGCACTCTTTCTCTCTCTCTCTCTCTCTCTCTCTCTCGCTCCCGCACCGTCGCGCTCTCTGCGCATAGCGGTTTAAATGAACGACAACAATAAACGAATGCTGAGTGCTGATCAAGAGTTTTGTGCAAGCAATTTAAGGTTGCGATTCTTGTCCCAAATATGGCTTCATTCAGTGATTGAAACACCAGCAAAGCAGACAGTCGCGCCGCTGTTGCCGCTGTTGTGTGTTTTTTTTGTTGTTTTTTTTGACATTCGAATATTCATTTTCACATTCGAATATTCGGTTTTTAACAACTATTCGAATATATATTCGAATATAGAATATTCGTTGACAGCCCTACTTGCTAATGACTCTGATTCACTTGATTTTGACCATTAATCTCTAGTCGCATCATGAAGAAGAAATATTACCACAGTCTGTCCGATGTATTGCCCCTATTTGTTTCCAGTTTCCAAAGTGGAAAGTGTTGCTGCTGTGCCAAGATACAGACACATTGCTCTGCATGACTGACCCCGTCAGACAGCCCGGTTCGCTCACAATTTGGCCTCCCCATCCCCATCTATCTTTGCCCTAACGCACCACAGTGGGAGCCTGAAGCTTGAAGCACAGTGAGTCTGGCTCCAGACTGCAAGATAAATAAAAACAATGGTATCACTCCCTCTGGCTCCCTGGCTAACCAGCCACGATGCTCATACCTCCCCATCTATGTGGCCTTCAAGCACTAAAAAGCAATGGGGTCATTTCACACTCAAGACACTGAAACCCACCTAACTTGATGTACGAGTATAAACCTTAATTGCAGATATTTAGTCTTAGAGATGGCTTAAAACCTGGCCCCTAAAACTGGCTAATCAATATCCTTCTGACTAATCCTTCAACAAGGAGTTCCAGTACCATGGCATATACAGGGACAATCAGTGGAAATGAAGAAAGGAAATATTGCCAGTGGTTGCCCAGAGACATTTCTTCCCACTATCGATCCAATTTGCTAATCCCCATCCTGTCTGCAGTCAGCGTTGTGCTTCTGCAGTGTCTAAAAGGGCTTTTTTTTTAGAGAATGTCACTGCATGAAAATATACATTTGCATGGTATTTTATGATAGAGATATCAGTAGCCATCTGTCTTGGGTTTGTAAAGACTTGGTGGAGTAATGTAATGGAACAACAATAGTAGAATACAACAATAGAAATAGAAGAAAACCAACAGTAAAAGTAGTGATGTGTGTGCAGTGCAAGTTCTCTCAAAGCAGGACAGTTTGGGAACTTTTAATTTCATCAAGATTATTCTTTTTTTTTGCTGAGAGGCATCCCAGCATGAAAAGACGGTTTTGTTGGAAATCGCTTCAAGTTTCCGGTCCAGTAAACCTGATACGGGACAAAGCGGGAAATGTGCATGCCTCCCAACCCTGACCATTACAGCCACATACAGCATCCATCTCTCTCTGCCGTTGCGCTCTCTCTCTAACCTCGCCACTTCCTCTCTGGTGTTTTCTCAGTTCCTCCCAGTCAGCACAGAGGCCTGTTTGTCAGCTTGTCTACAAATGAATGCATCCCTGGTGTGTGCACTGCTCACTATGTTAAAAAAAGGTCTGCTGACAATTGATGGTCCTTTTTTTTTTTTCATTGATTCTACCATCACCTGTGAACCTCTCTAAATTCTCGAGGGTACTTCCTCCCCTTCACTCTCTGACTTCTTCTCTGTCTCTTATCAGAGGCTGGGGCCACGCTATGGCAACCCGAAATCCAATTGTTTGTGCACCTATGCTTTTTTTTCAATCCAACAAGTTTGAGATCTGAGGTTAGCAAAATCTGCACCACCACGAGGACCGGCAGCCTAATGGTGAGGTTTATTAGTCCATCATCGCAGATCTGTTTTGAAGTCTGATATCCAATAAAGTTGGGAGTGACGTAGTTAAATGAAGTCATACCGTGTGCTGAGAATATTTCTCTTTCATAGGTTAACAACTCAAAATGGCAAAAAATGTAATTAAATTCATCAAATGTGGATGCAAAATGTATTTTTCTTTATCAGGATCGATTAGTAAGATTATTAAGGTGCCACCTTGTTTTCTTTGGGAAAAGAAGAACCTCATACTGACCACTGGTTTGCCAGAACTGTGTTTTCTGTCCAATCTTTTTCAGACACTATTCCATTAGTTTTAAAAACATAGAAGGGGAACATAAACAGATTCCAAATGATTGCATTTCGTATCAGTGAAGTTTCAGTAAGAAGCAATGGTTTTATGAGCTTTTAACTAAGGATGAAGTGTCATAATCAACTGCAAAAGAAAGAAGAATAGTGTAATTATATCTTCTCCAGCCACATTGATGACCATTTATGTGTTTTTTTATTTCCTTATTCCGGTTTTACGAGAGGTTTCTTGCCTCCTGTTATTTAGTTAGTCTTTTTTTAACTGATGGTAACACCGAAAGGAGGGGAAGGAAGCCTATAAGGGCATAATCGGGACAAAGCCTCAGAGACTACAATGATTTTCTCTCAATCACTTTTACTACTGGAACTACTTTGTGCAAAGATAATGGACAGTATTTGTCAATGAAACAGAATGATTTTTATAATGAGGACTATTAAAAACCAACTAGTGCAGACCTTTCATAAATACAGTAGAAGGCAAGATAACAAAGGTCAGGTATTAACCTATCATCCATAACAACCATCTGCTCTTTAGGAGGAAAGAAAAAAGATGTTCGACACGGCAGCTCAAAACATAGGGTGGCTTTTCCAATATGTCTGACGCCAGATATCAATTTAATAAAGTGACATCTTGTTTAATAACAAAATGACAAAAGATGGAGGCAAAAAAGGAAGCAGAAAAGAACGATAATACTGATAAACCTGCAGGGAAGAAACCAGAGTTGCAAATTTATAACAGTGATCGGATTACATGGTAATGATAACGATCACGCCGCCTACCTCGCACACACAGGCCCTCTAGTCTCTTTCTGTCTCTGTTGTGTCTCTCCTTCTATATTCTCTCTCTTTAGGGCCTGTTGAGCCAATAACCAGATGTGTGTGGTGTGTGTGTGTGTGTGTGTGTGTGTGTGTGTGTGTGTGTGTGTGCTGCTGACAGAGACAAACAAAAGGAAGCAATATGCGTCTGTGTGTGTGTGTGTGAGGTCCTGATTATATTAGCCTTTATGCGCAGGCAGGTTCACTGACGTCAGTGCTGAGCAGCATCTGATGCAGAAAGAGTGGTGGGGGCCGGTCAGCCATTCATAAAGGAAAAATAAAGGCATAAGGCTGTGCATGCATGTATGTTTGTGCATTCATGCTGCATGCGTCACACCTATATTTTACAGTAGGAGGGTACCAGTGGCATTACTAAATGCAGAAGAGGCACATAAACCTTTATTTGTACTCTATTGTCTTTCCTGTATCTATTCACTCAGCATCCATTCTCCCTAAAAGATGAATGAGAGACCAGTAGGGTTTCATAAACCCTGCTGTACACTTATTCTGTGTATTCTTTGTTCGGCTTTTGACAGAAATTGAACGCGACTATAATCAATCGCGTTATAGTAACAATGCATGACACTACAATGTAAAAACAATTGGTCTTTAGGAAAGAGGCTTTTCGTTGTGATGAAGCTACAGAGAATTATCACCTGAGTGAGTTCCTCTAAAGAGTTTCTGCTCATTGTTCAGCTCTCCGGGCCACAAATCTACTGATTTAGTTCTCACTGCTCTCAAAGTGTCCTTTTCGGGGGCCGAATCAAGCAGCTGTTTGCAGTGAAAATGCTCTAAAAAGCCTCTGTTGTTTGCTGCTAAGCAGGTGGTTTACAGACTGAGTTAGCGAGTGAACACGGTGGAGCATTAAATGGCTAAAGAGCCAGATATTTCCCTCAGGAGTTGGTAAAGAACCCAAAACAGAGCTAAAGGAGCTTATATTGGCTTAAAATGTGGACACGAGCACAGGCGCCAAATAAATATCCAACTGTTGCTCTGTCCTGTAACTCTGCTGGATGCGTAAACATACACTTGTTTGTTTACAAGTTTGCCTGAAAAGGTGATATGTCAACGTCGGATTCGCAACTTGTTTCCGCTGCCCCCATGTGGACCAAAAGAATCCAACACAGTGTCTGCAGGTTTAAAGGGAGACAAGACTAGCACACCAATTATTTTAAAAAGTGAAACGTTTAATTCATAAGCATTTAATCATCCAATGATTCTTTATGTGACGTAGGAAGAGCCAAATCTGAATGGCTTATTGAATTACATATTTTCTGTTCATGGCACAAACCTTTTGTGCAAAAGCACTAAAGAATATAGTTTTTTATGATATATGCCCTTTAAAATGAGCCCTTGCTTCATTCAGTATACCACCACAGCCTTACTTGGTCTGGTATGACCGGTTAGCTTATGCTGGATAAAGTTAACTGATGTTTACATAGATGTGCTAAATAGCAAAAAGTATTGAATAAATTTGAACATTTGTCATTATTTCGTAATAACTTATAGACACAATTCAGCAGAAGTTACAAAGGCGAGCTTTAAAGAGTGGACATTTTCTAAATATTTCAACTGTGACGCTGATAAATTAAGAAAAGTATGGAACACTTGATAAAAACAGGTACTTGTATTCAAAGTGTTAGCTATTACATGAGGAGATTATATTTATTTAGTTTTGTTTGTGCAAGTGTTGGGAAGTATTCAACCTTTAAAAGATTGTTAAGAGGTTAAAACACAGACCACTTCCTGCTTCAAATCCAGTTGGGGACCTATCTAATCTTTACATGCATCTTTTCATACCTGTTTTACAAATGTGTAATTTTCTGTTTATTCTGAAAAAAGACATTGGATTAAAAAAAATAACACCTCCTAAAAGTGAAAATGTTCCGCCAAAGTAAAACAAAAAGAGAACAACAGAATGTAATGCCCCGGAGTAAAAGCATGCTATTTGTGTGCACTGTCACGGCTGAAGTGCCCTTGAGCAAGGAGCAAGTCACTGCTCCTCAAGCTGGCCCAGTGGTGTTGCCCTTCATGGGACTCGGTGTCCTCTGAGACCTGGATGTCTTGCGTGTGTGTGTGTGTGTGTGTGTGTGTGTGTGTGTGTGTGTGTGTGTGTGTGTGTGTGTGTGTGTGTGTGTGTGTGTGTGTGTGTGTGTGTGTGTGTGTGTGTGTGTGTGTGATATGTAGACAAACCTCAGTGAAATTGGTCAGTTGTGTAATCGTCTAGTTCTACTATTTATCATGGTTGGTTTCACCCCATCGTCATCATCATCATTATACTGTTTTTTTTCTTCTTTTTTTTGGCATCCATTGTTCAGTTTTTGCTTTAGTCCCTCTGTTCATTAAATTGTATATTCATCTTAGAAATCCAGCAATGCAAACACAACCTCCATCCAAGCCAATTGTAATCAAATTGACCCCTCCTTCCTTTATTCCTGTCTCTCGAGGTGAGTTAAAGGCACCTGTTGAACGCTGACAGGGCCATGAAGCTTGAGCGTATTAGAAAGCTATCTGATGATGACTGTTTTCAGCACCGCGGGCCCCACGTCATCACAACTGGAGAAAAAAGAATTAAGGAGGGGAAAAAGAGAGAGAGAGAGAAGACCGTATGGCCGAGAGAGACAGAGAGAGAGAGGGAGAGACAGAGAGAGCTGGCCATGTCATTAGGGATTAGCCCAGTTCCACAGCTTGAGGCTTTCAGTGTATGAGTGCTCTTGTCCTCACACAGACGCACACACATGCATCCAGCAGCACAGTGTTGTTCAAAGCTTATGTCATGGTCACGTATACACCTTATCATAGTATCATGAGGACGGACAACGGCAAAGAACACCTCCCCAATATCACAGCACAAAGAAATCTCTTTTTTTCCATCTCCCTTCCAGAGCATTAATAAGTTTCACCATCTTCGTGTCTCTCCTCTCCCTCTTGACACACCTTAACACAATCCACAGAAGCAATAGATGCACATGCTCTCACCTGCAAAACACACTTCATCAAACGTCCCACCCTCTCTCAGCCGAGTGCCTCTGTTCCTCTCTTCCTGCACTCTCCACCACCCTGCAAACGTCGGCTGCTGCAGCTCTGGTCCGGTGGGAGCAGCGACACCCTCCCTCAACTCTCTCTCTCTACCCTTCCCCTTCTCACACACCGCTAAGGTGAGCTGCGCATACAGGAAGAGACCATTTCCCGACATTTCCGTCCACTCCACGGACTCACGAGGACGCGCGGGTTTCCGCCGTGTTATGCGCCATCGCTCATGGGGAAGAAAAAAAAAACTGCACAAAGGAAGACAACAAAAAAGGCAGGAGGAGGAGTGAGTGATGGAAGGGGGGGGGGGGGGGTCACTGCGAGAGGTGGAGGTGTAATCTGTAGTTGAAGAAAAATGCGACGAGAGGAAGGAAAAAGTGAAGGAGAAACACTCACTGTGGCACGGCCGGATTAGAGGATGCCCATGTCGGATGCTGCAGTCGGTCACCAGGCACAGCATCAGCTGCAGCATCTCCGGGCTGCTCGGTGCTTCAGCGGGGGACGAGGGGGGAGGAGGAGGAGAGGGAGGGTGAGGCTGATGATGTAAAAAGCTTTAAATCATTCAGGAGCCCGCTGCACGACATGTGACCGCCGACACGGTTTATTATTCATCCGGTTTGTTTCCTGGTCGCCCGACGAGACACCGAGTTGACCGTACGCCTTTGTTCCGGGTCTACTCCCGTGATTTACACTGATCCGACCATAGCAAGGATTATCACTCCCCCCATATGCTGTTTATCTAACCCAACGGAGCTACTGATTGTGTACTTTATACTTGTTTTTTTTGGTTTATCGTGTGTTGTTGTCACACCCATCTCACATGAAGTTGAATATAAGAGTCAATAAGTGATATTTTTATATAAATAAATGCTGATATTTTACAAAAGGGATTTTCTTTATCCATGTAAAATGATTGTATTTATTGAAAAGAATTAACTGTGCAAAATAAAAATTAACATTTTACAACACGAGAGACAGAAAACAACTTTATTGTTTTTTGCAAATACGAAAAAAAACAAAAAAACGTTTTGGTCTGTCCTCAGTCAGTTAAGTCGAGTGGTAAACCACACTTTGCTCTTTTACCGTTTCACCTGAAGTGTTCTTCGCTAACCTGACCATAATTTGCCTGGCAGTGGCTTTACAGTGGAGCGGGAGATCGATAGCTTGTGAAATTGCCACAGAGAGAGCTGCAGCTACAAATCATCCTTCACACTGCAAAAATGGATGGTACTAGAAGTCTGTCAAACATAATTATGTCAGATTTAGACGGCTATTGTACATTTTCCACAGATGCAATGACTGGAGGGGGTCTTGGAGCAACAAAGGGGAATCGCATCCCGAGCATCCACCATTCATTCCCGAGTCTTGTAAAGGCCTCCTGCTAAATTATTAAGCCTGTGCTGGTGTCTGATCAAATATTCAGAAGACAGACACGTTATTTGCCATAGATAGTAGCCTATTTATGTTGGCTGCGTCGTATGTGCATCATTGCATGTGTGTGTGTGTGTGTGTGTGTGTGTGTGTGTGTGTGTGTGTGTGTGTGTGTGTGTGTGTGTGCACTTTCTCATCCGTGTGGTTTCAGTGCAGGGCTTTATGTGTTCACTTATTCACTCTGACAGACTGTTCTTTTAAACCAGCATCGTTAGGTTATGATGGGACCTGCTTGAGCCACAAGCCCACCCTATGGGAGACAATGCAAAGTTATTTTTATCAAATCCAGCCACTTGCTTTCATATGGCCATTGCAGTGGTGCTGTTTTTTGTGGCAGCCATAATTTGTTGTTGTTTTTTGTGCAAATTTAAGAACCAGAATCGTTTATTGCCAGATACGTTGAACATACAAGGAATTTGACATTGTGAAAGGTGCATAATAATAAACATGGACATAGAATAAAAACATAATAAAAACAATAAACATAAATATGCTAAATAACAAACATCACTTCACAGTAGCCTGTATAGAACGTCTCTTATGAAACCAAAATATACACATGTCTAAAATCCAGACAAAAAAAGACATGGCGGCTGTGAAAGGCTGCTTCTCAGGCCAATGAGCTCATTACAGATTAACTACATTAGCTGGGGTTAGAATGTGTGTTCAAAATAAATAAAATCTTCAGCACATTCATTGTGTAGTATTTCCTGCACCCAATCCTGGATGCTATCAGAGTTCAGGTCATTGTTACCATCCCTTCATATCAGCAACATCACCATAGAGAGCATGAAAGCCTTTCTTTTCTCTTGCAACATTTCTTCAAGATATTCGCACATGCAACTATATCTCAGATACAGGTGCGTTGGAAAGTATCACCTGAGTCTTGAGAAAAGAAGATCTGCGCGCTGCTCTCGTTCAGTATCACAAAATATTGATCGCACCAACATGTCAGTCCCCCTGGACCTTCATCAAGGCATATTTACCCAATTTACACAACGTGCACACTGTGTGTAGTGGCTGTATACCGCATCACAAGAACAAGTCTGTCTTCTACGTGGACCAGCAATTGTAAAGATGTCGACTCTTGGCCTGTAAGCAGCTTTAGCCTCAGTCTTTTAGAACGGGACGTGGCCATCAACGGCAAATTTAAGACCCTTTTGCAAGATTCCCAGAAGTCAGCCGGAGGCAGCATTTTCAAACAACTCCTGGAGCCAACGTTAGCTTAATTCTCTAGCTAGCTACTGCTGGTAAAATGTCTGCCACAGACAGTTGTCATTTCAGTCTACACCTTTGCTTTTTCTACCTCAAGGACAAATTTCAAAAACAAAAACGATTAAGAATTATGAGTGGTAAACGTGCCACCGTTATTGTTGTTAACTGCACACGGGCCGTGCAGGAATGGAAAGCACAACAGGCACAGTGGGTGGAGATTAGCATGTGTCGTTTGTACTCTGTAAATACATGCACATCTACTACTTGCTGTGCTTCCACTCTGCGGTACAAGCTGGCGCTTTTGATACCGTCATGGCTGCAGCGCCTTTGTTTTTTCAAGCTCACACACTGCTTTTTTCCCTCTACCGCTAAATGTCAGCTACCCCGCAGTCCAGTGGCTGTGTGTGTGTGTGTGTGTGTGTGTGTGTGTGTGTGTGTGTGTGTGTGTGACTGAAAGATGACTCACTATCACTGCACCCTGAGCAGACAGACATCTGTGAGACCTGAGCGCGTCTACCCATAATTCAACACTGTCTGATGAGGTAACTGGGCTACAGGGCAGGAGTGACCCCTCTTATCCAACAGAGCTGAACCTGCAGGAGTGCGCACACACACGCACACAATCACACACACACTCTTTCACTGTTTCCTCATATGTCAGATTAGCGTATTGTCAATACCTCAACGCACGCATGGTTTGACCATTAACACCACATGGCTGTTCACCTGTTAATGGATGTGGCCTTTGCACACAGGCACACACGTGAATCGAAAAATGATATGACTCTAATAGATTTATTGAATATCATATTTCAATTCTGTAACTAACCTGCCTGCTCATACCTCATCGTAATAAATGCTCCATATTCACACGCTATCAAAACTCCAGCTCAATAGTCTCTCCTCCATCCATGTCGGCCTCCTCGGCTCCGCTCTAACGGGCATGTATTATTCAACACAATCTCCAGGACGAACCTCCCTCCCTGTCTGCTATACTCCCTCCGCCACATCGCTGGTGGAGGAGAACGGAGGGAGGAGAACTGGGAAGAGGGGGAGCGCTTTTGAAGAAAGAGTTCAAATGGAGATAGAGAAAGAGAGATAAATGGGAAGGTGATGAGTTAAGAGAAAGAAAGCGCAGAAAGAGAGCAGCAGCACAATAATGACGAAAGAGGTCTATAAAGAGGGCAATACAGACAAACAGGGATTGAGTTGGGGAAGAGGGATGGATTTATTTTTTATTTCATTTTTAACAGGTTGGTTGTAAAGTTGCAGTCCTGTCTTTATTGGAGTCTTTCTGCCCGTCTTCTGTCTGCAGGACCTGATTGAGAGATTGAGGCCTATAAGATGACCTCAATCTTGCCATCCATCCATCCATCAATTATCCGAACCGCTTATCCTGTTTAGGGTCGCGCGCTCAATCTTTCATCCCACATCAAAACAAAGTAGCTTTTCCCAACATCTTAAAAAGTGCTCACAATGGTCAATACCGAATTCCTCTTTTTATCTATTTGAATTGAATTAAAGTGTCATTATCTTACTGCTGTTACAGAAAGTCTTTATCAATGTCCCATGTCCAGAAACCTACCCAGAAGCCTCCTTGACCCCTCGGACATCGCTGCATTGTTCATATTTACTGTTGTCCAGTCGTTAGCTGGCTCTTAGCACAGCGGAACAATTACCTGCTAAAGATATATTTTCCTCAAAAGGTTGGTAGAGACCAAAAACAGAGCATAAAGAGAATGAATATTGGACTCACATTTGCCAGGTGGCCAGAAAAAGGACTCCATATGAACGCTAGCGCGGCCCTGTAACTACTAGACGTGTAAATAAGCAACAGTTTGCCTTCAAGTTCACCGTATCAACATAAAAGGTCAAGTATGTGTCTCAAACCTGTTTCTGCTGCCCCGAATGGCTAAAAAAAAAAAAGAAGTTATTGCCGTTTATAGTTACACTTCAAGTTAACATTGAATATCAACAGTTCTGACACTGAAAAATAAATGACCTTTTGTATGGTTCTCCAAACATCGTCTCTCGGTTTGCTGGGCCACTTTATCTCAACTGGCACCTTAACAAGCGAAAACAGGTCTTGTGAAGGCCGTGCAATTACAATTTGACACAGAGTTGGTCTGCGAAAGGCGAAACCCAGAGAGGCTCACATCGCTAATTGGCCGCGCTGCGAGCTAATGCCACGTTTCTGGAGTCCCTTTGACACGCCGCGGGGTCCATTCCCATGATCCTCTGCAGCGCTTTTGAGGTCGGCCGTTCCCACAGGTGTGAGCCCCGCGGACGGGAGTCATTAGTGCCGGCCTCCATCGGCGCTTCGGCTCAGCAGCTGCACACCCACACACACGCACACACACACACACACACACACACACACACGCACACACACACAAATGTGTCACAGGGCCAATAAACAGCTTCTGCAGTACAGCAGGAACAGGCAAACAACAGCTGGACCAAAACCAGCCTGATAGTGTGTGTGTGTGTGTGTGAGTGCATGTGCGTGTGTGTGCGCACGTTTTAGATATACAACTGTGCATGTGTATCGATCGGTGTTCGTTTGCTGTGCGATTGTGCGTGTGTGAGTGTGTCGATATGGAGAGTATTTGTTTCAGAGGTGATTTACAGCATGATCTGCTTCCACCTCAGGAGCGACCGGCTGCAACAGTGCATTTAGACAAATGTATCCCTGTTTATGGTCGTAATTCAGCCAAGAGAAAACTGCCAAAGGTGCTCACTCCTGAAAATGTGAAGAAAAGACGGAGGAGGAAGTGTGGGATGAGGAGGGATTTAGATATGGAACGTGATGAGGAGAAAAAAACAAAAGCAAGCATGGAATATTGGAGCGCATCTTGAAATTTCGTATCATTTTTTAACATGTATATTGATGGATGGATGGAGTAGGCCTAGATGGGCCGGGTAAATAATCACAAATTCTCTTTCCTGCTGATACACACAAGTCTCATGTGCACACACGTCACACACCTACAATATCTACTGCAATATCTGCACTGGATGAACTTATTGTCACATTCCTCTCACTTCCCTTTGGCTGCCTCATCATTCTCCATTTCTTATTGTCTCTCTCTCTGTCACACACACACACACACACACACACACTCTGTCACAGACACAGCGATACTTTGTATATAGATATGTCAGATCTATTCTCATACACTGGGTTTCAACTTCAAATGCAGCGCAGACAGAAGACGTCTGTGTGTGTGTGTGTGTGTGTGTGTGTGTGTGTGTGTGTGTGTGTGTGTGTGTGAGTGTAAATTTCTAAAATGAGTTTTCAGCTGCTGACAACCTTGTATCTCCTTGTAGTCGGCTTTCTGAAGAGGAGAGACGACCGCACCCATTTTCTGACTGTTGGTAAGAGTGTGTGTGTGTGTGTGTGTGTGTGTGTGGTTAGGATCATTCTAATAGTCTTCAGCTTTCTGAAATGTACGTAGATGAACTCGAGATAGCACAGATATCCACAGAGCACCCTAAGGGGGTAACCATGGTAACTGCATGGTGCGTTGGCATTGAATACACGTGCAGGTGTGTATAAGTGTATCCGCCAACTACTTGTTTGTCCACGTGAGGAGGACATTGTAATAATCAAATAACAATATAATGATCAACTTTCCATCCATTAAATCTAGTGTACATGTATTTATCTGTGTGTGTGTGTGTGTGTGTGTGTGTGTGTGTGTGTGTGTGTGTGTGTGTGTGTGTGTGTGTGTGTGTGTGTGTGTGTGTGTGTGTGTGTGTGTGTCCACTGCAGTCATTGGTATAAGCTGAAGTAAAGGGAGGGGAAACCGTAATGTACCATCTGAGGAAAGTGACCATTCTGCTCTCATCCACTGACTCTTTATTTCTTTCCCAGTTTGGCTCACTCTCTCCTCCGTGTCTGTCCCTCCCCCCCCCCCCCCTTCCCCTGCCCCCCTCCCCTTCCCCTTCCCCTCACACACACACACACACACAGATCACCATAGAGATGGAAGATGGAGGGGAGGGGCCGAGTTCAGCTTTATGAAAATGTGGACAAAACACGGCCGGTGCCTTCCTATCTTCTCATCACCATTACCTCCATCTATCACCCCATCGCTCACATTTCCAATATCTTTATATCAACTTTCATCCGGCGTCATCATTAAGTCCCTCTCGTGTCCGTCTCCTTCTCAGGTTGCTGTGATAAGGATGGGCACGGTTCCACCCAAGGCCGAGCATGACTCACTGGGTGTTTACTCTGGGTGATGACATAACGTCCTCTCCAGCTATCGTGTGTGCACACCAACACACATACTGGAGATAGACTTCTTTATGAAGCTCGGTTGGTGATGGGAGTTTAAACACATTTCTATTCTTGTAACCCTGAACCAACCCTGGCTGTTTCTTCTCATGAGAAGCATCATAGTGATAAACCCACAAATAATTATCACACGACTTTGTAGTCTCTGTTTGGCCTTTAAAATGTATATTTGTTTGTTTTGGTTGAAAAGACACCCTAATCAACCAGCATCTGCAAGCGTCTCATATTTTCTCTGCATGCTAGCTGCTTATGCCAAATGCCAAAGATGACACCTCAGTGGAAAGTCAAACATTGAGCTTTTGATGGAGCCCAACACAGAGAAAAAAAGCTTTTAAAGTCCAACATGTAAGGTGAAAACAACGACATGTGTTTTATAAAACCATAGTCTGCTTTTATCCCTTTCATACCACCTTAACTGCTCTGTCAGTTTATATAAGTCAGTTTCATATCCTGTATGGAATAGCGCTGCAAATTGTGTGCGCTTCATTGTGCATTCATGCATGCCAGGTTGTGTGTCTGATGTGTCTCATATCCCGGGAACGCTTCAACTGGGATTTATTTACAAGTCTAAGCCTACAGAACATGTGTGTGCACTTCCCCGTGTTATTAGTGCGAGTTCAAGTTCAGGAGAGAGAGAGAGAGAAAGAGAGAGAGGGGAAAAAAAAGATTGTGTCAAGGTAAGCACATTTGCCAGTGCTCAGTTGGAATTTAGATTTTGACTTTCGGTTGGATATTAAAGTTAAAATAATACATCATTTTGAGTGCATTCACATTTTCTTTGTACAACGAGAAGATGCAAAGATTTCTATAAGTCGTGACTTTCATGTCAGCACAAATCCACATCAACACACAGCAGCATGAGTAACCCCTTTCTGTACACTTACACTGGGGAAATATTTGGGTGCCTTCGATTAAAATGGAGGACGTGTTTCCAGCTAAGTTGTTTACTTTGGCTCACTCACAGATAATTAACAGATGCCTTCAGGGCCCTGTTGGATGCTCAGACAGCTCCAGCTCTCTGAGCAGGGCAACCTACCGTCCAGCTGGAACAAAGGAAGCTTGAGTGAGTGATTGCTATAGTCTTTATTTAATTGGTGCATACAAAATGCATATTATGATTCACGATACTAATTCTAATCTAATTGTAATCATTTTTGCGTAATTTAATACATAATAATAAAAAAGTCGATAATAAAAGTTAATAAGAAGGCTGGATTTGAAGATCTATTGCCAGACTGACAGTAAATGTTGATCATGCATGCTGATGGGTGTTTTTTTTCAGTTTGGGTTTATTCAGACCACAAACTGTATGACGTGATGTTACCCATTAGTTTGTCGACAGCCGCTTTGAAGGGTTGAATTCAGCATTTTGGCCACAGACACCTCGGTTCTTGGCTGTTGCCGTCTCGGCTTCTTGCAAACAAAGAGTGGAGCACAACCGAATGCTGAATAAGATATTTGTATAGCGACCAAAAAGGTTTTAGAGGGTTAAAGTTGGAAGATGTAGGTGACTGTGGTTCAGGGGTTAGCAGGTCCGTCCTTCAATCAGAGGATCAGTGGATCGATCCCCGGGGCGGCTATAGTCAAAGTCCTTGAGCAAGACACTTAACTCAAATTGCTATAGTATGTGAGTCGCTTTGGATAGAAGCACCAGATAAAAGTAAAAGATCAAACACACGGTCAACTTCCAGACTGGATGCCGTGGTAGCGACCTGTCAATCACAAGGTAGCCGTACCCTAAAGCATTCCCTGCTGCATTGTTTATTTACTCTAAATGGAACCATCATTTAGTAAATGAACATCATGCTGTATTGATGAAGACTTTAAACAAGTTATTGAGACCATGATGTCCTGTTCACATTGTTTACTGATGATAAATCCAGAGGGTCATTCTCTCATCCACTTAATGGCTATGAGAAAGAATGCAAGTTTGAGGCTCTTTCTCATTGGCTTCACTTTTCAGACCCGGAGCACGGCGCGGGATTCAGACACACGAGCAAACACACCTTGACATCTCCATGGCCGCACACGCACACATGCTTCGTTTTAACCCCCGCAATTACAGCCAGGTTTTAAAATGCTAAACAGGTTCAACAAGGTTCAAGGACCCTTTTCAAAACACACACACACACACACACACACACACACACACACACACACAGCCAGGTGCAGCAGGACAGACAAAGAGCTGTCAGGATCTCATTACAAAAAATAGAGCCAACACACATTGTCTTCATTTCAGTTTCAACCACTCTCGAGTATCCCTCTCTCAGTTTTCTCCATTTCCCTCTTTTGGTTACATGTCATCTTGTGTTTTATGTTCCCTCTCATGATCCCTTGATGTCCCTCGTTATTCACATAGTCACACATCCATTTACCGATACAAACAGACGTGCACACAGGCCCTCTGAGACACGATGGAGCTTTAACCACCGGGCTCATAAAGGGACGGCCGGCCGGCCGGCCAATCAGATCCGCCGGTTGCGAAACAGCCCATGCATAAATGATGCTGTGAAATTGTTAAACTAGAGAGAGGAGTTGAAGGGAAAGACTATAACTCTGAATGAATTCAAAGGTGTGTTCCTTCTCTTTCCCAATATAGCCTCGTCACTGTTCCTGCTCTTTGCAGTCCTCTCATACTGAGCACTGTGTTCTTTCCAGGATATGAAGGGTTACACCGTTGCTGTCGCTCCCCACAATGTGTCATCCAATGTTGTGAAGCATGACCCATTTTGGTCTGCTTTAGTCTTGGGGCATCACCAGAACTAGAGCCCAAATCACAGCTTAAGTAGACAGGAAGTAGACATCTGGGGCCGTCCCAGAGGTCAAGGGAGTGACGTGCTAGGGGTCAAAGTTTAATTGAGAAGCAAAATGGTTTTCCTCTGTGGTAGATTTGTATGTTTCTGCTCACTACTGAAAAGTCGGTCGACATTCAATTTGTTCTAGAAACCTTACAAGTTTACATGAAACCTTCCTGCGTCATATAAAGTGGTTAACTCTTGTGGCCGCCCTGCATTCATGTACCTGTATTGTGCAACATTAGTGTTACATTTGCTGTTAACCTAGATTCAGTGGATGACATAGGAGGAGAGATATAAAGCGCAATACAAATAAAATGTATTATTATTATTACTATTATTATTATTATTATAAATTAGACTACAGGTTGTACAGGTTAGCCATGTTAAAAGGACGGGCTGGTCCACCACTTTGTTCCAGACCAAAACATTCTGACAACTATTTGATGGATTGGCATTAAAATGTTTGTAAAACATTCATGGTGAATTCAACATTGTCTCCAGCGCCACCTTGAGGTTAGCATATTAGGTTTTTAGTTAAATACCTCAACAACAATTTGGAGCATAGGCACTTCCCCCCCGCTCCCCTAATAATGAATTATCATAATAACTTGGTTCTACTTAATCTTGACATCCTGTATCATCGGGAAACATTTTCAAGTTGTTCAGTGCTTATGACCAAATACTTCCCATCAGCCTCAGCTGTAAATGGTATTTAGTGCAAAGTAGGAAGTGTTACTCTTATATAATACAGGCGGCTCATCTCTTCAGTCTAAATAAGACTTTAGACTCCCAGGCTGAAAGGTAAAGTTGAAAAAAGTAAAAACCTTTCAAAGTGGTAGAAGATGAGAACATGAGATTTGGAAAACAGCGCCTCGGTAGGTTTTAAATTAGAATAAAGAATTAACACTCATTTCTTTTCATGAATTGAAAGAAATGAGTCTGTAATGGAAGCACTCTTCCACTGAATTGAGTCCAGATCCAATTCTGCTGTTGCTTTCCCCGCCACGGACGCCAGTCCGACTAATCTAATAAATCAAGTTAATTCAACCATTTCATTGGATTATGCAGCAGGAAATGATTAACATATTGGGACACCGGGTCAAGTGACAGGAGTATGCAGGGAGTTGGTGTACATGAGTGAGTCATGTAGGCCTTGGAAGGATAGAAACACCACAGGGTGAACTTAGATCAAATCAGCCTCGATCTAAACCAAAGCCAGATGACAAGGATCAGCTTACATTGATTGAGACATGACTTGCAGCTCAGTGTGTGTACATGTGCATGATGTGCATGATGTGTATGTGTGTGTGTGTGTGTGTGTGTGTGTGTGTGTGTGTGTGTGTGTGTGTGTGTTCTGTGCACACACAGTGTTGCTTTTGGATAAAAAAGTTCAGTATCTGTGGATTTGTCTTTGTTGCAGGAATAAAAGGAATAAAGGGTATCATACAACTGGCATTCATATTTCATAACAAACAGTAAGACGTAGGTCATAATACTTGTAACACTCACACACACACACACACACACATATAACACAACATTTTCAAGAAAATAATGATGTGCCCTCACATATTCATGTACATTCCTCCTTTGAACAGCCTGAGGCGGAGGGGAGCCAAAATATTGGGGAGCGAAATCCCCCAAGCCTCCAAGTCAGGAATATCTGAGGTGAATACCTTTCCATGAAATGCCTCCATGAAGTTCAATTCAGAGCAATTAGCGTTGCTAAGTCAACAATTCAAGGAAAACTCAGCCGGATGAGCACATCCCCTGAGACGTTATTTGACCTCTGCAGTCCAGGGGTCAATGCTCACTGAGGAATGCATGGAGAGGGGTAAAGAGAGCTGGGAACAGAAGCAACTGGATGTGTGTGTGTGTGTGTGTGTGTGTGTGTGTGTGTGTGTGTGTGTGTGTGTGTGTGTGTGTGTGTGTGTGTGTGTGTGTGTGTGTAACTGTATCTCATGGTTACCTTTTTCTTTCTAGAATAACAGCTCTATTTCTGATCTTTTAGATGCTGGACCAAGCAGCTGCCTGATATACATCATAAAACTGCCGGGGCCAGGCTAGCACAACACACACCCTGCCAACATAACCACACACACTTTTTGAGCACACACACACACACACACACACACACATATATATACATTCCCAAGTACACCACAGAAAAGACACACAAAATTATTTAGACACAAAATAAACACATACACATATATATAAATGAACAAAATCATTCAAATACACATGCATGGCAATGATACACTAAGACACACAGGCAGGGAACAAGCGTCTGCCAAATTCAGATGCTATTGGCACTGCTGAGTGCTAGATTCCTCACACACACACACACACACACACACACCTCTCAGACAAAAGAGCATTATTAAACTGCCGCAAAGGCCTGGATCTTATGATTGCTTATCAGGGTCATCGTATGATTTACTTTATGAACTTAAAATTGTTGGCTCAGTTATACTTTCTGTTGTAAGACCTGATCAGGGAATCGAACACATCGTATTTTCCATTGTGTCTCAGTTCCGAGCAGGAGGAGTTGACCACTTGTTTTCATCTCATAATCACCCTTTTCTTTCGGTGTGTGAATGCTACTGTACATCTGTTGCTTTGTGTGTGCAATAATCCTAATGGTGAAGACTTTGTGTGTGTGTGTGTGTATGTGTGTATGTGTATGTGTGTGTGTTCTCAGACGTAGTGCTAAATGTGCAAATACCAGCCTGCCTCACCGCTGTGATTGCCCCCTCTGATTAGAAAGTGGTTGGTTTATATAAACCGGGGAAGGACGTGCATTATTCATCGTGCTAAGAAGAAAACACGACTATGCAGCCCCTAAAAACCTCACCGTGAAGACTGGACCAGAGAGAGGACACACACATGTGCATACACACACACACACACACACACACAGAGAGATAGCAGAGAATCTGTGTCTATCTGTAAGTAAGTACGTGTATGAGTCATTCACATATCTCAAGAACCATCTGATCTACTTCAAACTTGGCACTTGTATTGCTGGTGACCCAAAGATGGGCTGCTAGTCGTCGGATACACCGACAATAAAACCAAACGCTCCTTCCCGTTCCCTGGAGCCAACGAGCGATACATTGCCCTTTATTGTCTGTCTGCCATTTAGTGCATGAGCAGTTAGGGTGCAGTGGGCTTCATTACATTACATTTCATTTAGCTGACGCTTTTATCCAAAGCGACTTGCAATAAGTGCATTCAACCATGAGAACAAACTCAGGACAACAAGAATCAAGAAAGTACAATGTCTTCAATAAAGTTAAACTACAAAGTGCTATCAGTAAGAGCCATTTAAGTGCTACTAAGGTGCTACTACGGTGCTATTTTTCTTATTCAAGGTAAGATGTGTTTTTAGTTCGCGACGGTAGATGTAGAGACTTTCTGCTGTCCTGATGTTAATGGAGACATCAAAGGCTTGCACTGACAAAATCTGCCTACTTTGGGGCTGAAATGGACATGAATGAGAGCGCTGAGGGTGAACCAGCACAGTGAACGTGCAGGCCGGATGAACAATGAGCTAAAAAGGGGCAATAAAGCTCAGAAGAGCTGTAGGTAAGTCTGAGTACATTTGTCAAATTAAGAGACAAACAAACAAAAAACGCAAATTTGGAAATCAGGAAAAACTACACAATTATAGTTGTATGCCTTCAACCTTGCGTTGTTGTTGGTGTTTGTGGCATCTTTTCCAATATTTTTATGAATGACACCAGTTGCACCAGTAATGTGACCCATTAATAAACCAACTGTATATATTTGCTCATATGGGCGTACAGTGCAGCAAAGTTATCCGTCAGCATTAACACTACTGCGAGATGTTGCACAATCTACAATAAAATGAATACAGCTGCTGTGGGCTTGGGTAGTAAACAAGTTAGTCCTTTCTTAAATCAATAAACTGTTATAGGTATGGCTGAGTGAGAGCAGCAGGGGTTTGGAAGCTTGGACGGTTTGGAGGGATTGCAGAACAGATGGTGAGGATTTGATTAGCCAAAAGGTTTTGTTTTTATAAGGCGAGCCAGACGTTGGGTTAAACGCAGGGCTGCGAGCTGAGGGGAGAAAGTGAGGAAGTAAAAAGAAGAAAGAAAGAATTTAAAGTAAATGATCGTAGACATCTCTTCACTGCACTCTGGGGAGTCATTACTATGTCTGCTGATTAAAAACAAGATCCAGATCTGGACCAAACCCATCCACCACACCTCACAACACACTCGCCCTCCAAACGCCGTGAAGTCATACACGTCCGTTTGATTACAAACATTTGGTGTGCAAATGAGTGAATAACTCAAATCAGCCAAGAGAACATTTCAGTACTTGTGTGTATGTCTGTGCATGACGGACAGAGCGGCAGCGCTGGGAGAGCTGCACATGCTTGTGTTTTAGGGTTTGATGAAAATGAGTGTGTGTGCAGGGAGGGGTTCAGCCTTTGATCGTGTATAAAAGACGTTGGGTAAGGAGAGAGGATGGACCAGGAGAGGGATAACAAAGTGAAGGCATGGAGAGAGGGATAACAAAGTGAAGGGATGAGAGAGGGATAACAAAGTAAGAGACACTTGGGCCAAAGTAAGCAAGACCA
Source organism: Cottus gobio (assembly GCA_023566465.1). NCBI lineage: Eukaryota > Metazoa > Chordata > Actinopteri > Perciformes > Cottidae > Cottus > Cottus gobio. The sequence goes on from CM042228.1 coordinate 8,784,809, forward strand.
CTGGCGGATTCTATGATCTAACCGGCAATCATAGTGTGTGTGTGTGTGTGTGTGTGTGTGTGTGTGTGTGTGTGTGTGTGTGTGTGTGTGTGTGTGTGTGTGTGTGTTTCAGTGTGCTCTCATGTAACCAGTACACACACAGTAGTGAAAAACATGTTTTTGTGAGCATTTTAACACACACACACACACAGACACACACACACCCCTGCTCCACAAATAAAATCCCGGCAATAAATGAACACTCGACATTGGAATGATCTCTGGGATCCAGATCCTGACTCAACATTACGTTCTCCAAAGGGAAGCTGTTTTTCATATTAGTGATGGTCTATAACTGAGCACACTCCACTGTAGATGCGTTTGTCCTTAAAGCCAGTATTATTATTTTTTATATTGTGCAAAATCAGCCAAAGCTGGCCCAAAAATAATCACCTAAAGACTGAGTGCATTGTCTCATTGTCTGAGTTTTTTGGGGGGGATTTTAAAATGATTCTATACTGCAGCTTCAAATAGATTAAAATAGAATATTCCCATTTTGGTCCCAGAACATGGGAGTTAAAAAACATCCGAACTCACCCCTTCAGTTGTTTCAAAACCTAAAGCTAGAGGTCACATTATTCATTCCCTTACTTTGGTAACATGGGCGTTTCCATTAGGAAAGCCCAGAAAAAAACACAGATGGACCTGCTTTGTAATGCAGAGTTTATTGTCGTGATAAAGTTGATCAAGTGTGTTGCTAACAACAGGTATTAGATGGACCAAAAGCAGAACTTTTAGAAGTAGCCCCATGAGTTTATTTATATCTACACTGCAGGAATTCCTCTGGTGTTGTGATCCAGAGAGGTGAGAGAGGTGGAGGGAAAAGGTTGTTTTTGCTCAAAAACATACTGAAAGAATTTCTCTGCGACAGGAAACAGAATTATTTTTTTTTAAAAGGCGGATGGAAATTTCTTATTAAATGTTTGTTTCCAACCACCAAGACACCAACTCTCCCCGACAATGTTGACATGCCGCTTTAAGTGTATTTGGACAACCAGTAAAAATTGAAAATGTGAAACAACAGCCCCTTTATTTTTTCAGCGAGTGACACCACTGGCAGAGGTGGAGTGGAGCAAGAGGAGAGAAAAATAACATCATTACAACATTTTTGAATCACTATATTTTCCCTCACACAAAATACTTTCCAGGCCTCGAGGATTTCACATTAATCCATAAAACAAGAAAAAAATGTATGATTTGCCATATCGACCATCTTCTCCCGCTTCTCAACACAAGTGAACACCCTGTCTCCTCATATCATGAAGTTTGTCGTGAACATTTTAACAATTGTTTTCATGGCATTGCGTCACTTCATTAGACAGTGACAGCAGAGAGATGGCAGGAAATAAGGAGGGAACGTGCAACAAAGTTACACAACCAGGCGTGAAGCAGGGATGTTGTGGTTCATGGCGGGTGTCTTGGTCCATAAACTACACTCCCTTTCAATGACACAGCAATATTAAGATAAGATAAGCGGTAAGATAAGATAAGAGGTAAGATAAGATAATCCTTTATTAGTCCCACAGTGGGGAAATTGCAGGATTATTCTACTATATCAAACAAATAACTGATCTAAGCTTATTTACACTCTGTACTTCCACTTTTTTAGGTTAATCTTTAAAGTCTAAAGCAATCCAAAAAAGCTGTCTACTTTGGCTATATAATATTCAGTTTTTGTCGGTTCGGTCAAAAGTTGTCAATTCAATGTCGGTCCATAAAATATCTAACCTCTCAATATAACGTAGTCCATTACAAAACTACCTTTAACTATTACCTCAAACATTAACATATAATATTATCAAATATTTTCTACAAACTACATTCCAATGGCCATACTTCAGTGTGTTTCTAGTGGACAGCACCCCTCTACTGGTGGTGGTGTAACTTTCCCTGTTGTAACTCAATTAGGACTCACACACACCAGACAGCCCTCGACATTCTCCCATCTTGACCAATCACGCTCTCATGTCTCGGTGCTCTCTTTCATCCTCATCCTCACCAAATCCCTTGCATTCTCTGCAACAAGGTCTTCTCTCACAAGCTCGGTCCTTCAACACTCAGTGGACGCTTTGTTGGGCCGACATGAGAACTCAATAAGTGACTAAACACAATTAAACTGCTGCTCGGGGAATCACAAAGGAGCCGTTATTCTACATGCAGCAGAAGTCATGTTGCAGCTTCACAACTTTCCTGGGAACTTTCTTGCTCACCGCCTTGCTGATATATTTAATTTTATATTTAAATGTAAAAAGAAAGCATAGACCTTTCCTTCCTGTCTTGACATACAGTGCGGTGTACTTTAACAACCATATATCACAAGTTTGATCAAAATGGAAACAGGAGCTCAAGATCACACTTGCAATATTGTAAGTTTTATTCAAACCAAATTTTTTACAAATCAGAAAAAAAATCATTTGACCATTGTTTTTTGTTTTTTGTCACTTTACAACATTACGGCATCAGATGAAAACCTTCAAACCTTCAGCAGATACAGGACATTCAACTTTACATGTGGTCCCAGTCAACAACGGTTTAACACATGACTAACACTGAAGGACAAGACGCAGCATCAAGCTGTCACGACACATAATGTGTGTGTTTGTGTGCGAACATGTGTGTGCATCAGGTTTAACCGGCGACCCCCGTTCCCACGCCTGAAGCTGTCCAGAACCGTGGGAGAAAAAAGGCGACGCGGCGTTGACGTCCTCAGAAGACGGACCTGTGGGTGTGGCTCCTTCGTGTTTATTGTTGAACACAGAGGAGGAGAGGCTGCGTCGTGACCTCCAGTTCACACAGAGACACACACTAACTAACCCCTGTTTGTTATGGGATGCAGACAGCGTGGCAGCATAACAACAGAGCGGGCAGAGAGCAGCTTTTCAATCAGTGTGTAATTTCCACCTGTTTGCACATCGCGAGAAGAGAGTGACATTTGGTATGTTAGCATGCACACACACACACACACACACACACACTTGGAGAACAATGCCCTGGCTTTGGTTTAATGGAAACAAGTTTCTGTGCCAACCCCTCCCTCTGATTGTCTGTCTGTCTGTCTGTCTGTCTGTCTGTCTGTCTGTCTGTCTATGTGTGTTTTCAGAGCTCTCGGGTTTATGTTCTCTAGCCTCGACATGAGGAAGGGATTTCCAAAGGGAGAAAAGGATATTGTTTGCATTAATTTCCAATGCTGATCAATAAGCAAGCTTTTATTTCTAGGCCTTATACCACATAAAGAATCCTCAAACAATTATTATAATGCCAACAGTGAATGCTCACAGCACCACTTCATCATCAACAATGCATTGGTTATCGAATTCAGAGTCATATGCAGGATGGATCATATTTTAAACACACACACACATACATACACACACACACACACACACACACACACACACACACACACACACACACACATAAGGCACGGGGCAGTTCCTTTTAAGTGCAGATTTATGTGGTTGTATTTTGGTCCGATCCCTCGGTCCTCTCGCTGCCACGGCAACATGCTTTGGAAACAATTATTCAGAGCTGGTCGGAGGATGATCCAGCCAAGACTCTCAAACACACACATTGTAACACACACATTATTGTATTTGCACACAAACAAAATGGGAAACATGAACAATATGCTCCGTGTGAAACAGGAGGTGAGTGATGGTGTAACACCTGCAGGGGATTACTTTTTTTTTATTGCAATAGTTTGTTTGCTCACTGCACTGCATCCAATGTTCCCATTTTTTAGATAATAAAGTCTGAGTGAAGACATAGCTCAAAGGCCCGCTCCAAAACCTTTACTTTATAACGTATTACGCTCAGGTAAATATTTATACTTATTCAATTGGTGATGGGGGTACTTCACAGAGATTGAAGTCTCATGGGAACCCTGACAGGTGCCTCCCAGATGTGAAGAGTTGTAATGTTACCAGAGGGTTTGGAGGGAAATGAGAGCATGGAAGACACAGAACATCAGAGGAGACGATGAGGTGGAGGATGGGGGGATTTAGCAGGATAATGACAGAAAGAAGAACGGGATTATGAGGCACGATGATGGAGGACAGAGATGAATTCATTGTGAATTAAAGGAATTGTGGTTTGTGAACAAAAGACTCATTTGTATATTTCTACCTCCTCTTCTTTGAAATAACCGGACGAATGAGGTTTGCTGCACATGGCAGTCTTTGCCCACTTCTTAGACATCGTGGCACCACCTGCTGCATCGAAACAAGACTGCATGCCCGACATCCCATAATAATATGATAATAAATCATCTTTTAAAGCAGCTGCGAAAGCGCAACATCCTGCAATTTATGAAAATAAAATTAAAAAAAGGACAAGCATTTGGCCCGGGGATTTTTTGTGACTCCCTTCTACTGCATATGGTCACACACACACACACACACACACACACACAAAACAAGGAACTTCAGAGGTGATTATAGCATCAGGATGAAAACAGCTTGTTCTGCTTTACTATGATGTCACTTACATCAGTCTTCTCTTCCTGCTCACATCACTCACACACTCACACACCCCCACCACACACACACACACACACACACACACACACACACTCTCTGGAAGTCACTGTCGGGTTTATCCGCTCCCTACAGTGGCCCAGCCTATCCCACAACCCCCTGAGGCTATAACCTGTGATCCAGGAGAACTGGATTCTGGGTAACGCTGTTTTTATAACCGCTCCCAGTCCTTGGTCCACAAACATAAAGAACCACAGACCATATGTACCACATTACACACTCCTCCGCCCACACACACACACACACAAACACACCAAAGTGTAACTCCGAGCGGAAACTTAAAATGAGCGTCAGTGCTGTTTAGTGCACTTCAAAAGCTTCTTATCTTGTTTCAGAAGAAAAGAAATAAACATTCCTCTTACACTCTGAGTTATCTTTGAGTGTTCATCGTTCTTCTTCTCGTGAGTTCAACAACAGTGCAAGCTGAGGCTGCCGAGTGTATAAAAATGGGTGACCACGCTATGTTAGTCACTGCTGTTTCACTTCCACGAGGAGACGTAGGACATCCGCGTCAGCAGCTTCACCGTTTTCTCATGGCGTTCTCAGAGGAGACAAAACACGAGTCTCACAAACAGCCGACGTTGGTTCTCTCGGGGTGTCCTTGAGATTGTTTTTGGGGCACTATGAGCAGTTGGTGTTGATAGTGGAAATCACACCCACATATCCCCCCCCCCCCCCCCCCCCCTCATATCTGCAAACCCTTTTTCTGCACATATTTTTAGGTTTGTTAAATAGACGTATCCTATTTTATAGTCCAGTATTTCTCTAGACATTAATGCACACACATAAATAAGCACCAAAATGTGCACATTTTCACTCACCGATCGTTGTGGGGACCAAACATGAGACTCTTGGGTCACCGGAGGGGTCTTACAAACTACATGACTAACCCACATCCAGCCCGGGAAAACATAAACAAGTATTGTTTCTTTCTTTCTTATGCAACATGTCCAGTGGTCAGAAGTCTAGTGGGTCCAGCTTTGTCCTGGAAATCAATGCGTGGGAGGAAAGCAGACGGACACCTGTTTACCAGAATGATGGCCTCGCCTCAGTGTTCCACCCACACGCCCAAAACCTCAATTTATCAGCATGAGTAAGAAGACAACGCTGCTGACTGTTAACATGTTATTATAGTAAGCCATCTCCTTGAAATGCATTCCTGTTAACGTTACTCATGTTGACAGTCTTACATTTAATTCCCTGAATGTTGGCAATAATAAACGGTACATTAATAGTTGCATTGTATATTCAGTGTAATAAATAAACCCAGACTGAAAAAAAACTGTGTATTTGTTTGCAATTGCCTCTCAATGGCAAGTTTGTTTTTCTCTTGACTATTTATGTTCTTTTTACATCTTTGTGTGTTCGTTTGGTCTGTTTGTGGTTGTTTTGTGTCTGTTAGTGCATCCTTTGTGGTCATTTTGAGTCTCGTTGTTTTATGTTTATTTGTAGTCGTTTTGTGTTTCTTTGTAGTTGTTTTGTGTTTCTTTGTAGTCGTTGTGTGTTTCTTTGTAGTCGTTTGGTGTTTCTTTGCAGTCGTTTGGTGTTTCTTTGTAGTCGTTTGGTTTTTCTTTGTAGTCGTTTGGTGTTTCTTTGTAGTCGTTTGGTTTTTCTTTGTAGTCGTTTGGTGTTTCTTTGTAGTCGTTTCATATCTCTTTGTAGTCGTTTCACATCTCTTTGTAGTCGTTTCACATCTCTTTGTAGTCGTTTCACATCTCTTTGTGGTCGTTTGGTATTTCTTTGTGGACTATGAGACACTGTCCTCATCTGGTTTAAATAATGACACACCCCAAACCCACCTCCCATCTCGTTCTCCCTCCCCACCTCCTGCTGGAGTCAACCTCCAGATGTTGGTCACAACCTTTCAACATTCCAACTACTAGTCTCCTCACTGCCCTTACAAACACACACACACACACACACACGCAAACACAAGGAAGTGCAAAGCTGTGCCAGAGGGGAGCAGGTGGCCAGAAACAACACATTGCATTTGTCCATCAGAAGCAACAGCCTGAATGTGCAAACTCCATTCATCCAGAGATAACAGCCATCCCATAATAACATTGTTACATACGGGCATAAATACATGTATTGACATGTTATGTTTTTTTCTATGTTGGTCTTATCCCTATAAATCAACACGTAATTAAGCAGTTCTTAATGTCTGCATTTAAGTCAATCATATTCAATAGGTTTCACTCGTGAATTAATGTCCTGAAACAGTGTTTTTATCATATCACATTAATAAGAGTATAACAAGTGCTTTTGCTGCAAGTGTGACCCAAACTCAGGAGCCAGGTCACAATAGTTTGCTCGTAGTTTAACAATATCTTGTTAGTTGTGCGAGAAATCTCAAGAGTTCAACTAGAAATAATTCACCAGATTTCTCTTTTGGCATTTAGCACCCTGAAGATTTCTCTCAGCCCTGTGATCGTCTGGCGATGTTTCCAGGGTGCAGCCCGCCTTTGCTTAATGGCAGCTGGGATCGCTCCATTGGTCTCTAAATAAAAAAGCACCACAATAAACCGTCCAGATTGTTTGCCCTGCATGTGAACTCATTCACTAATACACAATGGCCTTTCCAACAGTATGAGGGGGCGCTAGGCCGTCAGCTAAAATAGAACAATACGTGCTGAGAGCCCCGTTCTCACATGAACACATCTGTGAGCAGAACCCTTTCCTGAAGAGAGAACACTCCCGCTGGTCTTAATCACATTCTCTTACACAGAAACTTTACCCACATTTAGTCACAGTCACTGTCACTGAAAGGTTTTATCCTGGTTCCCCATTGGGAGCTATAGTATTGGTGACCAGACCGAGTGAAATTACAGTAAGAAAGTGAATCCTAAAGCCATTCATTTATTGTGTTTTAGAGATATAAATGTAGTTTAGAAGCTGTGTAATTGATTGCCTGGCTACACTTGGACTATACGTCAACTAACCTTTACTAATAGCCAAAATTGAGCCGTGTTTTAGCTTCTTTGGAGAATAGACAGCAATAAGACTTAGACAATTGCCTCCCATGACCCAGTTGATAGCATTAGCATGTGTTTACCAGAAGCAGTTTATTGCATTTTCTACTAAACTCTCACTGAAAGCCTAAATGTGGCTGTGTTTCAGCCTGGACGTCAGTTCTACGGCTGTTAGGTCTTTTAATCACAAAATGTATCTGTGTGCTAGTTGGTCCAACTCTCTATGGGAAGGATGGGCCTGTCAAACGAATGGTCCCTATTGGAAGAATCCGGATGCTTCGGTGATTTCCGAAACATCCTATATTGATTCCTATAGTGCCACCATGTGGTCAAGTTTCTACAATAGAAATAAAATCTTGTTTTTGTTTTGGGGCAAGGGAGAAAAAATAAATAATAATCCAGCGATGCCTTTATCAGCAATGCAAGTTCATAAACTTTGAAAATGTTAGATTCGGTGCATGCTGCCCCCCCAACACACACACACACACCCAACACCACACATACATAAACCTTCCGTACTGCTCCTCTCTCAGCAGGATTTAGCAGATGAAAGGAGGACAAAACACCTCCTTCTGTCCTCCATCGGTCCTCCAAATCCTGTCAGTGGCTGAGATGAAGTGCTCTTTCCCCTTTTTTTAACTTCAGAATCTGGATTCAATAACTCCCAGATCTTGCAAATCCCCTTAGACACACACTCACACACATTGGCTACATGCACAGATACCACAGGCATACTAAATCCTCGACGGACTCACGCAGACATGAAAACAAAAACAATTAAAATCTGACTGAATTTGAAGCATGCTACGGTTTTGGAGTATGTTAAAGTGAAGCTAGTTAAGTTATTGAGCGTTTCAGAAATAGTGATGATAATAATTAATATTCTTGAATATAGTTTTCAAAATATTTTCTCTTCCCCCTCACTTCCTTCTGGATTCACAATAAACACATTGACTGATCTGCATTTCTGTGCAATACGAGAGATTGTACTTTTTACTTTTTTTTTGTTTCTTTTGGACGCAACTGTTAATTTTAAGCGAAAGCTTGTCGTGTTTTATGTCATACCTGTCAGTTATGTGTGGGACTGATCGGAAGAAACTGAAGGCCTCATTTATACTCATCTCTTTCTCTCTCACACACACGCACACACACACACACACACACACATTTGAAGAGTTTTAATAAAAGCACATGGCTCATACTAATGCTTTGATCTATGCTCTTTCTCCATCTCATGCTGCTTCGAGACATAGGTCCTGCAGTTATGGCCCTCTTTTACACTTGGCGCTACCCCAGTGTTGATGTATATAGTCTTTGTGTGTGCGTGTGTGTGTGCGTGTGTGTGCGTGCGTGCATGCGTGCGTGTGTGTGTAGTGTTTTCCCTGGCTTACAAGAGAAGCCCTTTACCCTGAAACTCTATCAAATGTCCAATCATTCCAAACCAATTCATCTCCTCCAAACATGGGGCAGGAATCCACCGGCTTCACCGTCTGGATAAACAGGTCTGAAGCACTGTGGAATGGCCCATAATACCTCCGCCAATCCCCTCTAAAACCCACGCTTCGATCTCCACACTGAGCCTTTAAAGAGTTCAGACGAAGAGTTCCCAGTAAAGCAGTCCAGAAGAAAGCGGAGGGGCTCAGTGGGTTCACTATGGGGACTGCAGGGTAACCCCATGTACATGGGCCTTGTGCACTGGGGTGTGTGGAGTTAGCAAGTGACTGTGTGACCTGCAGAGAGCTGAGGAAGTAGAGGTTCCTCCAAAACATGTGCAAGTACATAGTTAGCAAGAGGCAGGGCTGAGAGGGGGGTGGCTGTGGCCTTGTTCGAACAAGGAATTGTGATTATCGGCACAGTTCTGTCTAAGTGGAAGACCTTTACCAGAGTGCACATCCCTCAAAGGCAAAGGCGTGGAGTGCTTCCTGACGGCTAGAAGTCACAAACATGGTATGATCTCCTTCTGCTCGAGTCAAATGAGTGAAACATTTCTATCCTTTTGCACAGCCACGGTCCACACACTGTGTGCATGAGATTCCTTAATGCAGCATGTGTGTGTGAGCTGACGGTGTAAAGATAGAAGGAAAGGAAAGGAAGAAGGGAAGGCAGATGTAAGGAAAGACAGATGTGATAGATAGATGAAGAAATCTCAGCTATCAAAAGTGATCCTTCACCGCCATCTACTGGGCATTTACCGTCAATGCATCTAGTTTCATTCAGTGTTTGGCACATACCAATGCTGCATTACTGTACATAATTGGTTATTACAAAATACACAAACATATTCAACTGTAGTATAATAACAAATCGTTTATTTTGTTGGTATATATTGAGGCTTATTGTACTCATACTTCATCCCATAGGTGCAGCCTGAGGACGTATAGTTCAAATCAGTGGCTGGTGGAGCAACTTTAGACAGATGCAAAACTAGAATGTGACAATTGTACTTCAGGCACCATTCCACACGTCCCGTGGTTTATCACCGCGATAACACCTGTTCTCCTCAATGTGCTGCTGCACGCTGCTCAATACCCCGTATGTACGCACGTCAGATTGGGCTGAGCATGCTTCGTTCATGTCTGGTAGCCCACTCACGGAGATGCTTGAGATGAGCCTGTTTTTGACCATGCAGGTCCCATCACCTCCCAATTAAGGGAGCACGCGCTGGTTGCTGGTAGGATAAACTCAGCTGCTGGTGGGAACCGAAGAGTTTCATCTTTCACTTTTGTGCTGCAGAACAATATTCTCATCTTTCATGTTGACCGAAAATGATTATCTTCTTTAAAGAAACGTGCGCCAACTACGAGCTGCGACATTTGCAAAGTAGACCTACTTGGCCAACCAAATCCGGCTGGTTAACAGCTGGTTAACCGCTGGTTAACAGTTGCATCACACGTGCACCATCCCCTTTAATAAAAACTATTTGGGCGTGCGTGTTATCCGTGCACGTTTGAACCCGTCAAGCGCTTTTAACAGCCACCGAGCTTAAATAATGATAAACAGCAGCAACTGATTATATGTTTTGTGTCATGGATTAATGGAGATTTATATGAATGTCTAAAGTACTCAACTAGGTTTATGCTGCCAGCAGGTAGGGCTTTGTCTTCAGTGACCCTGTCTATTGTAGTCAAGATGAGGATGTAACTCAGGCTACTGACACGTAAAATAAAGCGTTGCTTTCATATTTGTACAATTTGAGATCAATACAGAGCAACCCTGGATCATTTAGTTGCCAAAATGCTTGCGGATACATGTTTTTGTGTGACTATACGTCAAGTTACTGTAAAGGGTTATTGTGCCTAATGGTTTTGCCATATTGTCAAGGGGATGAATCCAAACTTAAGTGTGGTGCGTTACATTGATTTATCTCCCATTTTGGACGACAGCGAGAGAAAACAGACGAACGTAGCCAGTGACATCTGATCGCTCTTTATTTGGCCTTTACAAAAAAAAAGACAACTGTGACTTTTGAAAACAGCTGCTAGTTAGACTAGAGGAGCCAATGCATCCGTTTGTTCCAGAAGAAGCTTAAGGTCCGATTTATGTCTATGAATTGGTTGGATCAAACGTTAGGAAACGTAACGATGTCCAATACCAGAATAGTGGACTCATGAGAAATGAAACCAACTCTAAATCATCTCATTTATTAGCCTCGCTGCTGACACCGTTTAAGTAACACATCTCCTGACATTTTATCTTGGAACCCTGAGAAAATATGATCCTTACACTTCCGACTCGTCATGTTTTGCAGTTGTATCCCCTCGCAGACTCTGATCCCAGATCAGGTGTAAACGTGTTCTCAGTGGAATGAGAAGTCGGCTGTGTTCCGGGCTAGACCTCGGTTATTGATACAAGGAACAGGCCCCAATTATGGCTGAAGGAAGACTCATATTCTGTTTTGCAGTTTAATTAACCACCCCAAGACAGTATTTTCTGCAATGTGTATAATAGGTTACGTTTTACACACGTCACAAGATGATTGATGTGCTCATGAACACAAGCAGGGAATATAAGTCATGCATGTGGCCATAATCAATGGTTCTACTTTGTGCTGCCATCAGTGCATTCACTTGCAAGTGAAATGCTTTTTCCTCCTGCCACCAGAAAAGAATACTCTGAAATGCTCCATTAGCACAGGCGCGTGGCTTCCCCCTCCCCCCTTTTGGTTCATGCAGTCCAGAGTGCTGCTGTTGTGCCGTTGTGGACCACATGTGAAAATGTACACGGCCAGGAGAAGCTGCTGCAAGAGAGCTGCAGCTCCTCACAGCAGGATGTTCAGAACACACTGAACAAGAAAATAATGCTGAGACGCAAAATCAATAGAGAACTTAAAATACAACATGCAGTTAATTACTTTGGCGTCTTGAATAGAGTAAAGAAAGAGACTTTAGCTCTCAAACTACTAACATGTCTATAACAGTAATTATGCAACTGCTTAACAGGTAATATTTGTAAGTTTTTTTTAACACATGCACTCTTTAAAGACTTTAGTCTGTCCTACTCACTGCACCATTGATACAAATGCTAAATTAAAGGAAAAACAACCTCAGACTAAGCGCTTCAAATATATTGCAAATACAATATAAATTAACTTTACAGTTTTCATTTTAATGGTAGGAGGTAGGGGAGAAAACTGACTGCCTGCATCTGAATTCAGAATATACAGCATCCATGTTAATGCACTGCATGTAACACAATCTGATTTCCTTTCAAATACCCAAAAATCTCCATTTCATAAAAAATACTTTGAGCCACAATCCATTTTAGTGCGAACTCTCACATCACACAGCAAACGGACCAAATGTACTTTCTGCAACCACTTTCCCCACCTGCAGCCCATAATATAGCGCTATGGTAACCCTCATCAATTACGTTCTTGAGCACCAGTCTCCCATGACAAGACTTGGAAAACCCACAGCAGAACCATCTAGCTAGGGATACATCTTACAAAACGATTTCTGTTGTGACTATTGTGTTCCAAGAATCCTCTTAAGCATTGTGGTGTTGATAATAGTTAAGGTTTTCAGTGTTTTGTTCTTTTGAAATTATTTTCTATACATAAAGGCCTCAAGTGAAAGGAAAATGTTTATAGCATAGACAAGAAAATGGGTGCAACCAGCCACCCCTGTTCGGTTGCAAAACAGCAGAGTTCCTTGCTACAGTTGAAATGCAAAGTAACTTAAATTTTATATAAATTCACAGCTGCTGAGGCATGTGCATACAAGTCAATTGTCAATTAGAAGTTTGCATGCATATGTTTTAATTGTCAAAGGCAGAAAGGCGTAGTCTGACCATGAAGTTGTTTTAAAGTTCTTCGAGCTGTAGATTTGGAGCCTGTTTGAGGTATGAAGTCAGCCAGTTGAGATAAAAATACATTTTTTAGGGGAGAATTTAGGTTGAAATCAAGGCGCAGCGTCACAATTGTAAACAAATCAGGATACATGCTCACAGCCAACTCAAACGCTCTACATTTCATTCAGAAAAAAAAAAGGTGGGGCAATAAGAGGGATTTAAAAAGTAATGCAGAAAGAAAACGACACACGTCACCTATACTCAAAAGAATGTTATGAAATGCTGGAATGTTGTTAGGTATTCCTGAAATAATATCAGTAGCAATTGTGAAATCAAGCAGTGACGGCTGCAGGTGGATAACTTCATGATTGAAGCGGACCCCGTCCAGTTTCCAGACTTCAGTTGACCAGCGGGTAATCTGGTAGAGATGTGGGGTGAAGGCCAGGCGCGTTGGTGAGGCTGCAAAGCCACACTGGAGAGTAGGAGTGCGAGGTCCTCGGCGCTGTCCTGGACACATACTAACTCTGGGGTTTGGTGGCAATAACTTGTTCATTGCCCATAGCTTTCAGCACAGTGACCTGAAATGAGGCACAAAATAAATTGTTGACCAATTGTATTGCACCACTTTGATTTGTCTGCAGAATAAGAATGCCTTTGGATAGCTGTCACAAGAGTCAGATATGACCACAGATCATTATAGTACTTCGGTAATGCAAATACATAAACTAAAAAACCTATCCAAACAGTGTATGCCTGCATACAGTTTTCTACCTCAGTTAAAGACAAAGCATAAAACCATGAATGTAGAAACTGATGATCTTGGACCCATTCAAAAGTTGCATCAAACCCACAGTGTGATGCTTTTTCATCGTCAGAGGCAGCTCTGGGACATAGTTTAACCAAATGTCAGTGACCACAGCAAATTGCTTCATGGAAATTCATAGAAATGCAACATATGAAAAGATAAACTTGTTTTACAGTTCAGACAATTACATGTTCACCTCAGTCCACAAACTCACCATGAAAGAGTCTTCATTATCACACTTTTTCTCGATTTCTTTTCCAAGTTCGCCCTCTGCTATTTTAAGGTCATCTCTGGTTGATCCACCGTCATCCATCAGGGACAAGTAACCATCGTTGAGACCTATAACCTAAATGTGCCATCAGGCAAAGAGCAAAAACAGTTAACTGTTAAAAATAAGCTTGTGATTGATTTTATTTAAATGCAGAGATATAATGCATAACGGTCAACCTAATCCTAGGTGGAATTAATCTATTGTTTCTCAGAAACCTGCAGATTCCCAAAATACATTTTATCCAAAATAACACTGGTCACACACACGATAAATGCAACAATGCGCAGTGAGTTGTTTTAAGCCGAACCTTTGTCGGACGTCCTGTTTCTATTCATACTCACTATCAAAGCAATGCATTGGACGAGGAACGGCTGACTGGTTGAAATTTTCTGACCTAGAAAGTGGCAAATGGCCCCACAATTTTACCCGACAATGCCAACAATTTACTGTTTAAGAGGTTATTTACTAGAATTTAAAGCATTAACTCAGTTTAACAAAGATGGCCCAACGACTAAACAGTCTTCCTCCTAACACAATATAATATATAATAATCGTAATAATAATATAATCCTAGTACATAGTTTGTACTTTTAGATAATTCCTATACCAAAGGAAGCCTAACTATGGTGGAAAAGACTACTTGCTGGCAGTCAAAACTTGTTCAACCAGTTCTAAACCTGTACATCTTTTCACAATAGCTGAAGATGACAGCTCAGCTTTAATGCACGTGACACACCTGAATAGCAATCCAAAAAGTATTTAGGTTCTCACATCAGACCTTTTCATTAGGATGAGGTTGTATCAAATACAAAAACATTAGGAGGAAATATATGCACAGGTTGTAAACAAATGTCAAACACCAAGTACTGGGCGGGGAAACAATTAGCTTCCAGTACAAAATAATTTAAACTGACAATATTCAGTTAAAATGCTTATAGGTCACACAAGTGATTCAAATAAGTCATCTCACCTGGTAGTCTTTCCTTGTAACATGTGGGACATCCATGTTATGGGTAGATGGGCAGATATCTTCATACTTCTTCTGATTAAAGATATCAATTCCTACAAGATGAACCTGGGGGAAATAAATATATATGGTCTCAGGGCAAAGTAAGCATGGGGAGGGGGGGGTGGGGGTACTTGTGTAATTGAAGAAACAGGCTAAATCACAAAAGTGTTGTAAGCTTTGATTTCCAAATGATGTACAAGGAAGGTTTACCTTGGCATGTCCATGCTTGCCAGTCTTGGAGGTACTCATTTCCACGATCTTACAGGGACGTTCTTTGATTACGACAAAGCCACCCTTCCTCAAAGCAGAACACTGCTGTGGGAATGTTGTTGAGGCCCCAGAATCATTTTGTTGGTAGTCATCCGCCATGATGGGCTGTTTTACACCACCCTGATGGGCAGAGGAACACAAGAACAAAACATTAAAATGTCTGTGACACTATAATTACTTAAATATGAGGATTGTTTGTGGTGCTAAGAAACATTTGTAAAAATATAGATAACTATATCGTATGGTAGCTGGTGAGCACGGCATTGTAAAAATGAAAATTGAACACAGACTAAAACAAAGACCAGACCAACTTCGACACCTCTACCACCGGCGATTGGGCCACTAGTGCTTCAATATCAATACCCTGAAAACAAATAGGGGACGACATGCAACTGCTTTGCTGCACATTGCTCACCGTTAAACGCGCATCTCACCACGTTACCGGCAATACACCTTTAGACGTGTTTTAAAACGTTAACATTAATTCCCCCCACACACTTCCGTACTAACAGTTACACAAGGTGGGGCAACTGAATAAGCTAACAGCTAACGTTAATTGCCCTCGTGTCGCCATGTTGCTGCAGTCACAAGTTCTCTTTTTACACTGTTCGTGGGCAACACCCGACGAGTGAGCTAAACACGTGGCTTATGTTGCCTTTATTAGTTCATCGCCTCCTTGAATTCATCAGAACATTTGGTTCTAATCGGCGTCAGAGCGGCTGAGCGGTTGGTGGCGCCAAAGATTACGTTAGCAGACTGCGCTAGCGCGTTAGCTCGCTAGCTACGTTACGTGGCAGCTACTAGCGTCAGTAAGCTAGTTTTGGGGTTCCACCTCGTGTCCTCCGTCATCGTCGGCCACGCGAGCTCGCGAACACGACCCGTGCTCTTCGACACTGGCGAACGAAAACGTTGCTAATGAGCTAAAACACACGATGCAAACTTATTTAGCGTTTAATAGTTTACCAAACATTGTCTCATTTACAAATTATTGATTAACAAACGGATTAGCGCTAACTAACGAGGCGACGACACGAGTCCCAGCGTCAGATAACGCGGGACCGTACCGCGCAAAAAATAAAACTGTTAGTTAACGTCAGTTACATGAGGGAAGTTTAAATTCTAAGCCGCCTGCATTTTAGCTTACCTTGTATCTTGTTAACAAAACAAAAAGGGAGAGTCACTTCGCATGCGTAGAGGTTTTGTAGCGCAGGAGGAGCAGAGAGGGCAGGTACGAGCTTCGCTGACGATGCACGCGGAGGGAAATAGGAGGAGCTTATTCACAGAAATCTTGTGACGATGCGGCGGCTCGCGACGCAAGGCACGTTCCCGCGACGCAAGGCACGTTCCGTGACGTCATGCACACCGGTATGTAGCTACCTTGTGTACCTTCCACATTTATTCAACATACAACACACACACAGCCGTCTCATCATACATTGTTGTAGATTAAACAAGTCAATAGTAAATGCACTACTTAATTTACCAATCCAGGAAATGTAAAATAACATGTTTTTATGTTTATTGGGACATGTAAATGGGACATAAAATAGATGTATCACGTGATTTCAAATTAATTTCTTTAATTTTACTGTATTTTTCTAAGAAATATAGCAGCCCAGTTGTTCTTATTATAGGGTATAGCATCAGAACACGAACCAACTGTTTTAACTGTGGTAGAAAGACAGAAAATGTAATTAATCAAATTTGTAATGGTTCCATTTTGTCTCCTATTACTTGTAATGAGAAATGTTTATGAGACAATGTTGGTGATGAAAATGTATATCTCTTTTCAGAGGTTCTTGTTTTTCCTAAAGCTATTTTATAACAGTCAATTTTACACTCTGTACACGCCATCTGCTTCATGTTGTCCTTGATTTGTCTTTATACGTGGATCTTCTCAAAGCCAATACAGCAACGAGGATTGCCTATAGAACAGTGCAGTATTGGATTGATACAAAAAATGAACACGTTTTTGCTTTAACAGTTCCCACTCCCAAGCACCCTTGCAAAATAACAAAAAGTTGAATTACCTCCTTCGATTGTTAAAATTACATCAGCTGTTCGATCCAGAATCTATGACTATGAAGACATACAACACACAAAAAAAGGCATATATTTGTTGTTTCAAAAGTTTAATTGCTGGACACAAAATGTCTCCTCTACACTTAAAAGTCCATCGTCAGTTAAGGAGCGCTGGAGGCTCCAAGTTTCTACGTCACATCTGGAAGTTATTGGCCCACAATTGGCTAGTTGTGGTGTCAGAGAGTAATGCTCGTGCATGCCTGTCTTAGAATAGAGAATGTGAAAACAGCCTTACTGTCGGACTCACACACACAGCCACCATTCACAGTGAAGGCCAAACAGTCAAGAGAAGTATAATAAGCAACACACATGTGTGAGTGAAGTCTGGCTTATGTTCCAAGACAGAAAATGGTGGAGGAGTAAATGACATAAAATAATGTTTATTTTCCTGGCCCACTAATTCCACAATTCTAGTTTTTGAACATAATTTTGTTAAGTTAACCCTTTTTAATGCTTATTTACTGAAAACATCTGCCTACTGTGGGCAAAAAATGAAGCCATGACAGCAGTGGAAGTGAACCAAAACACTAAAACCTGCAAACCGACATAAACGCCATAAAGCTCAAAGGAACTGCAGTCGGGTTTAAACTCTCTGTAGGATCAAATAATCCCTTTCACACACAGGCAGGCATGTATATATAAAATATTGATTATAGCCACTTTAACTATCAAGTCACAGTATACCGCAAGTTCATATTTGGATTAAATGTAAACTTCACTCCATATAACACAAACGTGAAATTGTGAGTCACTACTGTTTTTTTCTGTCGCACATGATTAAACAATGTCATTTAGTGTAAAAAAAAAATCCTTAATTCATTAAGTTATATTATAATAGTACAAGGATAAATGTACAAAAAACACTTGACGTTTGAAATACTGATAGTTGAACACACCCATGCTAAAAATTGACCACGCAAATACGGCCCTGTTGTTTCAAGCATCTGTGGATGTTTTGAGCTGCTGCAGTTCGGTAGCCTCTTCGGGGCCCTGCGCCAACTTTTTCCGGTCCTTGTGGAAGACAGCAGCAATCTCTTCAAAGCTTTTGCCCTTGGTCTCGGGCACCCGGAGATAAATGTACACGGTGAAGCCAAGAAGCAGCACAGCAAACAGGATGAACACGTAAGAATCCAACCAAGTCTGAGACAAAAAAGACAGAAAAAGACAGGAGTCAGGTGTTTCGGATTTAATATACAGCACATATGTGTGTGTCCGCGCTATTCTGCCTACCTGTATGTATGGAAAGGTCATGGCTATGACAAAGTTGCTGCTCCAGTTGCAGCAGCCAGCTAAAGCGATGGCTGCAGGTCGTGGTCCCTGACTGAACAGTTCAGCAACTATGAACCACGGGATGGGGCCAGGACCAATTTCAAAGAAACTCACGAAGAGGAAGACAGCCGACATGCTGACGTAGCTCATCCACGAGTATTCGGCCTGGACGGAAAAGTACATCAGTCAGGGTAGTTTCCGGATTACTTGAAATGATCAAATGCTGCCTGAAAAAAATGCCCTGAGTTGGAAACATGTGGGCTTGGGACCTGTGTACGCGAGCTCTATATGTGAAGCATGCGCCGCTTTTGTTTTCTTTAAAAGACAAATGATCCATCCTAATAAATATCAGGAGTTGAGTAGTAACTCTGCAGCACCACGAACAAACAAAGCATGCTCGGGACACTGTGATGCTGATGCTGTCGAGGATGTTGATGCATTCACCCACAGAGTGGGAGTGGTGGAATGTGTGGAATGGGTTTGCATTGGCATACATAGATTTCCCATCCGCAAAAATGTTCCGAATTTAATTTGACACAAACCCTAAGTAAATCGTGTTCACTTGTGATCTGCAGTTCTCCACCGCAACATGGATAAGTACAAAAAAATGCTCAGAAAAACTAAAGAGGATCAAGCTCTATCTGCGGATGAAGACCATGAGATGCAGCTGAAAGCTCCAGAAAAAGCTGGCGAGTGGACCTAGAGTTTTTCGAGAGAGATTTTCATTCCTTTGAACTGATGTTTCCAAGGTCAGGAATGAGCTTCTGCGCTCATATTGACAACTTATATCAAATATGTGATGAATATTAACATTCTCAAACCAGCATTAAAAACTTGCTAAAGCTCTGACACCTGATTTGACGAACCTGTAATTTGAGGCCCACCGTCATGGCAACTGCGCAGCAGCACATTCCTGCTAGCCCGACCAGAGTCAGGGTGCGCCTGCCGGCCTTGTCTACCAGTGCAACCTAGAACATACGGGACACCGGTCATCTGTGAGTTTGTGCAAATGTGTGGTTAGAAATAATAAGAGAAAACCAGTGCAATGTTCACGGTTTAACGTGTGTGTGTGTGTGTGTGTGTGTGTGTGTGCACGTGTGTGTGTGTGTGTGTGTGTGTGTGTGTGTCTGTTGGTTTTGCATCTGGAGCTACTCACAGACACCAGAGTGAAGAGTGTGTTGATGACTCCGACTCCTATGGTGGCAAAGACTGGCTGAGCGACACCGGCCCGAGTAAAGATGGCCGTCGAGTAATAAAAGATCTTGAAGACAAAACAAGTCATTACAAAGTGATCTACAAAAGTAGTATATTTTACAGTCCAATCAACAGATATCTCATGTACGATACGTTCAAGGACGTAAACGAAACATTACATTTCATTTAGCTGACGCTTTTATCCAAAGCGACTTACATGATATACAGTATACAGTAGACCGTAGACACAGCAACGGTGAGCAATTAGGGTTAAGTGTCTTGCTCAGGGACACAACGACATGGACTGACTGAGGCAGGGTTTGAACCACCGACCCTCTGATTGAAAGACTGACTTGCTAACCACTGAGCCACAGTCGCCCCTTGAAACCCAGCCCCTGCTGATGTGCACATACACAGCATGCTCCGACAAAGAAACCAAGACTTTTCCTGCCACTTTACCACGTCATCAAAATCACTGTGAGGCAGAAAAAAGGCAGAGTTGTCGTTCATTTGTCACTCACTGCATTGATGCCAGACAACTGCTGGGAGAGGTGCATCATGAGGGCAACAGACAGCTGCTGTCTGTACACGGAGGAGCGGATCTAGGAGGGAACACAGATCAGTGTTGTCACTGCAATGGTGTTCTAAAGTGCACAGCTGCACGTTTATGACCACATGTGGCTCTCTTGTCTTATCTTTCCTGTGCATCTGAATTGTTTTAAACTTGTATGAAAACACACGTTTGCTTTATTGTCTGCTGCTAGGCATGAAATAAGTATTTGAATGTTTTTTAAGATTGCAGAAATCTATTGGTTTTGAGTGAGCTGGCTTTTTCTGCAGCCTTTTTACAGTAGTCTGTGTCAGAAAGTGTATTTCCCATTTATTGAATAATCTCTAAAAAACTAATATTATATCACTTAAGACATGGAAAGATGAGTTATAAGAGCTTTTAATAAGATATAACCATGCATAAGATAAAACATGTATGATAAACTGGTTTTAGCTTTTTCTTTAATTAACTAATATTTTAACATTTAACTATCCCCGAGTCATTACATAAGATCATCAGAAAAGGTCTGAGGAGAAGTGCTATGATTAACTTATGTGTATTTTTCATTATCAGGACTAGTTCTAGTCCAACGAGAGTTTCTAAAACCCTAAAATCAATTTTCTTCAAAATTGTCGATGATGTAAACAAAAAAATGTAAACAGAATTCACAAGATACCATATATTTAGGTAGCTGTGGTAATATAGCTCAAGTGAGCCTCTTCCTATAGACACTTACCAAGGAAAGGATAGAGACACTGGGCTCCCTGTCTGCCTCCTCTTTCTCTCTCCTCATCTCCTCCAGATCGGGAG
The DNA here is from genome assembly GCA_023566465.1 of Cottus gobio. Lineage (NCBI taxonomy): Eukaryota > Metazoa > Chordata > Actinopteri > Perciformes > Cottidae > Cottus > Cottus gobio. The sequence goes on from CM042228.1 coordinate 8,805,904, forward strand.
TTGCATCATACCTCCCTTTTAGACGATACAGACCTGCAACACGACACAAAGGTAGACAAGAGCAAGAGTCTGTATGGAGGAATTTGCAGCGGTGAAAGCAGCACCACATGTGTAAATATGGACCATTACAAGTAGCTTTCAAGTTGAGGAAAAGTACGCTAGTCAGCAAAATTAAAGGAATACGTCTGCATTTTGTGAAATAGGCTTATTCACGTTCTTTCGGAGAGTTGGATGAATATCGACTCACTCTCATGTCAGTACAATAAGTATGAATGTGTAGCCAGCAACAGGTTAGCTTAGCTTGGCTTAAAGAACAGAAACAGGGGAAAACAACTAACCGGGCTCTGTCCAAAGGTAACACATCAGCCTAACAGCACCATAATAACTTATTATATCCTTTAAATAAGTCTTGTTGGTTTAGTTCGTAGAAAAACGTTGTTGTGAATGCAGCCATAGCCTTACGTACATGTGAGAGTGGTATTGATCTTCTTATCTAACTCTGTGCATGAAAGTGACTGAGCCTGTTTCCTAAATTGCTGAACTATAAAGTATCTTGTGCAGCCTAGTAGTTTATATAGGCGACTGCAAACTGAAAGAGAGAAACAAACGGTGAACCCGAGAGTCGCTGTGTGTGTAACTCTTACTTTTTCGAGCCTCTTGCTCCTTGCCCTGCACAATGTAAAGGTACCGGGGGCTCTCGGGGCACAGAGGCAGCAGCAAGGTTTGTAATACCGCCGGAGCTCCAGACAGCCCGAGCAACAGGGGCCACATATCATCGTTACCAAACACAAAGTCCAAGCCTATTACCTGCATTCACACACAAACACACACACATGCAGTGTAGGTCATATGTTAAGATGGTCATAAAGCAAAGATGCTGCTGTGCATCTCACCTGGCTGATGAGGATGCCAATGACAATAGCCAGCTGGTGTAATGTTCCCAGAGCCCCTCTGTACGCCTTGGGTGCAATCTCTCCAATGTACATAGGCACTAGACCAGATGTCAACCCTGAAACGCCACACATCAGGACTTTAAACAAACACTTGCTGTCGGATATGCGGCAATATTGGAGGGCAATTTAGGAAACCTTTTGAACTTCCTCTTGAATATGAAATAGTTAGCTTTCATGAAGGTGAACCTGCCTCCCCTATAACATATGACCCATATAAATAGTGATTTCCAACTAAATTATGTGAGCGTCAATTGAAGGTTACAACGTGCTTAAATGTACCACAGTAAAAGCCCATAACAGCGCGGCCGGAGATGACCATGATGTGAGGTTTCCACATCCTGCAAAGACCCATGAGCAGCCCGGCAGCGACAGCCAGAACATTGACCATTAGCATGCCCTTAATCCTGCATGACAGAGAGAAAGACAGGTGGTGAATAAGAGCACCTGCACCATGGCATTATTCCATATTGATGCCAGTTTCACTTCAACTTAATATAACGTTTGCCTCCATCTCTTCTACTACCACCCTGCTTCATGTGCCATTATTTTACTGCAGTTATTCCCATTTTCCATTTTTATTCTTTTGATCCTTTATTTCTCACCTCCCTCTCAGGTCTCCCACAAATCCCACCAGGAAGGAGGACAGCATGCCACCGATGGAAAAGATTGCCACCGACAATGACCAATACATGACCACGGATGGGTGCTGCCCCGCCTCCATGAACTCGTCTTCTTCTGTGGTGTTTCCTGACAGGATGGCGGCCCTCTCCGACCACACTCCCAGCGACCGCCCATAATGCTTTTCAATGACCTGTGAACATCGAGAGGTACAATCACGGCTGCTCACACAGGGACAGATCAAAAGGCAGACACAAAATATGTGTTCCTGAAATTGTGACACTTGTTATGCAACTTAACATTTTAAGAAGGAAGATGTCGGTTGAGGACAACATCAATAGTACAGAGGGGATGTGTATTTCTGGTTTATTTACTGAGTTATTTGTATTTCTATTTTTTAGCATACTGATGTATTTACATCTCGCTTTGAGGATTACCCACCATGTCTGCATTGAGACTCACAAGGTGTTTTCATAGTGTCTGACAGCAGACTAAGGCTGAATTTAACTTCATTTTGACTATACTGTCAAGCTTACACAATCTCTAGACGAGACACCCCAGGAAAAAACACGGATCAATTTGGAGATTTTGGGCTATTTTGCTTCCAAGCATCTTCTTTCAGACGAGCGGGAAGAAAACATCCAAAATACACATTTAGGTCTTTGTTTTACTAACCTTTGTTTAATTATCTCTGCAGATTTCCCATAAATCCACCAGCAGTTCGCATTAGATAGTGCTTAATTTGCAAATCCAAACACAATATTTCAGAAAACTTAATAATGTGAAAATAATTGTCTTATTGTGAGTAATAAACTGGAGGAAGTTGCATGGTTGAATCTATTAGTTGTACCCTGTTCACCAGTGTTGTCTCCCCCATGGAAATGTACACACAAATTCTCCACCAATCAGGAGGGACCTTTTTGACCCTATGACCCTTTGCCCTATATGGCCACCAACTACCACAACACAGAAGAAAAGAACAAAAGCTTGACATATTTCAACGTGTGGGAGGAAAGCAGACGGACACCTGAATGATGGCCTCGCCTCAGTGTTCCTCCCACACGCCCAAAACCTCAATTTATCAGCATGAGTAAGAAGACAAGACTGATGACTGTTGACATGTTATTATAATAAGCCATCTCCTTGAAACACAATCCTGTTAACGTTACTCATCATTCTTTTCATCGTGTGTCATCAAGTCTTACATTTAATTCCCTGAATGTTGGCAACAACATCTCAACGTCAACACCTCCAAAATGTTTTAATACATGGGTTTGTGGAGAACTTCATGTATTCAGCCAAATGTATCAGCAATAGACATAATAACACCAAGTCAAGGTGGGGGAAAGTCCACGGAGGAAGTCCAAGCACTGCAGCCGGAAAACAAAACAGACAAAGATCAACGTTCCTCCTCACGTACAGTTCTTAATGTTGAAGGGACACTATATGAAGAGAATGAAGACGTTCCACAATGAATGCTTGAGGTTGGGTCATGTGCTTTGAACGTCCTATTTGGATCTACTGTACTACGGCTCTGTCCTGAACAATGGTCACACAAGGTCTAAGATTTAATTGGACAATGCTTTGACATAAATGGCTGCCAACAGAGAGCGTCTCTTGTGTGTCTCTTGTGTCTCTTGTCTGCCAGAGCTTCTATTTCTAGTTTCTCTCACACACTCCGAGATGCAATTGGCTGTGGGTCCAATAAAATACTTTGTCACCAATGCTGGACGGTATTGAGGGGATCTGTCTGAGTAAAAGAGGACAATCTGAGCAGAACTGGACTGGAGGGAGCCTTAATCAGATCAGATCCACGATGAGCAACTGTGTGCCAACGATGACAGCAGCTTGCATCAGAGAGACGTTTCAACTCTACTGGCGCTCGACAAGACGTGTGGTGAGAGGCACCCACAGGCCTTGCCATTGCAGACAGAGAATGTCAGACAGCTAGAAAAGTTTCAAATGAAACAATTCCAACAACATTTTGGAAAAGTTGTTTCCTCCGACAATGGAAAAAGGTATGTCTGTTCCTTAATTGGTATCACGTTATTACATTTCATTTAGCTGACGCTTTTATCCAAAGCGACTTACATGCTATACAGTAGACCGTAGACACAGCAACGGTGAGCAATTAGGGTTAAGGGTCTTGCTGAAGAACACAACCACACGGACTGGCTGAGCCGGGGTTTGAACCACCGATCTTCTGATAACCACTGAGCCACAGTCGCCCCGTTATCTCCATTGTTGCAGAGGAGAGAATTTACTTTTGTCTTATAGAGCTACTGGCCATAGGGTGGAGGAAGCTTATTTAGACTGATTTGGCATGCACGTATAAGTCTGCTGAGGAAATGAAGGGCGCGAAGTCTGTGTGAAAGTAGAGCCGATACCTTCTGGGGTGCGTTGATGACTCCAAGGCTGTAGCCGTACTGCAGGGACGACAGAGTTGCTGTGAACACAGCCAGGGCCAATGTACCCGTCAGCTGCTGCAGGAGTGAAAAGTAATCATTTAGATAAGGACACACACACACACACACACACACACAAGGATGCATGAACACACAATCTAATGTGTGCGAGCATGAGTCACTCAGCTGTACTCATTGGGTGCACGGTCACTAATAAAAGTGGACATATAAATGGAAAAAAAACTTTGTTTGATTTATTAATGCATTATGCACTGTTTTTGACAATCATAAGAATGCTTGGAAGTTACATAAGGATGCTAAAATGAAACATTTTGCATGAGCTATAGATACATTTGATCTTCTTGTGGCAGACACACAAGAATGTTCTTCATCACAATCTCAACACACTGATGAATAGAGAGCTGCTGGTTTCTTCAGGTCCGAGTGGTAAATGTAACTTTAAGCTTTGCATGTCAGCAATACAGTGATGTCAGCCTTCTGTTTGCAAATACTGCTTTCATGATTTAGAATGAAGACGTAGAATATGTCACTTTTTTATGAAGTAAATGTAAAAAAGGGACTTGCCAAAAAATTGCCTTACCTTTCCCGATTCCATGATGGGTCCAGAGTGTTAGACAGTGTGGCCTGGTAATGATCAATGAAAGCTGCTCGATCACGCTGTGTCCACTCACTAATCGACTAACACATGCATGCACACATGCACATGTATACGCGCACACACGCACACACACACACACAAAGATCTACGGTGCTGACAGAACTCTTTCACACAAATAAAGCAGTGATCTTATTTATCCTCTATATACACAAACAAACACATTATTATTAGGGAAGCACTAACATGATAGACACAGTGTCAAAACACACACACACACACAGATTACATTTTTCGCACAACATTGGTTTTGTGTGAGTGTGTGTGTGTGTGGTGTTTCATATTGGTACATTATGGACAAAGATATACCGTATATTGCAATTAATAATGGAATGCCAAATAGCACACGGTGCGCCTCAGATTATCTCTCTCTCTCTCACACACACACACACACACACACACACACACACACAGAATAGATACTTGCTGTTAATGATATACTTGAGGGACGGACACAAAGTCTGAGGGTCAATACTGATACAAAAGTGCAAACTGGCAAAAACAAGTCTCACAAACACATCCACAAGAGGAAGAAAAAAAACACACAACTCCAGAAACATAATGCTCTAGTTTCATTTATTTCTCTCTTACAGTATCTCTTTTACAAAACAAATAAATCCCAAAACAGGACATTAGTAATGCTCTTTCAAAATAAAGAAAACAGGAAATAAACAGAATTAAGAATACAGTGGTTTCGTCTTTGAAAGGAGAGTCCTCAGTGTAATGACCGTCAGCCTTTTCCAATGGGAAGAGGGAATTCTGTGATGGACAAACATAATAATAATAATGCCCCATTCAGACGTGCTCATTAATCATACACACAATTGCATGCGTGCACACACACACAGGGAAGACAGTGGTTTTTCTTCAGCTCGGCTCTTTATTGCTAAAACGTTAGCCTGCTCCCCCCTAACAGAGATCGGTGAACCTCACTTGCAGCTGTGCAGGATCAGCTTCTGTGTGGATGTATAAAAAAAATCTTGAAAATATAACTGAATAAAAAGAGTTATAATTTAACAGAAAAGAAAACTTGATTTATTTATTTCAGGTGTTCTGTGTTGACTTCAATTTGTTAACCATAGGCCAGCATGGCAGGCCAGACCTGCAATATATCCACCAGAAAAAAGACTAAATCTGCATTACAGTGCTCTCCAATGTGGATGAGTATGCATGAACTAGTCCACCCTCAATAGTGTAATACATTTAATACGGTATGCATTAATGACAGAGAGATAAGAGTTATTTAGAAAGAAATTGCACGGTTTTATCATACCATATTCAGTTAATCATTTCAAAGAATAAATCAAGTGTGCTAACGTATATATCTCAACTAGAAGAGACAAACAACATCAGCTATGTGTTAAAGTTAGACCATAACACACACAATTATAAGCAATAGAATTATTAATTAATAAGATGAGTGATCATCTTTTGACCTCCATTTTTTTGTTTTGCTTACATCATGCCAGGCACTGTACAAACAGGAAGGAGCCAAACAATCAGAAGAACCAATCAGGGAAGAGCATGATTCAAAAAGGACACCACAGCTTTCACATGCGCACAGTATTCAGGATTGCAGCTCATATTCTGTTGAGGTTAAAGTCATGATACATAAGCATCTTCATATTTCCTCCAGCAGCACGGCTGTGTTTGTGTATAGCCAACACGCTACTGTGTTACAGGAAACCGCAACACACTTCCAAAAGAAAATCAACCACTAATATTGCCTTTTTTTAAATTTTTTTTTTTAAATGCTTGACGTTCAGACACCAACTCATAAACTTCATACTAAGAAGAGAACATCACACATCTGCATGTAAACACACTCAGTGTTGCTTTGATCACATTCTGCTAAAAGTTCACACACAGAAACTGAATTACTTGACTCTTTTTTTTGGGACATTGATTTTAATGTACCACTTTGATTCAAACTTGATTTGAAATGGGACTCATTTCAACACCGAGTCAAACACACACACACGCACTCACACATGCACACACTAACATACACTCCTGATTTCAGAAACACAGATGTGCTGTACATTTCATCACGCTTCAAAGACCGACCGACTCAGTCACAGAAAAGAAAGAAAAGAACAGAAATAAAAAAGGAATGAACAAAATGACGCTCTCATTGTTCATTTAATATTACAGTATATCTGATGCAGCACCTTTAGAGTTTAAAGACGTAAGAGTGAACAGGGAGAGTGATGATGATGATGATGATGATGATGGTGGGGTGGCGTGACAGGAGGAGGGGAAAGAGGAGATAAGGACGGACCAGTGATTTTGTTTTAAAGGGACACAGACGTCATCTTTGCATACTGTGACAGCAGATTGTCTCACCGCATCTCTATCAGCGAAATGCGATCGAACACTGAATCACAACTCGGTTTGCTCGGGGCCCGGAGTGACGGCGAGATGAGGAAGTGGAGGAGGAGAAAGAGGAGCGTCGCGGGAGAATGAAAAATCAATCCAGGCGGTCCACTTTCACCGCCGACACCCAGAGCCGACGTGTCGTCCCCCCAGTTGCCCCGTCCGTCATATTTAGAAGCATACATTTGAATTTATATTAAATCTTATTCATCTTCTCCTCCGACCGCTGAGGTGTAAGTTCTCTGGGAACAAGCCCCACGTATGGCAGATAGGAAGTGAGGAAAACAGAGGACATGGTTTGACAAAGGATTGAAAAAAGTGATGGCTGGATCTACTAGGAAGGAGTCGAGGATTAAGAGGGGGGCAAAGGGAAGAAGAAATGGGAGGAGGCAGGTGTTGAGTGTATTTCTACAGCTGTTGTACACTTGAATGCAGTTAAAGACAGAGGAAGAGAATATTTGGAAAGTCAGTGGCACCAGTTTGCCAGTCAGTTGAGAGACGGTGGCTTCTGCTCGACCCGACATAATCGAGGGCAGCGTGGCTCTTCATCTAGAACAAAGATCTTTGTTGTTTTTCTCTAAGGTAACTTTTTTTGTTGTTGTTTTTTCTTCTCCTATACGCAGGTTTTAGTCTCTCCAGTGTTAGTAGAGTTCACTTTGTGGCTTCTCGGGTCAATCGGGTTCATTTGTGAGAAGGGCCGGGGCCAAAGGTGTGAGGCCGGGCAGGGCCAATGGGAGAGTGAGGCAGGGTGGACAGTGGGAGGAGCCCTCACCAGTTCATCATCGAGCTTCTGTTGAGGGTCATGAAGAAAACTTGGCTGCTCCCTCCTGAACGCACCGAAGCAAAGAATACCTACAGAGAGAGAGAGAGAGAGAGAGAGAGAGAGAGAGAATATTACAACCATAAGCATTTACATTTATCTTTTTTTTTTCTCAATAACTGCAGATCAGAAATAATTGTGCTGATATTTCATAACGAGGGTTTCATTAGTGTATAATCACCTGAAACTAAGAGTCGTTGTGTTAGCTGAGAATGAAACCTTGATGTCTACAAAGGGAGCAAGGGAGCAAGGGAGCAAGGGAACAAGGGAACAAGAGAGCAAGAGAGCAAGGGAGCAAGGGAGCAAGGGAGAGGGTCCTCGTCACGGAGTCCGCCATGTTGCTACAGTAGCCCAGAACAGACAAACCCCAAACGGGCTCTCGCGTTTTGCATTTCTTACGTCATCGCCGTTACTTTTTCGACACGCTATTGAAAAGGCAGTGTTGTTAGTGCCGGCCTTCCATTGCTCCTAAAGCAGTGTTATTATGGTATGGATGGCGTTACCATGGTTTTGCACTAGCTGGCTCACACGGCTCAGTCTTGGAAAAGGGAAGAGAAAGAGGAGGGGTGTTCACACCCGAGATACCAAATAATCCTTCATTCTGTCCCTTCAAGGCTTTTATGTTCATGCATATCAGTTCATAAGTGCACTGTAGGTGTCAGCTTTTACACACTGTGAATATGCAATATCAGTATAAACTCTTCAAGCACACAAATAATAACATTTTGTTTAAATGCATGCTTCTGTATGCACGTCTGCTCACATTTGCATAGACAAAGTTGGATGTATAAAAATGTATTACCTGTTATAGCATTGAATATGTGCTTTTTGTTTCTATGGTCCTGTGTAAGATCTATCTATGCAAATTATACCAAACGTCATACACGCAATTAATGTTTCAACAACTTGTGGATACGCATGCGTTTTTTTTCCAACCTAAGAGATCAAAACCAGGCAATATATTTTTGAGAATTATGTTACTCAAATCAAATGTGTTTTCTTTTGTTTTACCTTGTCGTTCCGCTCACAAAGGAACTTGAGTCTCTGGGCTCTCTTGTGCATAAAGACTCCGTCCAGATGGCCGGTCTCCACAGAGCGGATCTCTATGGCTTTCTCGCCCCAGCCCATAATCTGATTCGAGTGGATGTAGGCTGGGAAAGAGAACGCATAAGATAAGCATGAATGACAATGGAAGTCATATTTAATAGATATATATATATATATTTATATATCTCAGATATATATAACATTCATTTCACAACTGCATGATGTATAAATACACTATTAGAACACTGCCTAAATGATGGTAGCTTTAAAAGTGTAATACCGATAGATGTCACATGAGGGCAGTGAAGTGATTTCCTATTAAAACAGTGCTCATACATACAGTACATGCCCTTACATGTTTCTTTGTTGGACTTGTGATCTCTTGGTTGCTCCCTTTCTTTTTCCCTCTCCGTGTCTTACTCCCTTATGCTTACATTTGATCACGTATATCTATTTTTACATCTTTCTGAAAACCTTTACGCTCACTGACCCCTCCCTCTTCTTCCTCGTTCCTTCTCAGCAGCTCCGGAAAGCCTTCCTGTGAAGGGCTGATGGTATGAACAGATTTTTGAATCCAATTAAACCTCAAATGAACCCCCCCCCCCCCATAAGTTCAGTTCTTAGAGAACTCACTCGACGTTTCATCTGCATTGCAACCCACTTACACAGGCACTGAAATGGGCATCAAAATATATCTATATTTTGAATTTACATCTTTGAACTAGTTTCTCTATGATGTTTTAATGACTCCAGTGTTGATTAAAAAAAATCCTCTTAAATGGGCTTAACACACAGCATGAAATGATTCATGTGGGTGTGACGTACCAACAGAGGTAGGCATCTCTCCCCACTGGAGCACCACGTCCTTGGTGATTCGCCCGTAGGTGTTGACGTAGACGCCCTCGTCCTCGTAACACAGCAGCATCTCCATTCCATCGGTTTTGGGAAGCACCACGATGGCATGGGGCGTCACCTGGCTCTGGATCTATCGCAGACACACACGCGCAAACATTTTCAGAGGCTTTAATTAAATCCGTCAAATTTAATCATAATCTACAGTAGATTAAAATATTACTTAAGGTTTCATCATGGGCATTTAATGCAATGGAATTTGGGCTGGCTCTTTGGCATTTTTTGGGACTGGCCCGGCATTCTGTAATCCTCTAAAAAGCAAGTTTGTGGATATTGACAACAAGGCTGCCAAATATCAGGAGCATCAGTGCATCAAAAGGTTCAGACTTTGGCTCGTCGTTCGCGAAGCCTTGCTCTGTATAATAAGCGAATGGAAAAACGATAACACTTTTCTCTGACAGAAACACACACACACACACACACAAACACGCTTGACTCTGTGCACTTTACCCAAAATATACCCCAGAGAATAACCCAATTATCCGTAGCCAGCAGGCTCTCCTGAGGTGTGACTCAAAACCACACTTCAGGAGCACAACCAGGGATCATATCAGTAAAATGAATGAGTGACGAGGTGATGGAAAAACTCATCTTAGCCCACAAGAAACTGCATTTGCGTAAAGAATTACGCGAAATTGGAACGCTCTCATTGCCACATATCTGGCAGCAATGCACTGAAGTCATTTGAATTAAGGTAATACAAATGTTTCAAATAAATATTTGGAATTAGACTTTAATTACGCAATACCATGTTGTGGCTCTCGCATGACCAAACATCTGCTGGTAGCAGAATACATCTTTTCAGACCCTTATGGTGTCTCCTGCGGGTAAGATGAATTTATTCATGCAACCTGTTTCTAGCTAAATTGTCTATTAATCTCTAAGGAACAGTACGGCACATTTAGTACATCTGTGCATCCACTACAGGGATTTCTTTACTAAAGCTCTATTGATCTAGTCTAAAGGGTGGATGGCAGGACGTCACCTTCGTCTGTTTGGCACACTGGAAGAGAGGTTGGAAGGGAAGGAGAGAGAGGTAGCATGGATTAAAGACACAATCACGTCAAGAGGAATATTCTTTCAATGTAAGTCTGTAAAGCAACGGCTCAATCTACTGTGCGTGTCCTCACATCTGTTTTCAGCCGCTTGCATATTTACTGAAATGTTGCCACGAAATCAGGAGTTTGGCTGAACAGTTTGAGCCTGATTTGGGTACAAGCGTGCGATTAGTGAAGCCACCACGGAAACAAACTAATCTGTATGCAAGCGCCCAAAAGCTGATTGGCATTCAAGCACGCACACGGACAATTACTGATGGTGCACCTCGCTTCCATGAGCGACTGAGTGACTGGAATTTATAACTGACTGAAAGCTGCCATGGGGGAAAAGCGGTGCGCTCAAAGAAAACGCCGACTTCCTGATCTTTTGGTGACTTTTGTTGCAACAAGATTTTTTTCTTTTTTAAGCAGCTACTACTTATGGGATTTCTGCAATAAGGAGTACTTCAGTAATTTGAGCTCTATTCGGCGTACTGAGCATCGACAGTCCGGGTCCAGAGCACCATATTTAGCAAACTAAAATAGTATCAGATAAAAAGAGGTAAAGCACCCATCAGTCTTTTCACTTGCGCGACAGTAAATCAATCACAGGGTTAATTTGTCAGGAAAAGTCATTGCATTCCTTGAAGCAGATCCTCGAGAGACAGCGCATGAGTCACGGCTGACCTTGGCACAAAAGGAGATCAGCAGGTAAGAACCGGAGGAAATAAATAGCGCCATCGCTCTCCGATGCCTCATTGTTCTTCATTCAGATTCATTAGACCCGAGAGAAAAACAGCGTACTGAAAGCTAACGCGCTCCGACAAAGCTCGGCCTTGCACTCACATGCGAGGGGATGTAGATGTCGTAAGGGTTGCCCGAGTCCACGTCGATGACGTGGAAGCCCACGCTGGAGCCGTAGATGACCTTTAACCTCTGACCTTCCTCCACCGTCAGGTCAACCAGCTGGGGACGGTGCTGCAACTCAGTGAAGGACTGAGGGAAACAGACAGGGGAGGGAGAAGAGAATACATGAAGCAGGGGGAGGAGGAGGAGGAGGAGGAGGAGGAGGAGGAGGAGGAGGAGGAGGAGGAGGAGGAGGAGGAGGAGGAGGAGGAGGAGAGAGTGCAAAGACGTTCAGTGGATGATGACAGTGAGTGAAGTGTTAATGTATTCTTGTGCTACCATACCTTAAAGGCCATGAACTTGTGGTAGGGTTTCGGAGCCCAGGCATAGATTTCCACAGAGTTCTTCAGAGCAATCACCAGGAACTTAATCCTCTCATATTTGACTGGAGACAGGACAGAGAAACATGAACAGACAAACCTTTCCACATTAGCAATCATGTAACATGTATCATACACCCTGTGCCCACTCTCCTTCCTAATGTAAATATTGTGCATTGCAGGTGATGAAAAGCATTAAGGGCAGGAGCACAGAAAAATACTTTGGGTTAATATAACTAGAGTATAATTGTAGTTTAATAAAAAAGGTAAAAGATAAAAGCCCATATTTCTGGATGTAAAGCAACTTCCTTTAATATAGTCGGCACAAATGTGAGTTACTGGTAGCAAAGGTAAAATTGCAGTAAAAAAAATGTAAAACTGAAATCTTTTCTGTTTCATGTTACTAGAATAAAGCATATTCTTCTCTTTTCCTGCTGGAAATATCCCAGATGGTTCGGGATTTGATTTTATTTAAAAGTTAATTTCAACTCCAAGTCAGAATCCGGCATAAATATCAACCTTTATCCATGTAATTCCAATTAATTCCTTAATCATGAGATGCACACACATATCCTCAGATCCGTACCAACTTTATAATGCACACAGCCCTCCAGCTCCCCGACTGTGATCCAGCCCTGCTTCTTCTCCACTTCTGGGTCGTTGTGTAATATTCGGTTCCTCAGCCAGGACAAGTAGTAGACACGCAACTTATTCTTCTTCCCTGAGAGGGCAGGGAATAAAGACAGAACGAGAAATGAGATTGAATTTACAGGAAAAAAAAATATTAGAAACCTATTCAGCGGTAAACAGCACACAATAGCAGATGACCAGGCTTTTGTTATTGATCTATTTCAGTGGTTCTCTACCTTTTTTCAGTGATGTACCCACTGTGAAATACTTTTTTCAGTGATGTACTCACTGTGAAATACCTTTTTTAGTGATTTACCCACTGTGAAATACTTTTTTCAGCCATGTACCCCCTAACCCGAGCAAAGTATTTTTGGTTGAAAAAAAAAAGGATGTAAAAATACACAGCGCTGTGCCATCAGTGTCTGAATTAATATTGAACATATACAATTCAGTTTATGAACTTACACTTATATTATTGAATATTTATGAAATAACAATTTTTTTTTGAATGAATGCTAACTTTTAATGCAATTTTTACAAATTGATGGCTGATAAATTGGTCAGAAAAAATATTATTATTATTACATAATACATGTACAAAAACATTAAAAAAATACAATAGAAATACACAAAGTGCAGATAGGACTCCCCCCCCCCCCCCCCCCTTCTCCTGGATCATTTTTCAGATAGGAGGTTTCGCACTTTGGCCATCGAAGTCTCTTGTACCCTATTCGAGAACCACTGATCTATAGATGACTTGGATTTGATCTTTGAGAGGAATGGAAGGAGGCGCACATGCACACAGTGCGAGTGTGTCTGTTTCGACCTACCAGATATGGTGACGAGCACATTGAGCCCCTCCAGCACATCCATCTGCAGGAAGCGCCGTCTGGTGATCAGGTTGTAGACCTTTCCCTGTCCACTTCGATCAAGCAGCATCAGGCCGTTCTCCGTCCCCACCAGCAGGTTCACGCCTGCACACACAAAATAGACGCAAAAGTCAGTGACACAGAAGGATATTTTTGGGACCGCTTGTGACGGGAAGATGAAAGGATGCTCCCTCCTACCCCAGAGTGCGGCACACAGGATCTCAGAGTTGAAGCGCTTCTTGTATTTGCGGATCTCCGGCGTGTCACTGTGGGGTCGGATGTTCGTCGGGTTGACGTTGACCACAGAGATCTTTCTGGCTTCATTGAGTCTGGCCTGCTCCTGCCTCATCAGCTCATTAGCAAACATGCCTGGGATACCACAGAAGAAGAACAAAGTTGAAGCATTGATTCTTTTGGACAGCTGTGCAGGTAAAAATAAATGCACCAGTTGTTGACAATAAAAATGAAAAGGTTGAATAATGTAAAATGTGTGGCCGACGCGTTCCTGTGCTCTCTTTACCTTCCGCTAAGTTGTCTTCGTCGTCTTCGTTTTCACTCGGGGAGGTTTGATAGACACGTGGATCAACAAATGGGGTGAAGGACGATTTGGACCCGCCCAGACCAAACTGTAATTATTAAAGCAGTATCCTTTATTAACATATTACCAATAGTATGTGTCATGTTAGTATCTTCTACTTTTGTTTTTTTTAAGGACCTTTTTCTGACAAGTTCTGGTTTTATTTAAGGCCAGACATCAAACATGAAAAGTATATGACATTTTTTTTTCTGTCATAAAAATGTGAGGATTTTAGGATTTATTTTATGAATTTAACTCTGTTTGATACACAGCACCATATCCATGAATGTGTCTGACCTCGGCCATGTCGCCCAGTTCCTGCAGGGCCGAAGTGGGCGTGGCCGAGGGAGCGTTGCTCTGCTGCACCAGGTCAGGGAGGTTGCCATGGTTGCCGTGATTCCCGAACCCATTACTCTCGGTGTGGCCCCCTCGCCTCCTCTCCTCCGCCTGAGAGACAGAAAAAAAGAAAAGAGAAAAGGTGAAAAGTGAAAAGAAGATTAAGTGGCAATAAAGAAGCCAAATGAGCTCAGTTTGATCGTGGGTTATAAACAAAAACTGAACTAAATCCTTTTGTTTGTTTTCATTCCCTCCTTTGTAAATCAGTGCTGTGTGTGTGTGTGTGTGTGTGTGTGCGTGCACACATTCATCACCTCTCTCATCACTAGAGTGCCGTCCTTGGAGCTTTTGTAGGCGTCTCCCCGAGAGTCCTCTGTCAGCCCTCCGTACGACTCACTGCTGCTCTGCACTGCCGGCCTGCGACAGACACACAAGACACACATGACACACAAGACACACCAGACGCACAAGACACACCAGACGCACAAGACACACCAGACACACGCGCAGTCCCGATTATTTACAAAGCAATTCTGCCAGAACTATACTGACAAGCTCCTGGCATGGCGCATATTCCAAAGACATGTACACGTCAACACAAATGAATACTGACAAGCCTGGGAAAAAAAGCAGAAAAAAAGCAGAAACATAATACAGAGGGAGTGAACAACAACAAAGACAGAGGGGACAACTTACATGACGCGGGGGATGTCGCTAACAGCAACAGTCCCATCGTGGCCCACCGTCTCCCCGTCGTCATCGCTGCTCCCTGAATCTTCACTCGAGGACGAGTAGTCGGTCACCTTTATTACAATGTAAGGAGAAGGACATGTTAACAAGACATGGTTTAAAATATGCATTCAACATGTTTTTGTTTACTTCAAGGAAACACATAATGTGTCTTTGTGAGAAATGTAGAATTCCAACAGTTGTATTTTGATTAACCTGACATGAAGATCTGTCCTTTCCTCTTCTAATGAGGACCACAATGGAAAGTCATATTTAAGCTTCCTTGTGTTTTTATTCATTTATCTGTTGGAGGCCAAGACTACAAACAAAATAAATACTATCTATACACTCATCATCATCATCTTCATCATACATGGCATTGTACCTTGACTGGAGGTCTGCTGCCCTCCTCGACCCTCAGTTCTCTGAGTTCCTTCGCCAATGCACTTAGGTCCTATAGAGAGGGACAGAAGAGGAGAGGAGAAAGAGACAAAGTCAGTCAGGCTGTAAAAAAACAGAGGAGTGAGAGACCGATCACACACAAGGATGAAGGGAGAAGAGCGGGGCAAAGAGGAGGACAAACCCTCAGCATCATCATGGCAAGAGGACAACTGATTGGTTGTCACACAATCATCCGGGCCTGCAAACATGGGTGAGCACTCGTCTGAGATCACCTTGTCTGCTTAGCCACGCTCAAATGTTCATTGTGACTTAACAAAGTGATCCCAGATCAGCACTTTCATCCGCTCAAAACATCCACTATGTGAAGACGTGTCGTTGGAGGAGAGAGAGCGGAAAGAGAGAGACAGACAATCAGGCTTGACGTACAGGAGAGCAGCATCAATCTACAACCCCCACCCCCTCTACCAATTACCCCATGCCTCCCTTCCCTCCCCATCCACCCCAGTATATGGATCAGTCCAAATCATGCAGAGGAGGGAGGGGAGGAGGACCGTCATACACGGTGGGCTTACCAGCTCCTCCTGATCAGTGACCATGGCAATAAAGAAACAGGAAAAGAGATTCAGAAACTGTTCAGGTGCTTGGCGGCTATGGTTGCACACACCCGCGCATGCACACTCGCACAAGCACTCGCACGAGCACGCGTCCACACTCGCTCTCTCGGGTTTGTGTGTGAAAGCACACATGCACTGCCGTCGGCATTACACTCGGATGTTTGTTTTGAAGGTAAAGAAACAGACGTCATCTTCTTGTGAAGTGAAGTGACTTCGCCATGCCAGGGGAAAAAAGAGGGGCGCTGATCGAGGCAAAGGAAAACTGGGATAAAAAGAAAAGGGGACTCAAGTGTCACTAACCTCATCTATGGCTTTCTTATAGCTCTGAAGAATGAGAAGGACAAAGAGAGGAAGGCAGAGAAAGAAAGAACCAGATGAATGGCAGAAAGAAAAAAGGGAGAAGAGGCCCGCAGAAGATTCCCAGAGAGGAGATTGCTGTGACAGAAAGTGAATGGATGTGTGTGTGTGTGTGTGTGTGTGTGTGTGTGTGTGTGTGTGTGTGTGTGTGTGTGTGTGTGTGTGTGTTGTGTGTTTGTGTGTGTGTGTTGTGCTACTCACTGCAGGTCTGCTAGGTCTGGCTGATTCTCTGCCCTCCTCCTGTTTGGGCTTTGCCTCCTGATTGGCTCCTGGAGGGGATCCTTCCTGCTTGGCTTGACCTATCAGAGCAAAGTAATTACACGTTTGACCTACATACGATATGTTTAATCAGAATCACCCCAAAAATGTCAGATATCATTTAAAATCATCCTCATTGTCCTAAGCCATAACCTGTCTGGGTCAAAGCACATTCATTCTATTTTGTATTTTTCTTACCCTATCGCGATACTATCTCTCTTTCTTTCTTTTCTTTACATCTCAGCCATATTTACTGTCAACAAAATAACATCCAACAAACATGAAGGAAAACCAATCCTACCATACTTCAACCTCTCCCTCTGCCATGTGTTTGTCAAGGGGAGAACCATGCATATCTTAGATATCCCTCTGGCCTGCTGTCTGACACATCCCTGTACGCCTCTCTCTATCTCCCTCTCTTATTTCCTCTCTTCTATCTCTCCGGAGGCTGAGAGCAACAGGGCACATCAGACAGGTTGATCAGAGCAGAACTGCGACTGACATTGTCCCGCTGATAGCCTCTGAATCTCGCCGAGGCCCTGTGAGCGTAGGCGAATGTTTCCACGTTTTGCACGTACACGCACCCATTTTTAATTGTTTGCATGCAACAAACCGTGTGTGCGTTCGCGCTCACAAGTGCGTTTTGTTTTGTGGCTTTCAAAGTTTTGATGCACGTTTTTTTTTTTTTACCTCTTCTCTCGGCTGAGCCGCCCTGAGACGAAGGGGAGGAGGAGGACGACGAGTTGGAGGAAGTTCTTTGCAGCATGGCGTCCAGAGAGAGCTCGGAGCGCCGCAGGTCTGGGTTGCTGAAACAGGTGGAAAACATTTTCACTCATATTTTAAAGTTCCTTGAAGTCACACAGCATATTTAAACGAGACAGAAGTATGCTTTTTATATTAGCAGCCTTTATAAAAGTATAACTCACAGCATCATTCTCTGTAATGGCATTACATATTTTTTATTTGTTATTAATTCTTTTAGCGTTACCTGGCCCGTGTGAGTTGAGAACCAGGGCGAGGGCTCAGACCCACTCCTCCATTGGGGGAGTTCTTCCTGACCAATGCTGGGGAGATGGAAGTGGTCCTCTGGGGGACCTGGACACCCACAAAAACACACAGACAGGGGGTCACCATCACTGGCACGCAGCTTGGTTTTGAAACCCCTAGCATGGAGTTCAAAGTATCCAGAATTTATCAAAATATACTATTAAATACATGTACAACATTTACAAAAATGTATAAACATCGCTGTGCAGCTCTAACAATACATTTACAATTTATTTTAAAATGTTTGTCTCCAAGAAAACACATCATCAGTGATTGTCTTCCTTTTTGATATTCATTCTCTGACCTTGGGTGGGAGGTCCTCCTCTCTGAGCCAGGCGGTCCGGTCCCGGTCCCGATCCCGATCTCTGTCCCGTTCCCGGTCCTCTCTGCCTGTGATGCGCTGCGGGGGTCCGGGGGTGTCAGAGGTAGGGTCTGAGTTCTGGCGGGGCATCTCAGGCCTTGGGGAGCCCACACTGAGGCCTTCACTCAGAGCTGAGCCCGTCTGGTCCTGGAGAGACTGGGAGCCGGACATGGAGCCGGAGTGGGTCTTCACCGGAACCAGGTGGGCCATCTGCAGGAGGGAAGAAAAGGAGAGATAAAGATGAAGAATTGTAGAAAACGGATTGAGGTGAAGAAAAGTAGAGATAGAAAGAGAGACACAGGAAGAAGGGAGATGACAACGAAAGATTGAGTTACAGGGAGGCATGGACTTTTAAAGGAAGAGTTCAAGGAACGAAGAGATGCAATTGTTTGTTCATTTATATGCTGTTCACTAGGAAGCACACCACTCACATTCCTTCCTTTTGCGCACACACACACACACACACACACACACACACACACACCTGTGGTTCGATGGGGCGGTGGATGGGTGGGGTGCGGGCGGGCTGCATGCCCCCGCTGCTGAAGGACTCGGAGCGGGGAGGGAGGGAGGGGTCGGAGATGCGGTTGGACACTTTGTGCTGCAGCGCCGGGGAGCTCTGTCTGTTCAGCTTCGATCGTTCCTCCACCTGCGACGGGTCAGATACCACCGTCACTCACAGCCGAGCAGGCGGCACAACCAATCACCACGCTTGACCCACTGCGGGTCCCGCCTCCCCATGCACCCCCTACGAGCCACCAGACAATCTTACCATCACGCTGTCGGACAACTGTGAGATTTCTCATATCAGATGGTGTGCTTTCTCTTATCTGTAAACCTGTTTTGAATCTCCTTGAACCAAGATAAAACTGCAGCACTGAGAAATTCAGTGGAATACATTGGTTGTTTGTCTTCTCCCGTCTTTGTTTCCCCTCTATCTGCTGTGTGCGTGCATCTCCATGACCCACATACAGTGGAGGAGTAAGAGTGTCTGGTGGCTGTGGGGAAAGGTCAAGAATTATCCCTAATCTTCTTTAGCAGACGCCACATCCAAACCAAAATCATAAATTTGAGCGTGTGCGAAGGTGGTGTGCACCCATACGAACCCGTGGTTGGGTTTTTACGCACATAAGAGCTTGAGCGACGGCTTCCACCTACTTGTGGGAGTGCGCGAGAGCGTCGACGCCAACGAGCACCAAATATCTGTGAGTGAGGAAGGCAGAAAGCTCTGCTTGCCAGTGTAATCTGATTATCAGATTATCCGCTGTGCAGTGAGAGAAGGCTCCGAGGAACGCTCCCAGCTGCCCAAATCACACTTCCCCACTCGAAACAATCGACTCAACGTTTGCCGGAGGGGTTGAGTCGTGGCTCAGCAGGGCATAGTGTCAATAGCCCCCAGGTAAACATCCGTGTGCAATGAGCACTATCCCCTTTGGAGGCTTTCTGTAATTCCACATGAGCTCATAATCTCGGAGGATTATTCAGGATTATGACCTGGGTCAGAACAACTATGCAATACTGTGTCATTCCTCAAATCTTTGTTAGTTGCCCACTCGGGAGTCAACTACTGTGAGGCAACTATAATATATATATATATATATATATATATATATATATATATATATATATATATATATATATATAGATATATGTATATATGGTGACAGAAAACGTCTCAGATACTTTGTTAGTTGTTCCCGTTGATTGTTGGGATTAAAGGCGACTACGGACAAAGGGAAGCATTGTAGACCAATAGTAGCTAAAGTATCACTGCTGTGATCAAAGTGTAGTTAAGCGCTCAAGGTTAGCCCAAACATCAACTGACCTTCAAAAGATAGAGAGATTAGTACAAAAGCATCCCTTTACAGAAGAAAAACATGTTGGGTAGTGCTGCTTGAATCTTCATTCGGTGTATCGAGTGTTTGGGTTTCACCCAAAAGCTGTTTCTACAAGAGACTCCAGGAGGTTAAAAAGGGAGCATGAGAGGGAAGTTAACTGTGGCCACAGCCGCATCTACACTAAAAGAGGAGAAGAAAAGGTTAGGGAGGAGAGCAGATGGAGGACAGAGGGCGTCCTCAGAGGATCCACGGTTTGTTAGAAGGACCCCACCACCACCTGGCCAGCACCCATCACCACGCGGGAGCCGACTGAATGGTTGACTGACCTAAAAGGAAGATGGGAGGAGGAGGGGGTTTCCACGATGACATCCACTAATATGGCTGAGGGCGGCCTTGCCATGGTGCTTTGTGGTTCACTGGATGATGGAGGGGGAACTAAACTACCTCTGCATCAGGGTGCGATTAGAAACTGTCCCTGGATATCAGCACCTCTCCTTTGGATCTCAGCGCCAGTATAATTTTTTTTTTAAGTATTAGAGAAAAGCCCATAAACAAACATGTATTAAGATTAAAATACAAAATAAACACAATTTGTAGAGAAGAAAGTAGATATACTGTATTTACAGATTAATTATTATTGTTATTAAAAATGTTAATGTGCGTTTATACACACACACACACACACACACACACACACTTATATATATATATGCTTCCAAACACACACACACACATTTGATTTGAAATGAGGGTTTAGTCTTTGCTTGAGAGCATTTAGCTAAGAAGCAGTACAAGTTCAGATTTGTATTGACTACAGTTTTATATTTAAAGATTGAATTGGGAATAATTTGTACTGTTACATTTTGAGTTCACCAAATAACCACAGTGTGTACTCTGAAGGTGGTATCAACCAGTAGAAAAGGCAACACAAAGTACAACATTGGAGCATATATGCAGCATTTAGTTTCACTGGGGGTGGGGATTAGGGTCTCAGTAATTCATTATTTCAGTTACAAAATGGACCTACAAAATTGTGTGTTTGTGCCTATACAAGTGTGCTTTAGATAAACGGTCTACAGCGCCCCACCTACAGGTATGACGCAGATCTGGTTCTGAGATCCAAAGGGAGAGTTATGCGGGGTGCAGTTGGGGCTAGAAAAAGGTGAGATGAGGACGGGGTAGCAGGCCTGGTTGGGCAGGAGGAGTTGGACATAGACAGGTGGAGGCGATTTGCCCGTCACGTTGGAAACAAGGGTGTCAGAGGAGAACGTAGGGGAAAAGCTACAGGGGGGCAACAAGCCGGAGGATGAGGGGGAGATTTGTGGGGAAGTGCAAGGTGAAGAGCCAAACCAGGAAGGTGAGCTGGTCGGAAAGAAGGGTGACAAGGAGTTGCAGGAGGAACTGTTCATTAGTTTGACCTTCTCTCTGAGTACGTCAGCGGGGGCAGAAGCACTAAGGTCCAAAATAGAGTTACCTCTCGCTTGCCTACCAGAAGGAGGGGAAAGGATGGAGTTGTTGTCAGGGACTAGAAGAAAACTGTCAGGGTTGGGTGAGTAGGAGTGTCTTCTATGTGAGGGGTGGAGGAGAGGATAGCAAGGGAAGGACTGAGAGAGGGGATCAGTTTGGTCATTCCAGTCCGCGGGCATTGGACGCCTCTCGCAGCTGACAGCTGACCTCCTCCTCCTCCTCTCAGGTTCTACTTCTACGTCTATTCTACTGCAAGGTGAGTGTGACCTGTTGCAATAAGAGCCACTAACCAGTTTGACCGCAGGGTTGGATACAGTATTAGATCCAGACTGAGGTCCTGGCGATTGAGGAGGAGGCTGTAACTGTAGGTCTGGAGGCATTAGCCCCTGGATGGCTGCCTGACTGGGGACAGAGAAGGGCCTGTCTCTGGGCTTCTCTTTCTGAGGCCCCAGAGGATACAGGTTGGGTACTTGATTAGACTGGCTGACTGGCCCTTGACTTGAATGACTCTTGCTCGGCCCCTTACTGGGCCCTTGGCTGGGAGCCTGGCTGTTTTCCTGGTTGGGCCCCGGGCTGCGACCCCTGTGACTGAGTTTCTGAGCCCTGAGCTCTCTGACCTGCTGACTTATCTCCTGCTTCAGCCCCGGATCTAGGGGCTCTTCGGGGTCTAGCGAAATACATATATTGGGGATGTGGGTGGGGAGGAGCTTGGCACAGTCGGACTGGGTTCGCCTAGGTTTCTGAGCCCTGCGTGCGGCCTGAGAGCCAGGGGATGAAGCCTGTTGGTCGAATGGCTGGCGATGTCGTAGTTGGGGGCGGGGTGGGTTACTCAGAACATACTGCTGCTTCGGGACCTAGGAGTCGGAGTCAGGAGGAGGGTAAGCAACACAACAAACACAAACAAAGCAGACAACACACTGTGATTATCGAAGTAGCAGCGTTAATTCCAGAATATCTTCCCACCGGACTGCTGCTTCTAGTAAAACCTGCTGAGCAAGATGTCGACAACACAAGAAGTCCACCGGTACAACAGGGGTGAATGTGCTCAACATTACCACAATCATCTCCAATACATTCTTATATTTGGTGCACTACTTTCCTCAGAGCTGATGCTTTTCCGAAAATGTAACAACTTGGAAATAACTCCTGTTTGTAATTGCTGAGACTTACCTCTTTGGCCCAGGCAGGCTTGTCATTAGGATTGCTGATATCTTTGTAGTGGTAAAGCGGTTTCTTCTCCGCTTGCCGTCCCTCCTGCTGCTGCTGCTGCTGTAGGGACACCAGGTAGGCTCTCTCCTGATGGAGCTGCCTCTGCAGCCGCTCCGCCTGCCGCTGTTCCTCGATCTGCTTACGTTTGTACTCCTGGAGGGACAGACGGGGGCAGAGATGAGGGGAAAGGAAAGCAAGATCAAGAGGAGGGAAGAGAGGGTGAGGAAGAGAAGGTAGTGAGAGACAGAGAGATAATTAAAAACAAACAAAAAAACAGGTGGGTAATTATTGCACAATTTGCTCTAATCTATTAGGGATCAAGGGTGAGAAAATGTATTGCACAGTACTGCAAAAACAGAACAGATAAAACACAAATACGGACAACTGGAAGCAGGTACGTATATGGAACAAGAACACGCACACCTCAAAATTGTAATCACAACGGAAAGGCTGATGATGGATTATGGGACGAGGGAATTACATAAGGCATTAGGCATTGGCAAATCTCATGAGACAGGGGAGAGGAAGGTGGGTAGTGAGAGGGAAGAAAAGATGGCGGGAGTAGTAATAACACATCCCTGGATTTTGGTGCGTGATGTCGTTGCTGTGGCCTCTGGTGTTTGTTGACAAGGGTTGGATCTCAAAAGGTTTCCTTAAATATATGTCTCTTCAAAATGTGATATCATGCGCAGTGGACAACAACTACAAAACATACTGTGGATTGCTTGCAGTAATAAAAACACTAAACCGTGGCCCTCGATAAGACTGGGGCACGGACAGAAAACCCTCTGAGGAAAACAACAATGTCCTACTTTCTCCTCGATGTTCTCACTTTGTGTGGGCCAACGTGATTGGGGCTGACAAAAAAAACATTGTCCCGCACCCTCTGGGGAGTCTTTTGAGATCCAGCCAACTAAATGGTCCAGTTCATGCAATCAGCGATCAGAATAAATTCAGCACAAGCATCAGCGATAAACAAAGCGTTGCTTCAGTTGCATGCTTTTCCTCAAATGTGTCGCTAACCGGTTGAGAGACTCAGACTGTGGATTCCTTCACAGTCAGTTCCTCTGTATAACATGCAGTGGGGATGGGTGGGGGACCACACAGCACAGATGGGGAGCGGAGGTGGCAAAAGGGGGAGGGGCTACAGTTACCATCAGTAACGCCTGTTCTTGTAGTAGCTGCTGCTGGAGAATCTCTAACTGCCTCTGTTCCTCCTCCAGCTGTCTACGGATATACTCCTGTGCAGCGTGTCGGCACAAGGAGATAGAAATAGACCGAGAGAAGAAATCAGGAAATCTGAACATCCAAACATTCAAAGAGAGAGAGAGAGAGAGAAAAAAGAGAGATACAGAGAAGATAATCTCCTGATGTAGCCGTGAATGAGGAGAGAAGATGAGAGTCAGAAGACAGATAAAGCGAAGGAGACCAGGTTCTTGAACAATTGTAATGCGTTACAAGGGGAATATGACAAAGAGGTGGAGAAGAAAAAAATAGGTTGGAATATATCTTTCCACAACGCTTGAAAAGCGTGGGAGGAGAGTAACGGAGCGATAAAGAGGGACCAGGACAGACAAACAATACACATCTGAACAGCAGTAAGTTGAAAGAGAGGACGAGGCAAAGACAGCAGAAAGAGATGAATACTTCTGGGGAGAAGACAGTACAATCAAAACGCATGCAGAGCAGAACCAAAAGCAGAAAGAGAGATCCCAAAAGAAGGAAGGGGTACCAGCTAGAGAAACATGACAAAACCTAATCAGATCTCTAAGGCGACCATCATTTCCACTCTGACAGTATTACTCTGGGACACTCACTGTACACAGCCATCATTCTTAGCTTTGATAAATAACATAAAAAAGACTGAAAGCATTACGTTTCTTTTCTATTCCCTCAATACTTCAAGTGTTGGTTGTGCATTTTTGAAAACATTTAGTTTTCCCTTTATAAAAGAGTATGCAACAAATAAAGCTGAAAAGGTATTTGTTGATTAAATAATTGGGATAATTAGTTTAATCTTATTGCACAATAATTAAACAACTCAACAGTGCCTTTGGTTATTTTGGAAGACCATGAAACATCTGTCCACTACACGGCACTGTCATACCCACTGGACCTCTTCCACTTGATTTAGTCCTCAGGGAACTCCTTCCACTATGGATGGAGAAAAGTCTATCCATTTGTGTTTTTGCAATATTTAGTGGCAGTGGACACGTTTTTTACATTAACTTATCATTATGAAGTAAATGTTGATTGTACAGTGGACTAGATATGATAATGACACCATCCAAAATTAGAGTCTTGTTTTCCTGATGCAATTCTGTCTGCCACCAGGTACGATCTCCTGGAGAAAACAGAGGCTTGATTTACCCACAAAAGAAGTGCGTCAACCGTTGCGCAAACACACGAGGAAGAGGGTAGCCTTGTGTTCAAGGTAAGTTCTTATTTGAATTATAATCCCTTGTAGTGGGACTAGCAATCGAATAGTGAAACACTAAACAAGCCGGCTCGAGCTACAAAAGTTGTAATCAGGCCGCACTCGTACATTTTGGTCGACTCTTAGTTTCGGCTGCAGTGAAGAAGTGACTGCCTGTGAGATGAGATGCCTATAGCCATTTTTTTAAATAATATATGATACAATAAAGTAGTGTTTCTGCAGGTAAGATCCAGGAGCTGAAAAGAAGAAGGTGTTGACGGGAACACAGAACACCGAAAAAGCAGAGCAGAGTGCAACTGCATCATCAGATAGCAGATGTGTCTGAAACTGAAATCCTGAAGAAGAAAAAAACACTAGGAAACTACACCACTGGAGTCATTTAAGGTAAAAGTAAAATCAGAGTGGAGGATGCTGCCGTGAAAAGAAACACAAAAGGGCACAAGAGGGATTCTGGCCTCGCGTTTCCACAACACCACACTGTGTCTCTCCATGCAGTCTGTGTTTTGGTATAATATCACAGTAAGTGTATGAACCTGCTCTCTCTCCGCGTGCCTCCTCTCCTCCTCTCTACGGAGCTGCTCCATTTCCGCGTAGCGCCTCCTCTGTTCCCCCTCGTGCTGCTTCCTTATCTCCCGCTCTCGCTGCTGCTGCTGTCGGGAGGACACGAGAAGATTCAGGACTCGCACAAATGAAGAAATCCAGCCTCAGCAGAGATTCTCACACACAACCTGTGACATGTGAACTCGTTTGATCATCTTCCTTTTGAAATACATTGAATTCCTTCCAGAACATGCCTCATGTGTCTTACAAATACACAAACAAATGCACTCACACTTGCACAAACGCACATGTATTTGCCCACACGGAGAGTCACACACACACACACACACACTTGGCCGCGAGTGGAGGGGGTCATGTTAGTTGAGTCGAGTCACGGTGCTTAGGGAAGCAAACCCTTGTGGTAACCCAGAGAGAGCGCACAGATTATGGGCTCAGGATTTTCCTCTGTAAACCCGCTCTCTGGAACTAAGAGAGGGACACTGGGGAAAGGCTGTGTGTGTGTGTGTGTGTGTGTGTGTGTGGCTCTGTACTGCTCTCCCTTATGTTTGCAAACAGGCTTTAAAGTGTTTAAAGGACGAGAGCACGGAGAGTTAAACAGAGGGCTTCAATTTACTTTTTGGTGCGTGAATGTAAATTTTGGGCCCCGTTAAAAAGGCCGCTCTCGATAAATGCATTCCACAGGGGTCAAAGGTCACAGTCAGTTTACCTCCTCCAGCCGCCTCCTCTGCTCCTTCTGCTCCTCGATGCGTTTCTGTCTCTCGGCCAACAATAGGCGCTTGTGCTCCTCATTCTGCTGCTGCTCCAGCTGATGCTGCTGCTGCCGGCGCTGCGCCTCCGACCGCTCCTTATTGGCCAGCTGGAGGCGCAGGAAGTCCCGCCTCAGGGTCGACTCTCCGGGGACGTTGATGATGGAGCTGCGAGTGGACCGGTGAGAGGACGGGGTTCGGTTTTGAGTTTGTGAATACGTGTCAAAAAGGTTTAGTGGAGGACACTGACCTTGGTTCACCCATCTCTCTTTCTTCATCCTCCTCTTCACTGCCGCTGTACTCATACTCTGTCTCGTCTGATTGAGAGAGAGGAGAGAGAAAGAAAGTAAGGTCATAAGCAGCAGCGAGCAAAGCCATTCCACTTCCTGTTTTCTTCATTTTTCACTTGAACTACCTCTGCTCATTGCTGAACAGCTTACGATTCTTGCATTCTCGGATCCTCGCTCCTTCGAGGCACTTTCTATTAGCCATTTTCAATAAGAGTATAAATTGTAATTTGACTGTGTGTAGCGAGGTGGAGAACATTGGCTCAGAGCTCTTTCAGTAAAACGGTGCTTAGAAGCATAACGGTTGTAGAGGCCCGGCTCTTCCCAGAGACGCATCCACACAAATGTGACAAAGTGACAGCCGGAGAGAGCCACAGCCGGCACACGACAGGACATTTCTATACATCATCGCAACTTCCGCCCTGAATTTTATTGTTTTTCTCGAAGCGGTTAATGTGGATCTTACTGGCGCGGTCCTGTTTGTGAATGTCAGTCCATCACTCAAACTGTGTGTGTGTGTGCGTCGCGGAGGAGTGTAATGGAAGTCTGTCACTTTTATTTCTTGTCTCACCGGCAATAAACTGGAAATGTGCGTGAGAATCTGCGTGCGTGTGTGTGCATGTGAAACGTGCATTAGATCTCATCTTTGCAGCCAGATTAGATTAAGAAGAGTTTGATCAAATTTCTCTGGAATTTGAGGTAGCGTGTGATTGTTATTATCAGTTTAGAAGGCGCAATTGTGTATCACCATATCTTGATATATGATTTCTTCATGATAGGATTCCATAAAATTGTATTGAGTTATGGCCAATGCCCTAAATGTCACCTCAAACGTATCTGCATGCGTTTCACATCAAGGTATTTGCTAATGTATAATACCAATTAATACTGATGCTGCTTCACATTAAAAGCGCTCAACTGGCTAAACGTGGGGTGCTTTTATTGTGAAACATGTATTTGTCATGTAAATTAGGGGCTGACATTAATTTTGTACCTATTGGTTATAGAAGTGAGTTGTAATGTATCAGTTGAAATATGAACCATTACATAATACAATTTTGTGACTTTCAGTAATGTCATTGCGATTACTATACGCAGAGGAAACGTTCCTTTTAATGTCAGCCAATTCCTGCAAGCTGCTAGCGTCTATCAAGAATGACAACCTCATCAATCAGTGGCTCCACCTGAATCTGCATCTCATTTTTAAATCCATATGAACATGTCTGCATCACACGTGGGTCCTCACCCCTCTCCCCTCTCTTCTTCTTGGTGCGGTCGATGTGGTCCTTCAGCTGGATGCGGATCTGCCTCTCGTTGGGCAGGTCTCTGATGAACGGGTGTTTGAGGAGCTGCTCCGTGCTGGGTCTCTGGCCATGGCTCTTCACCAGACAGCTCTCTATGAACGACTGGAACTTCTTGGACCTGACACACACACACACACACACACACACACACACACACACACACACACACACCAGAGAAGTAAATGAATGAAAAACCTCCTGTAATCGAGTGCTCGTCTGAACTGGTTTTTCCTGCTCTTGACGGTGCTGAATCATCATTCACACTCACCACTTCTTTGACTTGAGTCGGGGGGCAGGGTTGCGCGGGATGAGGAAGAGGGCTCTCATTGGGTGCATATCACACAGCGCTAAAAGATTCAGATAGCAGGCACACAACACGGGTGAGTTAGGGCGAATGTTTCCAGCTAATTGTGCTGAACATTATCGTGGCACATAGTCAAAGCCAGATGGAGTTAGTCCTCATTCGATCAATATGCGCTGCCAATACTGATAACAATCTATTAGTTTCACACACACTTTGGTCTCGTCTTCTCGAAGGGCATCATATCCATCTCACGAGTAGGCACTTGTGCATGTACTGTGACAGCATTTAGTTATTAAGAGTTTTTAACACTCAAACTTCACATTGTCAAACTAGTATTCAGCTCAAATGGATAACCAGAATAAAAGATGTTTTAAAAATTCCTGATTATTTCTTTCACCACTTTTAGATCCCCCTGCGTGCGCCATGTGACTGACAGTTTGAAGCAATTGCTGGCACCCTAATTAATGTGATTACTTTTGGATTTACTACACCCACATATCATGTCCAACTTGTGAAGCACACACTGAAACATTCTCATCCTGCCAGAGGAGATAATTACAGTGAATTAGCGACTTTGGCTCCACCAGACTTTTCCTAGAAGCTTTTTCACCAAACCAGAATTATAATAGTCCCAACGACTGTGTGCAACATGGATGAACAAGGTAATGAATGGGAAAGAAAAAGCAATTGCACAACCAATTTTATATCTGCTCCTTGGCCTTGCATTGGCCTGGACAGAAAAGAAAAAAATACTACTACTGTAGTGGCACAAAGGGATGACGTGAAGCAGAAGTGTGTGTTGTTGCAGCGGTACGTACGTGGTGCTCCTTCGGCCATCTCTATTGCTGTGATTCCCAGTGACCATAAATCACTCTGTAACGACAGAGACACATGACGTGAATACACAGGCTGATCACAAAAAGGCACCACGGACAGACAGACGCCAGCTTCAGCCGGACTGGTGGTCGTTGAAGCACCTTGAAGTCGTACGTGGCTTCGGGGTTCTCGTCACAGGCGATGACCTCCGGTGCCATCCAGTACGGCGTCCCGATAAACGTGTTCCTCCTTCCCACTGTTCTGTCCAACTGGGCCGACACGCCAAAGTCCACTACAGAGCAGGTAAACACAAAAAACACATGATAAATACTTCAGGATGTAGTCTGCAGTCTTGTTTTTCACTGTGTTCCATTGTGTGTGTGTGTGTGTGTGTGTGTGTGTGTGTGTGGGCTGACACCAATGGGGCTTTACTAAATTCCATAATGGACTCTAAACAGGAACGAATTGCCCAACCTGCAATAACACACACACACACACACATACAGATTTTATAATCCCCTCCCCACTGGGCTTTAGGGGAAAGGGAGAGAGAGAGAGAGAGTCACTTCTTCAGCAATCTGCACCATAAACAGTGGCAGAGGTACAGAGAGATGAGTCGGCTGGTATTCAGCATAAAAGAAGAAAGAAAAGCCTCACACACACACACACACACACACACACACACACACACACACACACACACACACACACACACACGTACACGCCTCTGGTCCATCTGAAACGCTATACAATCCTAAAGCCGTTTTGTCAAGTGGGGTTCGGTGACAGACTGACCTAGTTTGACCTCTGCGTTCTCAGTCAGCAGGACGTTCTGTCCCTTGATGTCTCTGTGGATCACCTTGTGCTGATGGAGATGAGTCAGACCCTGCAGACAGCGACAGAGACACACGGTGGAGGAACGGCGAGTCACGATCATTTTTATTATTCAAACTTTTATTCACAAAAGGACGAGCAGCTCCAGTTGCTACTGTGTAGCTGACCTTGACCTCTGACCTCCATCTGCACAAAAAGACTCGTCCTCCCAGAGAAAAATGTGGTTTGCAAGTCTTATTAGAAGTTTTAGTTGTCTTAGAAGTAGCGAATGTAGTAAATGTAGCATTTCCATTTCCATTGATTTTGGAGCAAGATACACCACCAAGGAAACACAACAAACTCACTATTCATTGTACAGACAGAGACAAACATTAAATAACATTCTCTTATACATGCCTCAATCGATCAAATATAATTTGTTTAATGATTCTTATGTTAAAGAAGACTCTTGTATTGACTGTAAAGTGACTGAAATAACAAAAAAAGGAAAAGAGGGAAGACAGGAAAAGGATAAAAAGGGAGACGAAGGGATAGAAGACAGAGACTGGATGTAAGTGGACACAGACACACAGACAGAAACAAGACAAAATCACAACAGGAAGAGGGGAAGCAGAGAGAGCGAAATCAGATGCGAGATGAGGGATGAAAAAAGAAATAAAAGTGGATGAAAGGAAATCATTGTCGCTTCAGTTAGCGTTTAACTGACCCTGTCTGAGGCTTTAGGCCTCAGCACCAAAAACACACAACAACAGAGTCCAGATGAGATGTGTGGGAAAGAGTCTTGTTTCCCAAACAACGAGTTCAATGCATTGCTTTACTCCAAAACACAAACAATTGATGATCGCTATCAAAAGAATCGGTCAATCATAAAATTACTGTTACACTGGCAATACTATGAAGAGGAAATTATTATTACGACTCTTTTTAGTGTATTTGAAAGACTCCACCCCACCCAAAGAAACAACCAATCAGAGCCGAGGAGTCTCGACCGCAACTGTTAATCACTGTATCCAAGAAATTAATCAAAATATGAATTCAGATTTTCTCACAGGATTGCTTATATCTTGCCTCAAATGTTTTCAGAAACATATTTTAGTTATAAAATGAGAAAGTTTGCCAGTGAGCGTTGCTTGATTTTGGTGATAAAAGTTACATTTGGGATAATCCATTATTAGAAGTAATTCTGATCTCAGTCTCAGACCTGCACTGCTCCATTTTGCCACAATGTCTACCATTTGAGAATATTATTTGCTATAAATCACAACCAATCATTCTTGAGGATCAATCTTATTCATGCTTTTATAAGGAAAACATCATCAAGGATCTCTTTCGGTTTCTTCAGCGTCACATTAAACTGACTGATGGCTCGTGGAGGACGACGGGTGTAGGATTTAAAACAATGACTCAGCAAAAATGGCCACTTACCCTGAGAATCTCTCGGCAGATGTAAGCGGTCCACTCCTCTTTCAGAGAGTTGCCCTTGGTGTTCTTGATCAGGTCCGTCACCGAGCCAGCTCCGCAGAATTCCATGACCAGCTAAAAGTATAAAAGGTTGATTATTGACTGTCCTGGGATCTGTTCCAAACAAGCCAGTAACTCCCATAAAGCAACTCATTGAGATAAACAGGGAGCTGGTAAAACAGCTCACTTGTTTATTTATGGAAGCACGGTATTAATATGCATGCATATCTACTCAAGATACATTTATCATACTAGAGCCGGACACGGACCAACACATGTTCCAATTTCAGTATTTGTGTGAAGCTGAAGACATTCTTTTGTTTGCAGCGTGTTATGTTTTGTTATTGTATTATTTTACTCATCAAAGATTGCTATTTTTGTGTTTTTTTGTTTAAATTTAAATAAATATTACTGCTTAAAAATGCTGTCATCTCTAAAAGCGGGGCTGCATTATTGATTAATCTGACAATTCATTTTCTTGAGTAGTTGATTCATTGTTTATTCTATAAAACATCAGAAAACAGTGAAAAAATGTCTGTGAATAATTGTGGAAATCACTGACAGCAACTCGATTTGAAAATAAACTTGAGACATAGTATGTTTCTCAAAAATACTGTCTGATATATTAGTATTGGATTTATATTTATTCCAAGTACAAACGTCCAGTATTGGTCATGCTCTTCAGGACCAAAAGTCACGCTAAAAGTCTCTTGCGCGTATTCATAATTGTATAGGCCGCCACTGACGCATGTGCACAGAATAAAAAGTGCCTTCTTTCTTTAACATGATGCACATTATCAGGAACACACACATAACACATAATCACATTACTGTAACAGCATTACGAACACAGAGAGCCGCACACATGAAGACGTTTCTCTGTCACTCCTCACAGTCACACACCCTGCAGCAACCACAGAAACGACTGCATAAACTGACTCAACAGGGTCATGGGATCACATGAATGCATTAAGTCGTGAGGCTCTTGACCCAAACACAATGTGTCCATTCTGTCCACCCCCGTCTCCTCTCTCCATCCTGAGCGGCCTCATGCCTTCATCCTCTCCTCTCTTCTCTTATTATATTGGAGGAGATTTCCGGGGCTAAATTTCAGCCGGTCAGTTCTGGCTCTGCTTCAAGCGTCTCATCATCATCATCATCACTCTGAATAACAGGAAGTTGGAGAGTAATGGCCGACCGCTCTCATCCGGGCCGTGCACGTGTACTCAGACACGCAAAGACAAAAGTAACACACTCATATTATGCATAAACATAAGGGGACATATGTCAAAGCGAACATACGTGCAGCTTGGACACTGACTAACACACACACGCACACACACACACACACACACACACACACACACACACACACACATACAGGAAAAATAGGCAGCTGTTGAGTCAGGAGGAATTATGCAAGCAGTTGATCTGGCTGCTCTGAGTATGCATATGTGTGTGTGCGTGTGTGTGTGTGTCCTCCGTGTGTGCGTGTGTGTGTGTGTCCTCCCATTGTTGTGTGATGAATGCTACAAGATCAGAGAAGAGAGAGCTCCCTTAGATCGCGTTAACACATGATTTATTGCAGCAGCCAGCCAGCCACGCACAATAACTCATATCCTTTATAACTTTCACACACACATTCGGTAAGTATATATACATCTTCCAACGCACACAAACCTGCAGTCACCGTGTGCATGAACAAACTACACACTCGCTTATTTCCCATAAATGTAACAGTGAAACATAGAAAATCCCTTCTTTTTACTTTGAGGCGCTCTATGAGACTACAGACGTCTACACTTTCACACACAAACGCAAAAAGAAAAAGCATGCACCAACGCTGAGAGTTGGGGGGTGGGGGGGTGGGGGGGGAAATAAAAACAAACATGCACAAACAAACAAAGATAACAGCGTACCCATAGCTGATCATCTACGCCCGGGGGGTTCTTCTTGATGAACGCTCCGTAGTAGGTGGCGATGTTCCGATGGTGACTGTACTTCTTCAGCATGTTAATTTCTGCTTTAATCTCCTCTTCCTCATCCTGGCACACACACACACGCACACACACACACACACACACACACACACACACACACACACACACACACACACACACACACACACACACACAGGGAAAGAGAGATATCAACAGGCATTAAACCGTGACCTCTATTTGTGACCCCCCTCAACCATATTAATAGGATGGCGAGAGAGGAATGGAGTTGTTGATGGATTTAAATTGTGAAGAAAAAAAACTGTTATGGCAGAGCAGACAGCTGGGCACTAAATTATCCACAATAGCATTACTTTTTAATTACTTTTGTTTTTCGGGGGTTACTGTTGTATGTTGCTGTGGTGGCAGCTACTTACTTGTAATTCAATATTCATTATGCAATATTAATAAAGTAATGTCTGAAATGTATGCCTTGATTACTTCATTTTAGTGTTCATCAGCCGCAAAAACACAAATGCTTGTTCAAGTAAGCTGATTTTGTACCGTGGCGGCTCATTGAGTTGGCAATTCTGTGGTTGCCCTTCATTTACATTTTCAATCATCAATTAATATAGTCATTTATTTTTCAGTGAATTAAAGCAAATGTATTCACGCGCAGCCATTCATACACGGTTTTCCTTTATTCGTTTATTGTTCACGCTTCCCTTTTTCACACTAATTTGATCATTCATCTCCATACACCTGCATATGTTAATTTCCTTATTCGGTCATTCATGCTTCTGTTCATTCATCATCAGCTCCTTTGTTGCTTCGTTCCTGCCGCGCTGACAGGGGGATCTCTAAATAGAAGGAGAGAGACTCTGCTGCTTTACAGACTCGCCTGAGACTCCACTGCTGTCCTAATACCTCCAGCTAATATTACCATGGCAATAGGCCTGTCCTCGTTTCCTCTCTGCCACATCACACACACACATACACACACACTCTGACTCATAGCTCATAATTAGATGACACGGTCGACGGCGGCGGTGTAATCACTTGAGATGATTTTCCGTGCGTGGCTATGTGCGTGTGCTCGTGTGCTGAGTGTAGTAGGTGTGTGTGGCTTACCCCGGTGACATCCATGACCTTGATGGCTGCCAGCTGACCCGTCTTAACATGGCGACCCTGGTGGAAAGGAAACGCACAAGGTCAGAATCACAGGGAGATGGGGAAAAAGATGACGAGACGAGAGATTTTTATAAAAAACGATAGTAAACATGATTCAACGAAGGCGTCTAATCAGCAATAACAAAATATGTGACCCTGACTTTTCTAAGATTACTTAAAACTGTAAACAGTCGGACCACCACCAAAACAGTGGATGTTAAACTGCTATTAGATGCAAGAACCAACAATAGACCACGGCTAAGTTAACGTTTTCTGGGTGATTTCACGAAAGCATTCAACACTCGTGACAAGATATTGAAAGCAACAATCAAAGTTAAAGTTAAGAAAAAAACTTCTTTAGGACAACATGAGCAAAACACTCTACTTGCTTGATCAGATATTTGATTCAAATATTGCTAAATCCTGATTGGTGACATCACCTTTTCCCCAACTTTCAATTTTTGTTCAGCTACCATTAAAAAAACACAACATGTCAAGTCAAACATTTACATTATTTGAATAAACTTTATGTGGTCAAAGCAGGGAGAAAGACACAAGGCCCTGACAGCGAGATGCATTCGACCGCTCGGGCAACACGATGTGTCTCTTGTGCTTTGACGTGCTGTTGCAGCATCAGTCCAATCCAGTGCAACAGTAGAAACGGGAGATTGCAGTCAAACACACAGCTGACGGTCTCACACATAGCCGAGCTGGAGCAGACTTGGCTGTGTTGTGTAATATCGAGGCTAGGCAGATGCCTGGGGGAGCTGTGCGATTGGGAGCCGAGGGGCGAACGGAAGACCCAAGTGGTTCGTTTGCAACAGAGCATCTGTGCCTGTGATTAGCTAATGAAGCTAACAGGGCTGGAGACGCTAAAAAACACTGACGGCTATTACTTCCACCTGCCTGGAATCGACTGATTAGCTCGTTGCAGTCTGAGCTGAACAGCTTAGCAGCGGTGGCCCCAAACAAACAAATACATACACACATAGTCAGGGATAAACACACTCACACACACTCAAAACAAGAGCAGGACTGTTTTATTGGAGGAGCTGTTACAGTATAAACCAGATGGCGTTAAGAGTCTGGCTCTGAAACGCCTCCTGAGGGCTTTAATCGAAGGGCCATTCTGATATGGAGCGCTCCGGCCAAAACAGAGGCCTGGAATGCCACAACAAGAACAGAAGTACCGTGTATTGTGGTTAAAAAGTTGGTTGGGTCAGTAGTAATGTTATTGTAGCTCCCTGCCACTGGGCATTAGTCTATTCTGCTTCACGTTCTATTTTAATGACATTTTAACAGATCAATTGTACCCACCGGCTCGCCAAAACTCACTTCACTTGATGGATAGCTTTAGAGGTTATTCCATTTATACAGTTATTAACTGTAAAATAATGTAGGTCGCTCAATAGCTCCCTCGTTCCTTTACACTCTAGTTAAAACAAAAACACTTGTCTGTGGTCAATGAAACATCTCTATTCAGGGATTTTTAGGCTCATTAGAAAACACAAAAGATTAATATTTCATATTCATTCATCATTTTGCAATAAAACTGCTTCGCTTACATTGAAAAGTCACCATGATTTGTTTGGATTTGAGGAATCACGTTCTCAGTGCAGTAAATACGAATAATTTGTACAGAGTTCCCACAGGATGACTGGCAATATGTTAACATCAGCTCAGGTCCCTGAATGGGCCATGAATTTAATTGTTCCATTAAACAGCTCCTCTTGAATTAAAAAAAAGTTGGGGATTTAATATGATAATTCATTGTGTCACAATCCAGCAATGCAAACTAAGCACCACTGGATGGTTGAACACTGTCATCAGTCTCTCTTTTTTTCTTACTCACACACACACACACACACACACACACACACACACACACACACACACACACACACACACACACACACACACACACACACACACACACACACACACACACACAGAGTCCAGCTTCTGTTCGAGTAAAAGAGCTGGAAAAAGATTGAGGAGGGATTTCTCATTAGGATCAGACTGCCCCAATTCCACAAGCACAAGGACCGGCTTTGTTAGAGACCAACAAAGGAATTACAGCCACTTACAAATCAGAAACTAACACACACACTCACACACACAAAATTAAAAAAGATCTCTTTTTCTCCGCTACTTGCAAACACCCGCATGTGCACACAGAGACGTGAAGAGGAATGGAGAAATAAAGTCCAAAGGAGAGAGAGAATATGTTCAATAGATATTGCAAGCGGACCCTGTCAGAGCTGGATAAAGATTCATTCCTCTCAGACACATGACATCCTCCCTTCCTCCATCTCTCCTTCCTCCTTCCTCAA
The DNA here is from genome assembly GCA_023566465.1 of Cottus gobio. Classification (NCBI taxonomy): domain Eukaryota; kingdom Metazoa; phylum Chordata; class Actinopteri; order Perciformes; family Cottidae; genus Cottus; species Cottus gobio. The sequence goes on from CM042228.1 coordinate 8,842,858, forward strand.
GCAGCGAGTAATGTCATCCAGTCTTATTGAATGGAGTGAGAAAGGAGCAACTTTCTTTGTCCTTGGTCTGTTCATTTATTTGCAAATTAAAAGAAGGGATGTGGGGCGGACCTTTGGTTAAGCAGTTAACAGGATAATGTGTGTAACAATTTGCCAAAACAAGTCTGGAAGATAAATGGTAATACTACCAAGAACAAGTGAGAGAGACAAATGATAAAGTGATCAGTGCTGAAACTAATCAGTCAGTTAATTGCCTCATCAACAGTCATTTATCAAGCTATAAAATGCCAAATACTTGCCGAGTCCGTTAGAGAGTCCAGCCTCTCTAACGTGAGGATTTCGTTTTTTTTTGTGGAAACATTAACTTAAGCTCTGTGTAAGCTCTGTGAACTTTTGAGGGTGATATTACACTGTTCTCCGACATTTTAGACTAAGTTATCCATCCAATTATTGATCAAATGAATGACAGAAGCTTGACATTTTGGTAAATACAGTAATTTGCTTTGGAGATGAGCGAGGACGGCGTCAGCTAGATTAGATGAGCTTAGTTTAGCGTGACTTTTAATACATATTTTGTATTTAAAATATGCCGAACAGCACAGAACGCTCAACAATAAACAAAAATAACAAAAGTATCAACTCTTCTGTGCTTTCTGTGGTCGATTAAGAATCTCATGGTGACAACAAGACGCCATGAAGATGCATAGTAGCATGTAACAAATTATTGTGTTGTGTACCGATTAAAAAAATAAAATAATATAAATATCATGATAAAATAAATTGATAAAATATGACAGCATTTTCATTAGTGGAGGTTTCGGAAGCCATATTCTTTGTAACAGCGTAGCTAGCTAGCTATTCCCCCCTGCTTGTAGTTTTTATGCTATGCTAAGCTAAAGGAGCTAAGCTCCTTCTGTCCTTCCTCCTCCTCAGGATGTCCCACTCTCTCTCTGATCCGTCCTTCAGACTGAGGAGATGTTGAGCCTCACAGGCCTATTCATCCCATCCTCCATTCGTTTGTTAACTGCTTTGCCTCTCTGACCTAGATCCTCTCTCTCTCTCTCTCTTTTTCTCTCACTCTCTTTCTCCCCACCCATTATCTAACCCTCTTAACTTCTCACAATCTCCTCTTTATGCCTCTCATTATTTCTGCCCTCCTCCTCCTAGATATCTCGCTCGCTTCTCCCCCGTCCCTTGTATTTTCCCTCCTCCTCTTCTCTCTCTCATGCCTCGCAGCTCAGACCAGCCGCCTGTGAAAATCGGGTCCTGCGTGAACATAACTGAGTTGAACTCTAAAGCCAACGAAACAGTGTTCAGCTTTGAGCACGACGAGCAACTATGACACGAGCCGCGGACTTCCTGCAACCCTTTCACTTTGCCTCTGCTAATGCTTCTCACACCTCCTGCAAACCACAATGCTCTGACAAGGGCCCCGCTTACTGAATACTTTTGCTCACAAATGCTTTCTTCTAACACTCCCTATCGGTCATCATGGTGAGCATCAACTTTCCTCATCATGCAGACACGTCAGATGAGGCCTAAGAAATTATCTTCACATGTTTCCAATCCGCCATGTTCCTCCTCCTTAATCCTGTAGAAGTATTTTGACCAAATATGACAGCAAAACATCTGTCACTCTCACACACAGACACACACACACACACACACACACACACACACAAGGGGCTGTGATGCTGCCAGGCCAGGTGTGTTTGAGCGATAACGGACCGAATTGACTATGTTTGCTCCGCTTGGATGGCCATGCTGTGATGGAGACAGCCAACTGATACCGAACTGATCTCCAATCAGCCTTCAGGCGCCGCATCATAGGAGTCATTACCCGGCGTCCTCCCTGCAGGACAGTGTTTCTAAGCTACTGTATGGAAAGTCTTCCACCCAACAAAATAGGAATGTGCCTTTATAAACCAGAATTATTCATTCATCTTCATGTGCAAAAATGGTATATATGCTATGTTTTTTTTTCATTCTCTTACACAATAAACTAAAACGGTAAAAAGTCTATAAACCCTTCTTCATCTATTGTGTGTGATGTTTGAAAGTCGACTAGACGGTAAATAATTCAGGGGCAATACTGCTCCTGTTTACTCTGTCCCAGCATTTTGTGACGATCGATGGTGAAGGAGACGTGTTGATTACAGGTCGAAACACAGAAAGTGAACACAATATCTCATCCAACTAAACCAACTAGCCCAGCAACAAATATAAGTTTTAGGCTTAAAATGTCACATTTTCTCAGAAAAGGAGAACGGATTTGTAATCGTCTGACTTGAGCGTTTGTGTAATAATTGAGTTACTTGTTTTGTCAGACTAACAACCAAACCCAAAGAATATTCAATAAGCGTCTGGAATATTTCACATTTACGTGATGATTCGTTCATTCTCGCCAGTCTAAATACTTAAAATGCTTCTTGCAAGTTCCCAGATTCAAAGCTAACATCTAAAAGTTGCTACCAGAATGTATTCAACTAATCGCTGAAAAAATATCTGAATATTCATGTTCTATCAATGGAAATATCGTTTCCATTGACTCAGGACTAGTTTAAATATTCACATGTACTGTGTAAATAGAAAATGTGGTAACTCTTTATAATACTCATAATCAATAATGTGTAGTGCCAGCGAAACATACTTACCACTCGTGCCACTGACGGGCATCGCCCCCCATCACCATCATATTAATGTTCTTTATATTGATGCCATCATCTGTCAACTTCCATGTGCACCACGAGGGAGGCGTCAGACGCCTCTTCCAGTGATTAATCAACACGTAATAAAGATTGATTGCACCTGCCGAGCAACGGTAACACACCGGTACAGTACCTGGTAGGCTGAGGATTGCTTGTGTGTGTGTGTATGTGTGTGTGTGTGTGTGTGTTTTAGGATGAAGACAAGGGGAGCGTCTCTTCACCCGTCTCAGCCTCAAAGCACCCTGCTGGTGGAAATCATGGCATCCAAGTTGTGTGTGAGCGAGAAAGAAACACTTTTAAAGCGTGTGTGTATTTTGTTTGTTTGCGTGTGTGTGTGTGTGTGTGTGTCCATGCCCTTGCCAAGTCAATTACACAGATCCTCCCCCCCCCCCCCTCTGACACAATTTACTATGCAGGACACTTCCTGTTGTAGCCTAGCAACAGTCTTGGCTGGCCAGAGTACAGTGGGCACGACACTTAAGCATAGACACACACACACACACACACACACACACACACACACACACACACACACACACACACACACACACACACACAGTCTCCCATACACACATATACAAAGAGAGGGAGAAGACAGCGAATAAGAGACTATTGTCCTGATGTGGGAGAGTATTTATTTAGAAGAAGCGATTGGGTGAGGAAAGGAGGGAGGGAGGAGGGGATGAGCCAGGGCGTTGTGAAGTGAGAACTGGATTTCACAGTGCATCTGTCCTCAGCGTGTGCTCGCTATGTGGCCAAGCTGCAAGGTCAGAGGAAACATTCACAATTTTACCCTAAAATGTGAAAGTGAACGATTTCACAGATTTAAAAATAGGTCTGTATTGGATTTCGAGCCGATATCCTTCACATGAGGCAGAATTCACACACGTACACCGGAGGTTCTGCCCGATTTAGACCATTAACTAAGAATCTCATTACTGGGGGAGATTTTTAAAGCCCACTATATTAAGATTGATTTCCGACTTTCTAGAGAGCCATCTGGTTTTATTTGATTCCACTAAGCAGCTTGAATAAACTTTAAACCTAATTAAGAAGTTCATTATGGTTGACTAATAAAGTTGTATGTTCAACTTTTTTTTGTCTGATAGACAGTTATATCAAATCTAAATGAATCATGAGATGTCAATCTGGGTGGCTCACAACGCACAACGGCTGCTAAACTATTTCCTGGTTGAAATGGAAATCTGCTCTTTCTGTTGTGTTCAATTAATCTGTGACAGCTGACAATTCAAGCAACAACTGAAAATATCCTTTTGACAGCGCCGTGGTTGCTCCTTATTTGTCACTAGGTTTTATTCTCAATTAAACTCACAATTCTTTACAGAAGCCAAATTCAGATATATGTTCTCCAATGATGTGTAAGGAACGGAAATTATTTTGTTTAGCATTAACATGGCCTTCTAAATATAATAAAATGTGTATAAATATATATTTTTTTACCTTATAAAGTAAATGGAAACCGTTTTATCACCATGTGGCATGAAGCATAAAGAAGATGGACTTCATTATGCTTCATACAACAAACATACAAGACAAAAACAAAAGATTCTGTACATGCTAATGCATTTGAACGCACGCACACACACACACACACACACACACACACACGTAAAACTAGGAACAGATTGCCAGACTGTGTTGCCAACTCTTTGTTAAAAAGAAATGGGTCACACCAAAATCCTAATCTGATAATCCATGCACACAAACACAAACATAAGGAAATAATTGATCTAAGAATGCCGCCATCTTTACCAGCATGGTAACTGTATCAGTAAAAAGTGGGCTATGCCCCTGGGCTTTCAATTTATACATTTCTCTTCCTGTGCGTCTCTCTCTCTCTCTGACAGGCCGGTCCTTGAGGGAGATCGTCCACTGCTGTCACACACCCCTCAAAACACATCCAGCTATAGTTCAGGCTCGCTGTGTTCGAGGTTGAAGGGTTCCAGACGACCTGTGTTTCAGTCTGTGTACCCGCCCATATCAACACCCACTGGTTCTACTCTGCAGGCTCACAATCCCAGCATGCTCAGTGGCTGCGATGCAGATTTAAAGCTACTTTCCACCAACAAAAACAACACCAAACACAGTTCCGCTTAAAGGAGCCCAAAGAAATAAGGGGTCAATACCACCAGACACACCTCATTGCAGTTCAAACACCTGCAGTCATTCCGCATACACACGTGCTCACGCACACGCACACACACAACAACAACACACGCAGAAAAGCATGCGCACGCGCTGTAGTGGAGTCAGCGAGGCAGTAAATAAAAGTGACAAAGGCCTCCATTCCAATCTAATACTGCACTGCCCAGGAAATAGAGAAGCACCCCGAGGCTGTTCTCACACTCGCACACGAGAAAGCCAGAGAGGGGAGAAACGGATTGAGACAGGAAGATAAATATATATTTAAAAAAAAGGAGAAGATATATATTCAACGAGCCTGCGAGGAGGATGAGGAGAACGTATACAAGCAGCGAGTTTGTGGGAGGAGGCAGTAAAGGCAGAGAGGCGGGTGATGAAAGAAAGGAAAAAAGAAAGATGAGAGCAATGATCTGGAGAATATTCCGGAGGGCTTTTATTGACGAGTAAGGGAGTGTGGGGGGAAGGGGTGCAGCGAGGAGAAGGAGATGCTGAATTTTGCGACAGACAGAGCACTCCAATTGAACCGGCGTTATCAATTAAAGCCGAAATTAAAGCAATCTATCAGCAGCCTGAAATACGGCCGCTCATTAACCTCCGCGCCTATAGAGTACAGCGAGCTAATTAACAAGCCAGTGGACACGCAAACGTACGAGATGCAAACAGATCTGGGGTCAGGGAGGGATAAATAACCACGACTGCAGCAGGCGCACAACACGGTTCAAATAAGAGAAACATTGTGGTGTGATGGCGCTTAAACACAACAAAGACACACACACACACAAAGCTTGGTAAGTCAATCATCGTGTGACAAGAAGTATGATTTAGTTTAGTGTTGTGCAAGTGAAGACGAGGATCTGTGGCTGTGTGTGTGTGTGTGTGCGTTGTGTGTGTGCATATGTCTGAGGTCAACAGTAAAAAGCTTTTCCTCATCATTACACATCCTTTGATGTGATGGAAATAAATCAACACTAACAGGATAACCACTCGCCGGATGGACATGTGTGTGTGTCCGCAGCTTATTTATAGTCGGCATTTGAGGCTGACCCAGATTAACCGAAACACAAACTCGCAGAGAAACAGATGAACACGAGCGTTGTTTTTCCCAGCTGGACGTGTTTTGGGATCCATCTGAACAGCTGTGTGACCCTCTAAAACACGGTTGACTCCATCCCATCCCAACAGCTTCTCCACAAACCAACATATTACCTCATTGATTCACTTGCTCATTTACACGGGTTACGTCTCACTGATGCACTTACTGACTAATTCACTCTGTTAGCAACTGACCTGCCCACTCATCCACTTATCTCTTGTTTCAAATCAAACCGCCCTGAACTTGATCTTTAGTCACGAAGAGAGGGGAAGAAGAAGTAGTCCCCCTAATGTTACAACATCAGCGGGACAATCAGACACAAGTCTGAGAGTGTGCACGAGCGAGGGAACACTACAGAGGAGGAGGAGGAGGAGGAGGGTTGCGACGAGGAGGAAAAGCAGAAGGTTCAGCACATCAGCGTCACGCTCCGGCGGCTCTGGAGGTCAAGCAAACCGCCGAGCTGATTTACAGTATACAGTTTGGAGGTGAAGAGAGAGAGAGAGAGAAACAGCTGAGCGAGGGCGAGAGTTTGAGCAGAACACATGAATAAAAGAAGCCGCTCAGATGAAGGAGAGCGGGGACGGAAGAGAGTAAAATGAGGAGCTACAGGCTTTCAAAAAGACACACACATTGATGGGACAAAGGTGAAGACAAGGAGAAAGGAGGGATAACAGAAGGAGTAATAGAGACAGTCAGAGCTGGTATCGGTTATTGGCTTAACTATTGATGAGCAGTAATTTATACTGTTGAAAGAGAAACCTTGGCTAAATAGATCTGTACGGTGCACGCTATCAATAACGAAATTGTACCTTCTTGATTCTTGTTGTTCTGATTCTTGTTTGTAACCGTAGAATGCACTTATTGTAAGTCGCTTTGGATAAAAGCGTCAGCTAAATGAAATGTAATGTAAATGTAATTAAAGAGGAGGGTCTCTGACTGGAAAACTCTGAGGAGGGAGAGAGAGAAAGAGAAAGAGAGAGAGTGAGAGATAGAAAGAGCAATGCTATTGCCATCAGGCATGGCTAATTGACCCTGGTCTGGGTGGCAGAAGTGCATTGTGGGTAAGTGGGGCGTTTGGCCTTGGGGAAGACAGAGAGACAGAGAGTGTGAGAGCGAGAGAGAGAGACGTAGGCTAATGAACACACTGCCAGGTGTGAGTGCGAGCGTGCTGCCGCATGTGGGTGGAACGAGCACATCTGCCGTTTCCACGGTAACAAGCAACATCCACCTCGGTCACGGTTCACAGTTCATTCATACGGACTCAAGAGACTGAAGCGACAAAAACACAGCAGTAGAAGTAGAGAAGGGCAATGACACGCTGTCTGTACACAACTACAACAATGCCCCCGACACACACAGTATATATCCACTTATTGCACACACACACACACACAGACCACATCCAAGCTCTCTGTAACCTGCAGACAATCCCAGCTGGGACCTCCTGGCAGCATCAGCATTAGCAGTAATGCTTCCACATATTACGACATTCTTTATTAATTTACATTATCACGGCAAATGCTATACAGCGAGTGTAACTGAATGAGTAATGTGCACCCTTGTGCAGGAAATACCACAGAGGTGCTGCTGCCAGCGGTGGGACTCGACTGACTGCATTCTGGGGTGGAATGTTTATATATATATATATATATATATATATATATATATATATATATATATATATATATATATATATATATATATACACAGTACTGTGCAAAGCTTTTAGGCAGGTGTGAAAAAATGCTGTAAACTAAGAATGCTTTCAAAAATAGAAGTGCTAATAAAATAGAAGTGCTTATTTTCATCAATTAACAAAATGCAAAGTGAGCGAACAAACGAAAAATCTAAATCAATTGATGAAAATAAACTGTTAGCACTTCTATTTTTGAAAGCATTCTTAGTTTACAGCATTCTTTCACACCTGCCTAAAACTTTTGCACAGTACTGTATATATAAACATTCCACCCCAGAGTCTCATATACACACACACACCTGGGCTCAGTCAAGCAGAAGTGAACTGCTGTGATTTACCGCACTGATTGCAAACAATTATGATCAACATTCAGCTTCATGACCCCATTATCTGAGTCAAATATCACACACTTAAAAGATGATTGTACGTTTTATGTTTCATCATTTCTTAAAGGAAAATGAATGATAAAACTTGACAGTTGTGAGCCTGTTACACCTAAACCAACGTTCAGGTTTACTATCTTTGTTGCTTTATTAAAGTGTTAATAAAGAGAGGTGTTGGTTATAGTGACCGGCGTTTCTATTATTTCTTCCCATTTATACTGCATCCTCCAAACCGATCGTGACATTGAATGAATTAAGTATTTTGAAGTTAAAACTGTAATTAAAACAAAATACATTGTGCAAAAGAAGAAACGATACAGGAAATAACAAACAGTACAAAATGTAACGCCAACTCGATTTGTCAAGTTGCTGTTTTAGTTTGATCAATGACTCCTTTCAAAGAGACGCTCTGTGAACGGCCGCTTGTTTGATCTTCTAGCCTGCTGAGATACACGAGCTGGAGGAGTCAGGGACATCAAACAAAGGAGTGCATGACGTCATCTCCTATCCTTCTTTTGGAGTCTCTCGTGCCAGCCATCCACACTTCATGCTGCTCCTCTGAGGTGTGTGTGTGTGTGTGTGTGTGTGTGTGTGTGTGTGTGTGTGTGTGTGTGTGTGTGTGTGTGTGTGTGTGTGTGTGTGTGTGTGTGTGTGTGTGTGTGTGTGTGTGTGTGTGTGTGTGTGTGTGCGCGCGCAGGCCACAGCTACACTGCTGTGGCCGGGCAAGCAAAGAGAAAAATGTCCCACAGTCCTTTGCAGCGTGACTTCCAACAGATAAGGAAGATAAAAAAACAACAACTTTGAAGTTTTATCCGCTTCTTAGGAGGGCATGGGGGTTGAGGGGGTGGAGGAGGAGGAGGAGGAGGAGGAGGAGGAGGAGGAGGAAGAGGTGGGCCGAGGTGAAAACGGGGATGCAGGGACAAAGCAGATATAAAGCGATAAAGAGACATAGAGGGAGAGAGAGAGAGATACAGACGTGAACGGTGAACAAGATGAAGCATTCCCATGAGCCGTAATCCTAATCTACACTCCGCCTGTTTGTTTACATCCCCGGATTGCTACGCTAACAGGATTACCACGATATCGGGAACGCGTGAGCTCACAACTGCACTTCGCAGTCTCATGTGTTCATCAATTTTAAAGAAACAGATGAGAGGACAGGGTTGAGACACATTTTGACCAATGGATTGCCAGGACTTTTCCAAGACTTTTAACCAAATTTCAATGACCAAACATTTTGTGAAAAAAATGTAGTATTTAAACTAACAACGAGAACTCCAAAGCATACAGTATTCCTTAAATGACACAAATGAATGACAGACAATCGTTTGATTGAATTAATGAACATTTATAGATATACTCAGCGTATGACCGCTTATATTTTGAGCGTCTTTCTTTTAAAAGAATATTCATTATTTCAAAGTTGCCGTAAATGAACGACATGAACACATGGATATAACAAATTTCCATGACTTTTCCAAAACTTTGGGGATTTTATTTTTTCAAAGAACTTTTCCAGCCCTGGAAAAAAACATTTTAAAATTCCATGACTTTTCCAGGTTTTCCCTGACCGTATGAACCCTGCAGGAGCTGCACTCAAACACACACACACGCCGCCCCTCACCGCTGACTTCATGAGCCAAACATGCATGTATGGGTGGGTGACATGAGCACATATCACCACATATGCTCCTTCAAACCATTGTTCACACACATACACACAGACGATGCAGGAAATGGAAAACACACAGCTGCTCTTTGTACAGAGTGTCTGTCACAGTGGGTGAGCATATAAAAGCCCATACGGCTCAGGTCCGCAACAGTCGCTTTGTGTGTGTGTGTGTGTGTGTGTGTGTGTGTGTGTGTGTGTGTGTGTGTGTGTGTGTGTGTGTGTGTGTGTGTGTGTCTCAATGACTGGTGAATATTTAAAGAGTGTGTGTTGAGCACTTTGCCTGAGGAGGAGCAGAGTGGGATGGGTTCCGTCATGAGAAAGAAAAAGATTGGCTGCCTCCTTTTTTCTCTCCGCTCTCCTGCTCCTTCGCTGCATGGCGACAGCAGAGTCACGGCGAGAAAGTATGTGAACGTGCAAACAGAGCGCACACACACACACACACACACACACACACACACACACACACACACACACAAACCCACACAAACACAGGAAATGTTATGTTGCTGCGAAAAAGCGAGGACACAAGTCGATGAGACGATGGGCTGAATGTGTCATGGTTCACATGCTCGTGCGTGTGTGCATGCGTGTGTGTGTGTGTGTGTGTGTGTGTGTGTGTGTGTGTGTGTGTGTGCGTGCGTGTTCTTCCGATCGAGATATGATTAGTGGCCATCTCCACTCGCCCTTGCGTCCATCACGGAGAAGAATGACTTCTCCCGCGGGAATGACGAGGAGCTGCGATTGATCAATTAGCCGATCAATAAGCCTGTCAGTCAATAAGGCGTTCAGTCAGTCAGTCAGGGAGAGTTTTGGCCAATGGCTGGCGAGGCCTCCCCGTTCCCGCCCCCCTTGCCGTGGCAGGCGCTTTACGGGGAACCGTAATTCCCATAAGCCCCATCAAATATTCACAAGCATCAGAAAGAAAAGAGAGAAGGGGGAGGCGGCGCAGAAACAGAAGCATGATTAAATAAAAAAGAGCGTGAGTATAGGGGAAGGAGAGCGGGCTGGAGAGATGAGAGCGGAAGAGAGAGAGTGGGAAAATGAAAGGAAGGAAATACCAATGAGGGCGATGGAAGGAGAGATGATGAGACGGAGAGTGACAACAGTTGGAGAGAAAAGGAGAGCGATGACGGAGAGAGAGAATGTGTTTAATTATTCAGCATTACCCGTGTTCTCTATTTATGGCCCTTTTAGAGCGGCCAGTAGAAGCTATATATACTACTGTCGGCACGGCTGCTCCCTTAAGTACAGATCACCAGGGGAAGTTTCAGCACCCCCCCAAAAAAACAAAAAAAAATGTGATTACATATTGATAAGAGGAATGCACAGAGGCAGGGGATGAAGTTGGGATGCGGATGATGAGGCGGAGGAGGAGAAACAGGGGAACTCAACCGCCACGGAGACGCGAGATGGGAAAGTCAAACTCAAATTGTGTTTTTTTTTACGCTTCGGCCCCTCGTCTATCACTGGTCTTCGCCAAACTATTTTTTGCTGACAGGGAAACTGCAAAAAACAACAACAACAACAACCAGGAAACAACTTTTTCAAGACATTTTTTTAATTGAGAAGATGATGTTGGGGTGTGCGTGGGGGGGTGGGGGGGGCATCGTTGAGCCGATCTGTATCATTTAACTAGATGAGGTAATGGAATTGTTGATAAACCTGTTATCTCTCACTCCCAGACACAGAGAGTTGCAGCAATGTGCCCCCCCCCCCCCCCCTCTCCCCCCCATCAACTTAACACACTGTGCCGGCCATTATGTCACATGCATACAAAAGGATGCATGCATGGTAACACATGAGCCTACATATCTCTAGCTTCATTACTCATGTTACACGAGTAAAAACTACTGCAGCAGAACGCAGCGGAGTGGTTTCCTGCAGGAAAGAAAGTGATACTGATTTAAAAGATGGTATACATTTTTTTTTTATCCCATTACTGGTTACTTGTTTTGTGAATTTTTTTGTATCTTACTTTCACATCTCAAAAAATGTCCACTGCGAAAATGAGCTGTTTTTAGCTTTTACCTGAAGTGACTCAATCAACAGGTTTTTTAAAGTTTAAATAGCCCCAAAGGCAGCCTAAATGTGTCCATCCACGGAAATGAATAATTCATTTTCAATCAAATGAAAAGCAGTAATGTTGCAGTTAGGATGATTAATTGATATGTACCATAAATCTGAATACATTTCTGCAAAAAAAATGAACGAGGAACAGAATAAAAAAAAAGATTGGGGAGAGTGGAGTTGTGCAGAGATTGTCAAGTGTGAAAGAAAATGTTAAAATGAGGAGCAAAAGCGTGTGTGTTACAGCCTATAACAGACTCGGATCTCTAGAAATCCACCTGCGTTCGCCCCACAGCCCTCAGACAAGCATGCATTGATCCAGATGGGGACACTATAGTCCAAAGCTATATACGGTATGGTATTTTTTTATGTGTTATTTTTCTGATTCGACAAGTGTCTCAAAATGGTTGAGAGACGCGGAGCAATTCCAGCTCCCTAATACGCCAGACTGAAGGTCAATTTATCACCTCAGTGACTCAGAGCCTCACCAGAAGCTGACCCTCTTCGGGCGGCTTGCCTCGGCTGCACGAGGAATTTAAACTAGATGGCATTTTTACTCAAGTGACTCTCCCCCTTATCTGTATGGATGAATCCAATCTTTCCCAATTTACATCTGTATCTACTTCTGAAGCACTGAAGGGGCAATATGTTGTATGAAGATATGCATTTCTACTTTTTATTATTGATTAACTGATGATAATGTCCTCAAATAAATGTCTATAGAATGTCTGAAAGTAGTTTTAAAAAATGTTTTACTGTTGTATTGATGTGTTGTAGCATTTTTCCTTATGCTTCATTTTCTGTCAATCATCTCAGCTCTACTGTTTCCACCTATGATGTGCAATACACCTTTAATGAGTTTAGGCCAAGAGAAAAATGTAACAGGCAGCGTACAAAATATAAATCAACGTTGGGCTCAAAAAGCTCTCAAAATCTACCAAACACATCCAAAACTTCATAGAGAAGGAAATGTCCCTTTTAGACCCAAACCAACCGCAGTAACAGAATCAACTTCCGCACAGACTCCGTTGAGTTGTACGCACCACACCAGCTGTATTGGCTGCAGAACCAGCAGGCCGGCGCTGTTGCCACAGGCACTCCGTGGCTCGGTAGTGTATAGGAACAGACCGTCTGAATGTCAGCCAGTAAATGAGCCGTGACTTTTACCAAGACAGCAGAGTCAGCAATACATGGATACACATAACTCTCCTGTTCTCCTTTCCTTTTGTGGGTTTTTTTCCACACACACAAGAGTGTGAGAATGTCGGATGATTTCTAAAAACATGGAGAAGCATCTGTGACCTCTGGCTGACCTTCCATCTGGTTCAATCAGCTGGAAGAACAGATCCTCTCCATCACCACCTGACCTTGACTATCTGCTCCATTAGGCACACATTCTCACACATTCTCTCACACACACACACACACACACACACGATGCATGCACTCAAAGTGGCCTTTACGTGTCCACACTTACGCATATTTGAACAAACACATGTTTATTCCAGCTCGAGGTGATTAAACAAAGTGCCACATGTTGGTGCCACATCCTGCACTGATGAAACAGGAAAAGGAAGCGAGGGCCAGAGAGCGGCGGGCCGTCGTATGAGGAAGGGGAAGTTCAGACGGTGACATGGGCCAAGAGATAATATTTCAATGAGAGTGGGAAGCGGCTGAGTCCAGCTGACAGCAACAAACCACAGTTATGTCACAACGTCAGACCCACTGAGCACAAGCACTTCCTGTGTCCCAGTGAAACACTTCCCCCCTGAAATACCTAATCCAGACGGGTAATTAACCCTTCGCACAGGTATAGAAAGTCATGCAAATACAGCAGGGGAGGAGATAGTGTAAGTGGATATAAAGAGTCAGGGAAATTCTCCTAAAAGCACTTTAATGTGCCCCAGTTTCTGCTTCTCCTCTCTGCATTTAAGTCTCTTTTACATTCGCTCCATTTCTCTCGAGCTTGTACTCTGCCTTCATCTCCTTGTCTTCCTTCAGTTTCCTTCAGTCACAGTGCACATTTCTGTTCTTTATTCCACACGGGCAACGTGGAGAGAACGAACAAAAGCTGATAATAAGAGGGGAGCGCTATCTTAGAGGCAGAATGTGTGTATCAAAGTCAGTTTACTTGTGCGTCTTACCTTGTACACCTGCCCATAGGTGCCATTTCCCACCAGCTCAACCAGCTCAAAGATGCCAGCAGGATCCTAGAATGAGAAAAGGAAACACAGTAGGATCAGTGGGATGAATAGGACTAATAGACGCATTTATTCACACATTCAACAGGAAAAGAAAGTTGTCAGATTGTTGCACTTGTATCAGACATTCTAATAACTTAAGCCCACAGTCGCTAGGATGCCAGCACAGAACGCCACTGACAAGGAGCAACTTGAACAGAGCATAAAACCCACTGACCCCCTTAGTGCGCGCACACACACACACACACACACACACACACACACACACACACACTCCTCCCCCTTCCTCTGTGCCGCGTGTTGCTACGGCATTCCAACAATAGCTGGTATTCACCCTCTCCTTCCGTCTCTCTCTCTCCTGTTCACGCTCTCTCGCTCTCTGCTCCGCTAGCTTCTGTTCTCCAACCAGGCGAAGTCCATCTATGTCTCTCTCACTCTTTATCTGCACATGCTTTCTTTCTCTCCTCCATTCCTGACCGTGTCCAGGACTAGTCCTTCTTTTCAACGCTCCTCTCGTTTCAGTGGAGCCCCAGAAAACACTGAGGCCCTTCTACCAGCTCTTTTTCTTCCCGTGCATCCCGTTTGCTATTGAAACGTTTTGCAAGGTTTTGTAAAGGTAACACACCACGTTTCATGTTGTGTCAACCGTCTTCAACTCTGTACCTCGTTCTTTCCGCCAGAGGTGCCTGTGGAGATGCCAGAGCTAATGTTTGGCCCTCATTTTCAATAACTCAATAAGCAATCCTACACTGTAAATGGTCTAATAACAAGTGTGGCTCTGACTCTATAGATGAATAATATAATGAAGATAAATGCATGAATGCTTATAATGTGGCTTACCTTGCACTTACAGCCAATTCTACTGGGTCGGGCTAAAAATACACCTACATACGAGGTCATTTCTGTAATCTTTCATTCTTTTTTTTCCCCCTCTTTTTCTGTTGTAATGGCTCTCCGGTATCATCAAGGGAAGAGCCATGTATAAAAATAAGACCTTCCACAGGGGGCAAAGCTAGAGGCTTATTTAGTTGCTGAGTCACAGAAATAAACTGCAGTATTGTGAAGATCCGCTCTGGGCCTCATGCAAAAGCTTGAGAACAGACAATATTACACCATGCCCACTTTTCACAGACAATTCCCCTCTCAATAAAAGCATCTTTGTATTCCCTTTCTGAAAAGGCTCACATGCACTCTATTTCCATCTCGCCGCTAACCTCGTCACTTGTCTCTCCTGCGTCTTTCATTCACGGCCCGTCCTCTTCTCCTTTTCTCTTATCAGACTCTTTGTCGCTTTCTATTTCTCACCGTCTGCAAAGTTTCTTTCATGTCATGTCTGTGAATTTTCCGTTGAACTTTCAGCTAACTTTGCTGGCACAACACGCAGATTTACGCGTGCTGCCACAACACAAAGAAGGAAATTACAGGATTATGGCCAAATGAAGAAAGAAAACTTTACGACTGCATCTTGGGGTGCTGGCGCTACAGTATATCATTGTGTACATGCTCTTTCTTCTGTTCTCTCTCCGTTTTCCCTCCCTCTCTTCCCCCAGTTTCTCTCCTTCTCTCTGTCTCTTATGTGTTTGTTTCTGCGGCTCTCAGCAGACCTGTCAGCCTGTCAATGCTTTCTGAAGACGGGGCCTTTTCTGGCTCTTTCCTTCCTTTTCCTGTCGTTCTTTTTCACCCCTACTCTTTTGTGTGCAGAAGACAAACACACACACAAACACTTTCCCCTCACATACAAACACGCACAAAATCATTCTCTTACACTCCGTCTCAAGTACATCCTCCTGCTGTCTCGCTCTATCGCACTTTCATAATCACACACACACACACACACACTCTCTCTGCCAGAAGCGCACTCCTACACGACGGCCAGTGTTCAAATGTTCTAACACGTATGAGTGGGCTCAAAAGAAGAGTGTGTGTGTCTATAACTAAACGTGTGTGTGTGTGTGTGTTCAAAAAAAGAGAGCTCTTTCAACAGTTGCAGACAGCAGCATTCTGCAAGCGCTGCAACTGCTTGCCTCGCTATCATGCCTTCAGCTTATGCAGGTACTTTTTTCTCCCCTCACTTCCTTTTTCCTCTCTCCAAGTGTTTGTGTGTGCGTGTGTGGCGGATGTGTGAATTAACTTTCAGAGCAGCATACAAAGTTCTGACAGCAACTCCCAAGACAAACGCAAGGATGCACTTGTTTTATTTTCTTTTTTTTTTTTTTTTTTACACAGCAGAAACATTCACGCTCATATTTCTGTAAATGCATACGCACAGAAAACGCTGGAGGACACACGATGATGTCGGCAATAGGCACGCACGTGGAGTCTCACCTCCAAGCTCAACATACAGAGTGAGTGCTGGAGAAACAGAGCGTTTTTTTGCTGCTCCGTTTCATATATGTCCTGCGGCTCGCTGATGAAACAAAATATGTATAGCACGATATCATTCATATTTTATAGGCTGCTTGCAGAATGAGCTCTCAGCGTGTGCCAGGCTTTTTGTCAGTGCTTCTGCATGTGTGTGTGTGTGTGTGTGTGTGCATGCGTGCGTGCACGTCTGTGTGTCAGAGGTTCCCTTATGACTGAGCCCCTTCTCCTTATTTCATTTTGTGCTCCTTGTTGAGCGTTTGCCATCGTCACATGCCTGCCACATGACCTCACTGGTGGCTAATGAATCACGGTGTGTGCGTGTCCAAAGCCCCTCTCATGCATGCGCCGCATCCCCTGAACTTATCTTGACATTACCCAGAGGAGCCGTGTGTGTGTTTGTGTGAGAACGCAAACGCCTGAATCATTCGGATCTTGCCCCTGCCGGCTCCTTGGTACAAAGTAGGGCTGAATAATACACTCAAATCCAATTTGCAATATGAGTGACTGCAAGTATTATGTGTGTCATAATACCATTTTAAATGAAATATGAATGTCCTCGCCTACACATCGTGTTCCACAGACAGAGGAAAACAGCTGTTGATGAGGTTATAAAATGTGGATGTCGCAAAACAGGAAGAAAACGAACATTTCCACATTTCCAGCAGAGGAAGCGTCTGACTCTGGACAACGTCAGGAGTTCATGAGAGAAAATGGCTTCGGTGCAGCTGCTGAATAACAGTATATTTAATAGAATAACACACAAAAGTGCTGAGAGGAGTAAGAATGGGGTTCGGCCGTTTGAGAAGTGACGTATAAACCCGCAGACACACATCGGTTCTCCAAAATCTTTACATACAAACCTGCTGACTTGGCGGTTTTTCTTGCTTATAACAGACGTCTGGGAATATTCCAAACCCCACAAAAGGAGCGTGACTTTTTTATCAATTTCTATGAGAAGACTCTTGAAAGAAAAGGTTTGCGAGGCATCAACAGCAGTGATATGTTTATCATAAGCGTTTTTTAAGAAAAGACACGGGTGGCCTGACCTCAATCGCCACGTATAGACGTCAGAAGAAGTGCAAAGTTATCCTGCTGGCATTCAGTGCTACATTGAAAGCATGACCCTCACTTTTAATGGCTATCTCCATTTTTTTATTCTTTATACACACACACACACACACACACATGCTACAACGGAAGACAAGAGCTTATGTACATCCACAGATAAACACTCTGATCATTGTGCCTCCAGTTCCTTTTTTTACTCCTTTGCCATTTCTTCTCAACGGGAAGTGGTTTTGGGCAAAAGCAGGATGAAGTAGGATTAACTGCATGAGGACATGGAGATGGATGCAGCACTGGCTCCACTCTTTTCTTTGAACAGGGAGATATTGGTCCATTAGAAATAATGGCTTTTAGAGTGCAGGGCTGCACTCCTGAGCCACTTTACAACATGTGTGAGAGGACTTTTACCGACTGCATTCATTCTTTCATTCATTTACCTAACCTTAATCCTCTCCACCGCATTCCTAACTTAACTTCCACCGAACCAAACGATCAAACCGATTCTAACCGCGACACTAAAACTAGAACAAATACCTGAAAATAAAAGCAGGTGTCCCCACGGTGTAACCCTAACCCTAACCCTGCCACATGATGCATATCCTCACCACGCTGGACCACAACTGTTATGAGCTAACGCTTGTGACTCGTCTCCTGATCAACACATACAACAACAGCTATAGTGGTTTTATGAGTAAAGCTCCTTCTCTAATCCTGCCATTATGTTGTGAGTAAATCTGACCCATTTAAGATTCGAGCAGTTGGAGAAAGGGGAAACAAAATGACGTTTCCTCCTTATTGCACACGATCGAGTGTGACTGGCCAAACCTCATGAGTCAGAACACACACATGTCCCTCATGCCTTCTTAAAAAAAATACTTTGAATTTACATCAGAGTGACTTGAATGTCTTTGAACTGACAACTAAATAAATGACTTCCTGGTGGAAGGAATCCATAATTATAATGTGAATTATCATTATGAATTTGAGATTATCCTCCACCTGTGCAGCACTCACTTTGTTGGGTTGTCTCTGGCTGAGACAAAACTCCTGACACAATTTCAAAAAAATAAAAACTTCAAAGCTAATTAAACAAAATATCTCAGAAAAAGTATTTATTAACTATCATATACTATATAATTTCATATAGACTATTGAATTATTGAATTACATGCTATATTGTGATATATATTGCTCTCCAGAAAATAAATGACCTATCTAGTGGATATTTTGGCCATATTGTCACACCCTCAGCCATGTCAAATTACATTTTTGATAATAAAAATACAAATGCATCAGAATGCAAAATGAAAGTCTCAGAGTGCGTGTGACGGTAGCTTGTGCCCTGCAGATCAAAGGCCGTTTTATTATCAGGAATATGACATGCATTTGCCACAGAGGCCTTGGCATGAAATGCATATCTGATATGATTTCTCTTATCAGTTTGAGTCCAAACATTCACATCTGAATCTGTCTCTCACACACACACACACACACACACTTTGAGAATTTCAACATGTGACCTGTGGATTGGGGGGGAAATTAAATGGAAACTGAAAAGAAAAGATATTAATCTGTGTATTCTGTTTATTGTGCATTGCTGCAGCTAAGAAGCAGAATGTTCTGAACTGTCCTCACTGTGGAGTTAAGTTATGACAAACGTTTCTATTTATACTGTCGCTTTTATACTTCTGCACACAGCACCGCCAGAAACACGGGATTGAGTGTGTGATCTGTGCTAAAAAAGACTTACAACTTAAACTGCACTAATACATATTTTTGTATTAACAATGGCTGAAATGACTACTTGTAATGTGACGAGTGAATGTGGAAGGCATTGCTCATGGAGCATTTTTAGCATCTTTCACTTAATTTCTTTGGGGTTTAATAGTCCACAACCCTCTCAATTTAGCTGTTGTCACTGCAGTCTGAAACCCGTTTTCCAGCATTTAGCTCATTTTCAGCAAAATTACCTCAATAAATCGGAAAACTGGAGAACACAGTGGAGCATTTAGCAGCTAAAAGGTCAGCCGTTTCCTTCAAACATTAGTGGACGGGAAAGCAGAGCTAGCGGAGAGCGACTATCCAAGCCTAAGTGGCTTAAAAACATGTTGATACTGCTCTGTGTCTGCTGAATGTGTAAAAAGGGAAGTGTTTGCTTACTAATGTCTAATGACTATGTGAGACACCATCATGAGGAAAAACAATATGGAAAACTAATAATTATTCTTTTTAAAAGGTGCACCGTCCTTCTCCCCTATACAGTATATATATATATGTATATGTGTGTGTGTGTCTATGTTTCTGTGCACTGGGCAGCCGCCAGGTGAGTGCAGTTAGTGTCTATAGAAAGTGAATTACAGAGAAGTGAGCTGGATTGAATTAGAGACCCCTAAGAGGATGATAGGAATCATGCTGGGACCGGGTCTGCCTCTTGTAAAACCACTTACACTTAACAACAGGGCTCCACCACTGCTGGCTCTTACAAGGGGCTGCAGTAATTCCCAGTGCGTCTCACCCAGACACGTCCAGTACATTAACAGGACTCAAGTCTTAATCACAGATTTACAGCCCGCCGAAGACGATCCTCGCCGCACCGCTTGTCCCCGCGATGCTAATGAACCCATCCGCTCACGTCGCCTCTCGCCTTTCATCTGTCTCGGTCAACTTGTCATCTCACACCTTTTTTTGTCATCCCTCCCTCCATCCATTCCCCCCGCCCTCATAATTCATCTCTTTTTTCAATCCATCCGTCTTGCCATCCTGCCGGGCGCCGTGCGAGTCAACTGTGAGGAATTCAGCTCCCGCTATGGACTTGTTTACATGCACATGATTCCTTCGAGCGCTTCATTTCAAGTGTGCATGTAATACTTTGTGTGCTGTATGTAGTATGAGAGGAGAGGAGAGGAGGAGAGGAGAGAGGGAAGACAGTGTGAGTTATGGAGTGTGGTCTTGTGCATTCTCTCTCTAGTTCCCACTCAGTTATGTCTCTCTCTCTCTCTCTTTGTTTCAGTGTGTGTGTGTCCAAGAGCAGCTGAGTGCAAGAGCCAGCTGAAGCCCCTGAACCCCCACCCCATCCACACATACTCATGTTTTGATGAGTCCGTTGATGTCTTCAAAGCATGATGAAACTCATGCATTAGCATTGAAAGTTAGAATCTATTCAGCTTTTGTTTATTTCTATTGTCGTACGTTCGGGTATTGTCTTCGCTGTGGCGGTTTTGCAGTACTCTTCCATGAAATCATTTGGAAAACAGACTTCCCGAGTGAAAGCTACTCTGAAGTCTTTTTCTTTGACTTTCATTGACGTTATCTGCTCACAAACTGTGCTTCCACATGTTGTTTTGCTGGAAACATAAACTACATCACTTCCTGTGCACAAGGGAATATTATTAGATGAAAGAAAACAACTAAAGGAGACATCAAATCTTTCTTGACATTGACTGAATAACTAATTACCTAAAACAGATGGTGATAACAGGTACATAAAAAATGTAATCGATTACCGATTCATTTTGGCAAATACTTTGCAGAGGCTTGAATAAGTGTAGCAGAGAATAAAATACTTGATGCTTCATCAGTGACTTGGTAGAGAGGAAGGGGGGGCAGGAAATAGGTCAACTAGAAGCAGGCTGGCAGAGTGGGTGGGAGGGGAGGGAGGGAGGGAGAGGAGCATTTCTCAGCGACAGACTGCTATACAGTATATAGACGATTCATGAATAAGCTCTGTGTAAGCCCTGGGCACTGCTGTGGCCCCGTTACTATGGCGGCCATGGTGAAGGGCCCGAGGAATGTGGCCTTACTGGGCAACGGGGATGGGAGGGAGGGAGGGAGGGGATCTGGAGAGGGGTCTTTGCTTTGGACTACTTTAGTCACTGGTCACATCTCCACCTTTTAGTCAGAGAGCTCTCTCTCTCTCTCTCTCTCTCTCTCTCTCCTCTCTTCTCTCTCTCTCCTCTCTCTCTCTCTCTCTCTCTCTCTCTCTCTCCTTCTCTCTCTCTCTCTCTCTCCTCTCTCTCTCTCTCTCTCTCTCTCTCTCTCTCTCTCTCTCTCTCTCTCTCTCTCTCTCTCTCTCTCTCTCTCTCTCTCTCTCTTCTCTCTCTCTCTCTCTCTCTCTCTCTCTCTCTCTCGTCCCTGTGCAGCACATTTGTGTATTGCCCGTGTGTGTGCTTGTTGTGTGAGTGTCTGTAGTTCCTGCTGGTTCACCATCTGTTGCTCTCGTCAGCTGACTGGATGAACCCATGCTTCTGACGCCTCTGAGCCTCTCTGTGTGTGTGTGTGTATAACTTTACATAAAAACCACAGCCTGTATAAAAGCCACAGAGTTTTCTAACCTCTCCTGGCCTTGTGGTTGTCACTGTGAGTCGTCCGTCTGTGTTAGACTCTAACTCTGGCCTTTCCCACTCAAGTGAAACATGCGGCGTCTACACAGGTGCCGGGGATTGACGTGCGACACCAGTAAATGTCGCGGGGAAACGACGAGGGACAAGAAAAGGAGAGAGAGAGTGAGAGAGAGAGACAAAGAGCATGAAGGGAAAACTGCAAACCTAAAAAAAAAGCCACTTCTCACTCCACTTCCCACTCAGTTATGGCTCTCTCTCTCTCTCTTTGTTTCAGTGTGTGTGTGTGTGTGTGTGTGCGCGCGCAAAATGGTCAGTCTGCCCAAGAGCAGCTGAGGGCAAGAGCAAGCTCTGCCCCCTGAACCCCCACCCACACGCCCCACCCCGTACATACATACAAACACAAAGACACAATCCCCCATCCCTGCCTCCAATGCCAGTATTATAGTCCCCCCCCCACACACACACACACACACACCTCATCAGAGCCAGCTGACCTACTTCCTGTCTAGCCAGTCCAGTGGTAGACTGTACATTCATCTGAGACAGTGTGTGTGTGTGTTGGAAAGATGGGGACAAGAGTAAAAACGCTACGAGAGGCAGACAGAGATGAGGGTCGCGGTGACAGTTTCAAGGCTTTTATTGTTGTGCACATACAGGAGCCAGGCTTCCTCAGATCTCCGCACCGCTCTTCCTGCGGCCGCTACTGCCAGGGTTTAAAAACCCTCACACACACACACACCCACACATACACTCATCAGCTGCAGGTGCGGCTCATTCCTGCCAATTGCCCGCACCTGTTCCCTGAGCCGCCCTTCGCTCTCCCCCCTCTGCAGCCGCGCTAAACCACGCCCCTGCCCCACACACGTTTTTCTCCAAAACGTCCGTGGAAACCCAGGACACTGTTATGTAAATTCATGAAGAGCACTTCCCTTGAACCTGACCCTGAGAATACACGTTCGCAAAGGAGGGTCAAAAAAAAAATCCTTAACCCGTTGACAACCAGATCACTTTGCCCAGCTTCTGACAAGGTGAACTTAATTGACTTCACATGAAGCTCGGCAGCCTCGTGAAACGAGTGACCAGCAGCTTTTAGAGGTTAAAAAGTGACTCTTTGAATACAATATTTTTCTAACAATATATACGTTTCTTTGAGATGTCACGTTTGCCAAAGATATTTTCTCTTTCCGTTTGCAAGAAGCATATATACATAAAAGAAATATCAAATGATCACTATTATATTACACACAAATGCATAACAGATTTATAAAAAAAGAAATATGAGCATGTCTGAGCCACAGTGAGAGACATGCACTTGACATTGTGCCTCTGAAAAGCACAGGACATGCATTGGCTGACTCCCAATGCACAGACACTTCCCTCTTCTTCATTTCTCTGCCTGTCTCATTCCCCACCTCCTCTTCTCCTCCTGCTCTTTGCACACTGGTAAAAACATGCCGATGCTGCAGGTGTAAACCTTCAAAAGTAGCATTTATTACCTTCGCTGGCAGATAGGAGGGGAGGTGCGTTAGTCATACGAGCGAGATGCTGGGTTGAAAGAAAACAAGGAGATGAAATTGACAGAAAAGGGAAGAGCAGCATGCGGGAGAGCAGTTGTGGCTTCAGCAAACACGGAGGGGCGAACAGGGAGAAAGAGACAGAATGAAGGGCCTAAGAAAAGGACACACAGGCACAATAAAGCAGACATGGAAACAGGTGATTGCAGGCAGGCAGACAACAACTGCAGTGTGTGTGTGTGTGTGTGTGTGTGTGTGTGTGTGTGTGTGTGTGTGTGTGTGTGTGTGTGTGTGTGTGTGTGTGTGTGTGTGTGTGTGTTGGGGTTTTTTAAGAGCAGCAAACAGGTCTTCAGCTGGAGCCCTTTTTCTCATGTGCAGCATCACTTGCATGTGTGCAGCCCGGCAGACATCCAGATACAACAGGAAAAACACACTCAGAATAACACACCCCGTGCCCAGCGGAGCGAAAACATGGGTATCGGCGCAGAAACACAAGCGCAGGAGGCTGTCTGTCTGTCTGTATGTAAGTGTGTGTTGTGTTGTGTGGTTTGCAGCACACACCGGATGAAAAAAGAAAACTGGATATTGCAGCATGCAATATCCAGTTTTTGCAGCTTTGATGGAGGGCAGGCTACACTGACTACAGGTAGGTCTGACAGAGCACACAGCTACAAAAACAGCAAGGAGGGACACTAGTGTACCACAAAGTAGAGGGTGGGGGATACATAAGGAATGGGAATGAAAACAATACAAGAGAATCAGTCAAGTGTGGGAGAAATAGGTTAAATTCCACTGCTGTATGAATCAAGGCTGATGGGCCTATAATAGCCTGACACAACCCCCCTCTATCCAGGTCAGCAGAATCTCAGCTCCCAACCTCAACTCATCACACACACACACACACACACACACACACACACACACACACACACACACACACACACACACACACACACACACACACACACACACACACACACACACACACACACACACACACACACACACACACACACACACACACACACACACACACACACACACACACACACACACACACACACACACACACACACACACACACACACACACACACACACACACACACACACACACACATTCCTGTGACTGGGCTGAATGAAGATAAGGCTTCAGATGCGCGAGGCAGCTGTCAAGTTAGTTACTGTCTATTTATATATATATAATTTCCTCTATAATTTGACACATTGTGGCGGCCTGGCTCCCACACATCCGCCTCTTGCAGCCTCCTCTGCCCGGTTGCTATTCAGGGAACGCTGTCAGGTGCAAGAGAAGGAGAAAGGCACGCGCGCGGGCACGGCACGCACACACTAGGCTCTCGCTCTCTCTTGCTCTCTCTCACATGAAGCTATATTTGAAAGATGTTAAATGTCACACCATCTTACCCTCAAAGCGGACAGGTCTATTTCGTCCAGACTCCGGGCTGGAGACTCACTCGCCATGATGGAGGGCGCAACAACAACAAAAAGAGCCGCTCACAGTTGCCCGATATCCTGAAGATATCCTGAGTTGTCCGATTGCTGTCACGACTGTGTGGTCCCTCTCTGCTGCTCAGTCTCCTCTGTGCCCCCCCCCCCCCCCCCCGCCTCCCCTCCTCTCTGCCACACAGCGTTGTCTCCAAAGAAATAATAACAGCTTTCAGGTCAGCAGCGGGACGTGCCACGGGCCGGGGGCGCACAGCTAGAGCGCAACGGGAAGCAGGAGCGCCGCGTGCATCCGCACATCCAGACCCATGTCCGCGTGATGGAGACGGAACAGCGAAGGGTGAAGCGCCGCGGAAGAAAGTGGATTACTGCTCGTGCTCGCTCTCGTCCTGGAACCGCTGCTGCTGTGTGACAGCCAGTGAATGGAGGCGGAGAGGGGGGGAGCGCTGCTTGCGCCTCACCAAGCCACGCCTGCTACGGGGCGGGGCTTGGTGAGGCAGCAGGGACTCCCTAACTTTTTTTTTTTTCTCTCCTTCCAACGACCTCTCACAACGCAGCGCACGAGCACTTGTTAAATGATGCATGTGTGTCATGCCACACTGACGCTGTGACATTTGATTTAAGATACTGATAATACTTGTAATTTAGAGATGTACTTTCCTAAAGTTGGTGGACTCACAAGAGACAGATTAAAAGAAGGTTAACCTGACCAATGGGGAAATGCAATTAAGTATGTTTACTCAAATGCTTTATTTAAGTATAGTTTGTAGGTACTTGTACTTTACTGTTGTTTAATACTTCTATTCCCCGTTGGAAAGCTCCTTTCAAACTGTTTTCACAGGCTGAGAAGTATTCTTCATGAGTGAAAACAATCATTCTAAATATTCTTATTCAGTCAATGGTAAAAAGGAACTTTTAAGGGACCCCTAATCCCACGTTAGAGGCCACTAAATTTGACAAAATGCAAGTATTAGGACCATATTTGTGAACTCAAGTTAGAGCGTTACCTGCACCTATGAATACATATACGCATGTATAAACAAACACAAAGAAACAATGATCCTTGACACAGTCATCGGATCAAATTCAACTGCCAACTGTCAAACAACAAGTTTGATGCCAGATTCCAAGGAAGGGAACAGAACTCCATTATTACATCACTTGCCTGCAGTTATTTCAGGTTTGTGAGCAGCGTTTCCACAGAATTCCTCACGTACACTTCTTTTATGTTGCTTCGCCAGAAAGGAAATAAAAGTTCAGCATGTCTGTGCTTGTCAGTTTGTTGCATGCAGAATACTGGGTTCATTCAATCAAAAAGTCTGTTCAACACAGTAGAGCGATAATCTGCATTTAAACTCCGGGGGGACATTTGAGAACCTTTAGTGGCTTTTACACCATCATAGCTTTAGTAGTTGAGACTTCTGCATCGATTACATTGAAGTTGCAGAGCTGAAATAAAAAATAGAAGCAAAACATTGGCAGCGCATACGATTTAAAAAAAAAAAATCTTCCATCAACTAGAATGAAAATAGTCTAATAAAGAAAAGTTGTTACATTAATTAACTGGGTTCTTGGTTTGTGACAAAAAGAAACAAAAGAAATTCAAAAAGGCACATTTATTTGTTAGATGTTTCAATTATGAGTTGCACTGTGTTAAATGAACAGACAGAAATGACACAAATTGTACCAAAAAAAGTATTGTACATAAATAGTGGAAGCAAGATCAGCTGACACTACAGATAGTTGACAGAAAAGACTGCTGGGTGACGGTTATGATAAAGAAACATTTAGGTTTGTTACAAATCCACAACTATCCATACAACCATGCCGTACATAAAAAAAAACATGTTTAAAGAATGTTAAATTATTTTTATCCCATAAATAATGCAGTGACAAATACAGCAAGTGTACAAACATGTTTGTCTTTGTAAAAACAAAAGGCTGTGATGTTTCCAGTCATCGCTACTTCAGTTAACAAGCAAAGATGTTCTGGTCCCATTAAGAATACAATAACAACACTTTCATGATTGGCTCCCATTCAATACGGTTATTGTCTGCTGCTGTCAAAATTAATGACAGGTGTTTTCATGTTGGGTGTGAGACTTATAGGCATCAAAATATAATTATAGGGTGTGCTGTCTATCTTTGAATACAGTGGATCTGTGTCCAATTAAGCGTTTTTTTTTAATGTCTTTATTTACAGGAAGCCTCCCTGCAACAGCTCAAAGGACTGCTTTTATTGTTTTATAACCGTCATGAGAATCAGAAATCAATCATTTGCTATGGAATTTGTATTTCAGCTGGATTAAAAAGAAGTGTCTCTTTAACTTCATGTATTTAGTGCTGCTGCAGCTTGTCCTGGCTCCCTTAAAAAAAAAAAAAGAGACAAATGACAAATAAAAAATAATTTAAAAATTAAAACAAATCTGGGAACCTACAGTCCTTACAGTACCTACAGTACAAATTACGTCAATTGCCCCCAACTGTATAACACCATAAGAATAATCAAGAAAAACGCACTTCCCCCATGACAGATACAGGCTGTGGTACATTTACAAAATAAATCATTTCATATTTCCCTCGGAGTAAAAGGCTTATCAAGAAAATCACTGGAACTGCCAGCAAACTGGAAACGTAACAAGCAATTTCTAAACTGTATCTTCACATGACAGCGTTGCCTCTGGCATCAATTGCACGCTATATGGAAGAAGAAGAAGAAAAAAAAAACGCTGATTTGATTTTCTTTGTTTACATCGTTTCAAAGACTGTATTTCAGCACTTCAAAAATAAGA
This sequence comes from Cottus gobio, assembly GCA_023566465.1. NCBI lineage: Eukaryota > Metazoa > Chordata > Actinopteri > Perciformes > Cottidae > Cottus > Cottus gobio. Next base: position 8,870,379 of record CM042228.1, read on the forward strand.
GAGGAGAACTGAAAAGGCCGGGGTTGGACTGCTGTACACGAAAGTGTAGCTGTAAGGAACTAGCACCATCTGTTGAGCAAGGAGGACATTACTCCTTTGAGCCTGTGTGCCGATTGTCTCCTCCGGCCTCTGATGTTTCCCACCACACAACCATTTTACCCTGCAGCCTTTGATCACACCCCCTCAGCCATAATCAGTTTCTCCTCACCCCTCTGAACATGGGAGGGTGTAACCGCATTAAATTACCTTCTGCACCTGCTTCAGCTCAACACCGTTCTCTTTGATTTCCTGCATTAGAGTCCATTCACAAAAAAGCCTTTGACGGAAAATACAATACCTCTGAGGTTTTTTTTTTTTCATCAGAGTTGGATTGGTACATGCATTATAGCACATTTAGTACAATCATACAGCACTGCACTATGGGTAAAACTCTCTGGACAGTGTTACAGAGCAGTAAGGATCCTGAAGATGCATCTGAGACAGTAGACAACAGTATCTTTTAAACTCGTCCCGACAATTGCCTCCGGGAGCCCGTGAAAACAGCCGACACAGCACTGACTACGAGCATGCAACTGTGGCGACTGTGGCTCAGTGGTTAGCAGGTCCAACTTTCAATCAGAGGATCGGTGGTTCAAACCCCGGCTCAGCCAGACCGTGTTGTTGAGTCCTTGACTCTTAACGCTAATTGCTCACCGTTGCTGTGTCTACGGTCTACTGTATATCATGTAAGTCGCTTTGGATAAAAGCGTCAGCTAAATGTAATGCACGACAAACTCCATCATCACCATCTCTGGGATCCTATTAAACTGTTACTGCCCACTCCGACCCGCTTCCTTTGAGATCCTCGCCATCTTGTGAAATCTTTTCCGACAGTCCAAAAGGTCAAAATGTGCAGAGTTGAGTTGATTCCCAAAAACCCTCAAAGAATTCTCGTGCCTGTTTCTCATCTCAAAATCCTCAGGTTGAATGCAGTCATTGTCCTCAAGTGCGATATCATTTGTGTTCTTCATACGTCCCAAAAGTGTTTCTATGGTTTAGTGTTTTTTTTTTCAGATTCAAGAGATTTCGTCGATGCCCGGCAGTCACGTCGATCCAGAAGAGACTCTTGTCTTCGGAATACAGGCAATCTCACATTTGACGACAACCACAATCCAGAAATACATTTCCGACGTGCAAGTGGCTGGCGGTGGCGGCCCGTCCTTTTATGTCCAGATCTCCGTCGGGACCATGGACTCCTTCGTTCCAACAGAGGGCATGAGGTTCTGCTCAGACAGGAAGTCCAGGGGAAACTGGACCAGGAAGCCTCGGATTTTGCGCAGCTCCTCCTGAGCGCGGGTCAGGTCGGTCTGGGCCAGACCCGGTTTGGACTGGTATTGCTCCAGCTCGGACATGTTCCTCACCAGGGACGAAGGAAGGCAACGAAATACCTGCAGAAAAACACACATGTGTAGAGTTAAAACCCAACTGAAGCCCTAGTTTCTATGTTATTCAGTTGGCCGTATGAAGGTGAAACATCTCATCAACTATTGAACAAACTTGCTTGATATTTGGCACGAATATTCAAGGTTTCCTGAGGACAAATCCAAATGACTTTGTGGTGGCAAACCGAGTCTGGAATGTCCCAAAAGGGCTGCTGTACTGAGGATTAATCTGTTTTTTGCTCTACTGGAGGCAAGTATTTACAGCAAAGTCAAATTTTCAATTTGAGATAGGAAATGTAAAGATTCACTGCTGAGTCAAGGAAAATGTGTGTATATATATATATACATGTATATTCTCTTATACAGATGACATCTGTGAATTATGTTCCTCCGCCTGATTAATAGATTTTTCTTTATCACGTACCTTCTCGTAGATGGTGGCGTTGCGGCCGGCGGTGGTCATCCACACCTCCTTGTAGAAGCGATCACTGATGGGGTCAGACATGTCAATACTGGTGTCGGTGTGACCTCCGAGGATGGTCCTGTGCAGAAAGAAAAGACAAATGAGAAAAATAATACATTTACACACGCATGCACGCGCACACACACACACACACACACACACACACCGGAAGCACTCGAGGCGGAGCTGAAGAGCGTAGGGTCCAGCTTCGTACTCCTGTCCGTCCATCACAGCGGCGACCTTTTCGGAGTCCTCGATAATCACCGCCACCTCGCTGTCGCGTTTACCCAGCATGCTTCTGTCATTGATGTTCGCGGAACCTGAAACAAACGTGCAGAACAAAAGGATGGAACTCAATTCCTTACAAACACAATGTTCACCATAGCAATACATCTGGTCAATACTTGGGAAATCAAATGAAAAGTAATAAAGAAAAAAAGAACAATCTCTTATTATTAAGGACTCAGCAGGGAAGCCCACAAATTCACCCGATGAGATAAAGAAAAAAAGTCATGCCAATCTATATTCATCAGAAAAGGATCCATACACTGACTACATGATGTTAGCTGGCCTGTATTCACTGTTCATGTCGTCCTCTTGTTGTTCTGTTTATTATCTCTTTTATTGCTTTTTCTTTTATAAATTTTTTTTTTTAAGAGAACAAAATAAACTGAATATCTGCATTCATCTGACTTGCTATAAATAACAATCATATTAATTATATTTCTATAAATCCTATGTTAAAGACCTTATTCCTTCACAATTAAAATTTTTGAATATCAATTAATATAAATGTAGACAAAATTTACAGTAATGCTGATAAGAAAGTAGAGCATTTCGGAACAATTTCCAGCCTTTAGATTTGTTGTTGTTGTCTCAGTCCCGTGAGAGAAGTTGCACCTTATTGGCCAGCAGAGGGCGCAGCAGAACTACGTTGCAGAAGTCACTTCATATTTAAACAGTTTTCGTGTGGACGTTTGTTAGCTGCACACACGGTGAAGCACACAATGTCATCACATCTCAGTGGTGTCGAGGCAGAGAGGCGAGTTGCCTCATTTAGAAGTTGGTGAGAACAACACAATAAAAGAGAGACTGACCAATGATGACTGTGTTGTCGTCAGCGATGAGCATCTTGCTGTGCACGTAGATGAGCTCTGTGACCAGGCGTCCCTCCAGCTCAGTGTGAGTCCGCAGTCCGGCAAAGGAGATGTAGTTCATCCAATGGTCGTCCACTAGGAGAGGAAATGAGAGGAGAGGAGAGGAGAGACACAAAACCAGAGGAGTAGAGGATGAAATAAGGACAATATTGGCTCTTTTCTGACTCTAACCTTAAAATTAGGTCTCAAAATGAATGTTATAATGCATGTTTGTACTTACTCTCCTTTTTCAGCTGGGAGATGATCGAGTACTCTCCTCTGATCATGGTTCTGAGGAGGCAGGAGATTAATTACAGTACATACATCTTGAACATCCTCGACAACACAATAGACATCTCATGACTCTCCCCACATGCACTTTTTACAATCCCCCTCGCTCTTCCTCTTTCAATAACGTGCGGTCGGCGTCATGTGGTGCACCTGTAGTTGAAGTGCATGACGGCCTGAATGGCGTTCCCTCCTCCTGTGGTGATGTCACCCTCGAAGCCGGGAAGCAGCGGGGTGACCACGTACACGCGGTACTTCTTCCCCTCCCTGTGAGCCAACACGTAAAGCCACAGTTAGGCTGTGGGAAGCAGAAGTAGAAGAACTACTCGTGTACACCCAGTACAACTTCCTACAGTCACAAGTACTACTGTATTTAAAAAAAAAAAAAAAAGGAAGTACTTGTAAGCTCTGAGGATCCGTTCGATGATGGCGTCTCCGATCTTGTTGTAGACCGTCCTGTTGTCTGCACAGCTGATGAAGAACTGGTTCTGATGGGAGATAATGAAGCAGTTCAGGCTTTGTTTTCTACATGTGCAACTTTATGTCCCAGAGCAGAGGAGCTTCATCGTGACAGCATCACTCAAAATGATCGACACAGACCTCAGATGGATTCAGCTCAATCCAGTGTCACGTCCAAGTATTTGTGTTTTTTTTTTAAATTTTCATATCCTGGCCTCACTGCTGGTTTACCTCGATGTAGATGTAGTGTTTGCTCTTAGCGATGACCTGGATGTAGGCACTGTGGATGGACTCCTCGTGGTACTTTATACCTGCCGACCAGTCTGCTGCCGACCGCAACACCTTGCACACAAAGAATAGGGTTATTGTAGCAGCAATTCTTTAAAAAATATGTGTATGTCTTGCAGCAATCAGATTTCAGGGTTAAATGTACCAATATCATAAAAACATAATAACAACTGATCATTGGGGGGGGGGGGCTTTTTAAGGATGAACTTATAAACTGCAACATGGAGTTATTCTGTTAAATACTACCGAGAGCAATAAAATAATACTGGTAAATAATGAATGTGAGGACAATTAATTCACAATGACAATTATTACAAAAAAATATGAAATCAAAAAATGTAATAATACAAAATAAATAAAATATTATGAATACAAATATATATTTGAATAAAATTAAATTGAATTAAAAATATATTTATTAAATGTTACTGACAAAACAAAAGTACACTCAACACATGAAAACATGGTTTGGGTTTTGATGGGAACTTTGTGGACTTCCTTTTTTAGCATTTCACTCAAAGGTTGGTTCCTTTCGGCTAAAAACCTCTGAGTGTCAGCAGCAAGTGCAAAGCTTTGTAGTTATATAACTCTTTGGCCCATGGAGAGTTTTTAAACGCTCACTCTCTTTTATCTTTCTCCAGCTCTGCATGCCAATCGAGATGTGGAAAATTTTGTGGCAAAGTGAGAGTTTATACTGTTCTTGGGTTTTCTCTGTAATTTTCTCCCAGTGGTTTGAGGTTCAGTGCATGTTGGTTTTTGCCCCACTTCTCATTTTGTATAATTATAAAGAAAGAAAAAGAAGAAAAAAAACTAACATTTTCCACAATATGTGTTTTATGAGCACAGTTAACAGTGAAATGCTACTTGGTGTGTTCAGGTCTCCTACCTGCACTTTGGCATTGACACAGTCAGGAACTTGGTATCTGAGGTCATTGGCACTGGTGTGCGACTTGGGCAGCAGGAACGGATACGACAGGGAGCGATACTTTGGCTTCATGATCTGTAGGGGAGACAGTCGGAGGATTCGGGAGTAGAGAGTAAATATGGAGTGAGAAGAGGAATGGAAAAGAGTAAAAAAAAAACAGGAAAACACAAGGAAACAGCTGCTGATGCCATGGAAAGCATGAGCGTGAGGATGAAAGTATTTTTTCCCCTGACCCAGCCAGAGTGTTCCTGAGGTTTTTCCAGGTTAGTGTTTATTGTTCTGTTTTATTTTTTTTAAAGTCAACACATCGTGATTTTTCACAGTAAAAAAAAACATTTATTACGAGTTGCTATGATTAAAAAAAAAAGAATCTCGTCAAACAAGTTTGAAATAATCCCGTTCTACATCCCTGTAGCGGTGTCTGTGTGCTGCAGTACCTTCGTGAAGTTCCAGCGCTGGATGAAGTGCCTGGCCACGTCCCGCGCAGCTCTGCCATGAACCACCGAGGCGATGTCGTGCCAAGGCATTCTGGGAGTGGTGTACCGGTTGATGAAGTCTGCACAGAGCGGAGGAAAACACAATGAAGAACAAAGGAAAGGAACAAAATAAGAAGTAGACAAAAGGAGAGAAGATGGGAGAAAGGAGCACAGTGGGGTCAGAGAGTTTGGTTCAGAGAGGGGGAGACTATAAAGTGTTTCATGCTACTTGGTTACACTCCATGTTAGTTTTCCAGAAGACTATTTGTTTCCATCAAACCGATATAACAGGAAAAATACTATACTGTGATGAGTTTAAGACCTAGAAATGAGGGAAACTTTTCAGTGTATGTGTGTGTGTGTGTGTGCGTGCGTGTGTGTGTGTGAACCAGACCATCAAAAGGTTTCTCCAACTGGATCCAGTCCCTGTAGACAAAGTTGCAGTAGTCCTTTCCATGCCAGAAGCGCGTGTTTCCCTGTAACTCTCCAACACCCGTCTTGAGACTTTGCACTGAACCACTCCCTGCGCACACACACACACACACACACACACACACACACACACACACACACACACACACACACACACACACACACACACACACACACACACACACACACACACACACACACACACACGGTCAAGATGACTGCATGTACTGTTCAGTACAGAGCAATGTTCTTCACAAGGTGCCTCTCATTCACACATCCTCTCTTTCCACTCATGTGCACACACCTGTGCTGTCGACGCTGCTGACGCTGTCCGCGTGCTGCAGAGCGTGTTTGTGCAGGTGTCTGTACAGACTGAAGCGAGCCTTCCGGGTGCGTCCGATCCCCTTCAGCTTGGGCAAGTCCGCCGGATCGCCGGACGGCGTCCCCCGTCCGTTGCTCTCCGAGACGCCGTCGACGGAGGTCATGGCCTTACTGGACGGAGTGCTAGCGGAGCCGGCCTGGGAAAGTGAAAAACAACAGTGGATGTACGCTCGATTGCTAATTGATGAGCTACACTTAGCTAGTACAACACACAGCAATACATCCTGTGATGTTCAGTTTTTGTTTTGTTTTAAAGAGGCGTTGATTGTGACAATTATAGTGACAGATGTCTCTATTACAAAGTCTTTATTAACATAAATTACATAGGGATGGTCAATACGATCAATAAGGGCCGGTTAAACATGATTAAGTGTGTGGTGTATGTTCTGTCCCTGTGTCTATCTAATGTTTGTAATTCTATCCACACGAGAATCAGTTTGAGTTTAGGAAACTAGCGGAAAATGTTCAGTGCTCGAGGAAATGTCAAAGAGGCCCCGAGACACTGTAATCCATTATCTGAGAACTGCTGTTTGAATATCCAGGTTTTTTTAATGGGAACATGGTCAAAGTTCTTTAAACGTCTTGAGCACACAAAATGTCAATAAAGCTTGTGTTTAAAGAATGTGATTTGTTTTCTTGACTGCCAGGTGTTTGTATAGTTGTGTGTCATTAAGAGGCTCTGTGACAGTCTGTGCTGTCTTCATATTCTGTATTCATGCACGCACACACTTTCACTCGAGGGTATAGGCAATGGTACAACCCCCCCCATTTTCTCCATTTTCTTTCCTTCTTCTTCTATTTGAACCATTTCAACAGGCACATCTTTTTCGACTATACCTTGAATAAGGAAAGTAGCACCATAGTAGCACGTTAGTAGCAATTAAATGGCTCTTCCTGATAGCACCTTGTAGTTTAACTTTATTGAAAAAAATGTAGTTTCTTGATTCTTGTTGTTCTGAGTTTGTACTCATGGTTGAATGCACTTATTGTAAGTCGCTTTGGATAAAAGCGTCAGCTAAATGAAATGTAATGAAATGTAATGAAATGTAATGAAATGTAATGAAATGTAATGAAATGTAATGAAATGTATTGTAATGTAAAGGCGCTCAGATGGAGATGCCTCTGTAACTCTGACCAGTAGACCGGTCCTTTTCATTTATTCTGATCAACGTGTCCGACCTGCTCGAGGGCCACGGAGCGCGTCACGCTGCCGACGTCCGTCAGCCGGTGCTCCCTGTCGTCCCAGCGGCCGTACGCCAGGTCTATCCCGCCCACGAAGGCCACCGATTGGTCGACAACGACGATCTTCTCGTGATGCGCCCACAGATAGACGGAGGAGGAGACGTGGTCTGGATGACGCATCACCTGAGACGCAATCGTGTAGAATACAGCACATGGTTTCAGACGAATAGCACATAGAAGGGAAAATATGTACTGGTAATTGTGTGTTTACAATAGTTCACTACCCACAATTCTTTAGTTACCTTGATGTTGGGGTGCAGGTGTGAGAGGGTCCTCTTGCTGTAGCCCGAGTTGATGCCCAGGGCGAGCTCCACCTCCTTGTACAGCATCACAAAGATACGCACTCCCTGTTGCTGGAGAGAGACATAGAACATGAGGACAGAGTATATACTGTTCAACACATCCCATAATGTTGGGAAACAAATGCATACTTACTGCTTTGCGTTTCAGGGTGCAGTCGAGCCTCCACCTGTTCCCCTCTACCACAGGTCTCTTCAGGAAGATCTCTGGACTCAGCCTGTTGCAGAAGATGGACAGAAACAGACACATTACTTGATACATAATTACATTACATTTCATTTAGCTGACGCTTTTATCCAAAGCGACTTACAATAAGTGCATTCTACGGTTACAAACAAGAATCAGAACAACAAGAATCAAGAAGGTACAATTTCGTCAAAGGTTCAACTACAAAGTGCTATCAGTAAGAGCCATTCCAGTGCTACATCCTTTATTCAAGGTATAGTCGGAAAAGATAATGTATTCATTCTTTAGAGCGTCTAACATATTGTATAGGACATGCCATAATGATATAGTCTCATGAATCCTCCACAGTGGCATCACACATGACACAGGCCGACACCTCATTGGTTGGGGCCGTAAGCCTCGTGATCATTGCCTTGGAATACAGGGCATTTCAGTCACGTCGAACAGGCTGCTGCTGAGGGACCATAAACTATAAAATTTGCAATGACACTGCCAGGAATAATAAAACTGTGTCAGTAGAGACAAACGGTGTTTATTTTCTATTAGGAAACACCATAAAACATTTTTTAAGGGAAGTAGGAAAGGAAAAGTCACATTACTGTGCAAAGCGAGTTGGTTATTTATTGATATTAGATTTGATTTGGCAATAAGTCAGACACGTTCCCGGTGGGTGTTGGCCTCCACCAGGACTGCCCTTTGTCACCAGTCCTATTCAGGACTTTCATGGACAGGATATCTAGGCGCAGCCGGGGCAGGGTGGAGAACGTCGGGTTAAGGGGGGTCTCGGATCGCCTCTCTGCTGCTCAGATGATGTGGTCCGGCTGGCCTCCTTGGACCGTGACCTCCAGCAGCCACTGGGGCGGTTTAGCAGCCGAGTGTCCCCGGCAAGCGAAGGAGTTCAAGTACCTTGAGGTCAGGGAGGGTAAGATGGAGCGGGAGGTCGACAGGCTGCAGCAGTAAAAACAGGAGCCTGCACCGGACCGAAGTGGTGAAGATGGAGCTGAGCCGGAGAAGGCAAAACTCTCAGTTTACCAGGCGGTCTAGGTTGCGACCCTCAACTTTCCGAAAGAATGAGGTTGCGGATACAAGGGGCCGGGAAAAAAAAGTTCCTCGCCTCAGGATCCCCCAGAATGGGTTAGAGAAATGTTGTGGCGGAGAGGGAAGTCTGGGTCAGCCTGCTTGAACTGCTGACCCCTTTGCAAGGTTACTGTACCCTCAGGTGTGAAAACAGGTTTTTACAAGAGAGGAATTACGTTTATCTCTCTCCATTTAAACGTTTTCTACCCTCAACTCTGATTACATAGAGCAGGGAGGCACAACAACTATATATCAAAGTCCTCTGAGAGGTCACCTAATCAGTTCTCAAGGGAGGAACATAACCCCGAAAGTAAATGAATGAAAGACGGTGAGAGACAAAAGGGGGCGTGGCGGAAGAGTAAACAGATACAGAGTGGAGACAATCTTTCTGTCAGGGTCTTTCTATTCCTGGGCGTGTGAACGAGGCTGTAATTAGAAGCAGTGCCATTGCATTGCTTATCAGAGAGCTAGGACTTGTGGGTAATACATAATGCAATATGTAACAGCATGTACTCTAACTGGGTAGCAAGTGTGTCAAGTTGTCAGGTCATTCTCCGGAAGGGGTCTGCCCTTACCAATACTCAAACAAGCCACTGCAAATATTCTATTTGTTTTTCCGCTGGCACATTCATACAGCATCATCTGCACCCTGTAATTAAATACAGCTGTATAATTACTCTACCTTTGGGACCTTTGTGTTAAAACCATTTGCAAACCAATAAAGGATTACAGACTATTCAAATGCAAAGAGTCAGCTATTTCACAAGGAGACACCATTCTGCAATATGGCAACCGTACCCTGCTCTTTCAGGATTACTTATGTCTGGATGTCATTCCAAGAATAGAGAACAATTGGAAATCGAGGGGGGGGGGGGGTGACATCCAACAATACAAGCGTCACCAGTCCTATTCGTAGCAATTTAGGAGCACTTCGGCATGCAAACTATGGGGAGACCAGGGATCGAACCAGGGATCGAACCAGGGATCGAACCAGGCATCGAACCAGGCATCGAACCAGGCATCGAACCATCTACCTTGCGGTTGCAGGACGACCAATCCACCCGCGAACCACAGCATCCATCCACTGTGTTTAAAATAGGACTTTAAATGAATAGAAAGATAGTTTAGCACACTAACAGCTTCATGAATGGTAGAGTAAATGCAACATTTCAGAAAGCTGAACCTTATCCACCAATCATTTATTCTCTTCAGTCCTTTTTTGGGGGGGGCCAAAGTATCAATCCAATTTTGCTGCTCCACTTTTCTTCTGGCAGAAAGCGCACGAATAAGTGTCTGACTTATTCTGAATAGTTTGTTAATTCTGTGACAAAAATAAAAAACGAAATACAAATGTCAAATAAAAGGATAATCGCTTCATGAATAATCCATTTAACGCGTGTTCCGCAATTATTCTCGACGGGTGAACATGCTGAGAATGTCTTACATGCTGATAACCGGCTTCGGCAGGCAGGCAGCTGAAATAGAGCCGGACTATAAATGAAATGCGCTTAGTGAAAGAGGCTCCTGGTTGAGTCCACCAATAAGAAAACTATGTGTTTGTTTTTTGTTCTCTTGCAATAGTATTTCTCGCTTCAGCGCCGACAGCATCTCAACCGAAATCTTTGACACGAGGCATTTTCACACACAAAAGGACACATTGAAACTCACCACCAGTCAGTGATGAAGATTTCCTCTTTGGCCTCCTCCAGGGCATCAGCCACGTCCTCCATGTACGTCTTTCCATTCACGTACCTGCAAGAGGAGAAACATGGCAGATTCTCTGAGTAACTTGTGGAAAACATGTTTTTTTTTCATCCGGGGCACGTGCCGAGCACAAAGACGACGTAATGCCATTATCACACGGATGATTCAATATCGCAGAATCTGCCAGCTGAGGGGGAGAGAATGCAACAAAAAAAAAAGACCTGAAAGATGGCGCAGCAGCCAAAGGAAATAAGAGTTGTCCTCGCGAACATTTCCATAGTTACCAGTGACAGGATGACAGAGGGAGGCAGAGGAAAAAATATCTAAGGGCGACAGTTATGACGCCCATGTCGGTAATACATCATTAACGCAAATGAGCTTCTAGTGTAATTATAGTCATAAGCACTCATAAATACCCATTATCATAACACATTATTAAGCATTTTCTAATGCTTCAGCAGGGATATGTACAGGACTACACAACAAGAGACATAGGAAGAAAAACCAGCTCAAAACAAGTATAATAAGTATGAAAACGCACAATAAAAGGTACAAATAAATGAGTAAAGAACGTTCTTACCAAAAACTAAAATATGACTGAATGGTTGTTAATGTTGCACATTGGATTAAGTTGGCAACCAATGGCAATTCAAACAATGGCAACTTGGTATAACGTATAATCACACTTAAATGCCTTATATAACAGTTAGTATAATGCAGTATAACTATGGCAATTATAATACACTGGGATCCTTGCTAAAAAAACAAAAAAAGTGAGTGAGCAATTATGAAGCTACTTGACCTTGGAAGTCATTTTAAAATTCTTTATAGTGTGTTATTATTGGTCTTTCTGATTAAATCTGATTAAATCTAACAAACTGAATTGTTTAAACATATTATTTTATTCTAGTGAAGAGCAGAAAAGCCCCACCCCAAAAAAAGGGAAAATGTAAATGTTGCTTTCCTTTTCCTTTCTGTGAACGGCAGCACAAGTCCGTCCCGGTGGACTTACCATTTGGCGGGGATGTTTTCCTGCTCCTGTGCAAACGACCCGCAGCGGTGGTCTCGGAGGAACGCCTTCCCATGAGTCCTCACGAAGCTCTCGACGCTCTGACCCCACCAGCGCGCGTGTCTGTAGCTGCTGCACTTAAACACCAGGGTCCTGCCGGGCGCCACAGAGACAGAGGGTGGCGTCATGTTTATGAGCTCTGGCATGAACCACATCAGAGCCAAAGTAGGGAATTCAGTCGTTTTGGAGAGTTTCGTTTGGCCCTCAGCTGAACGCTCGCTGTGGATCAGTTTATAAAAGCAGGCATTGTGTTTCCCTTTAACGAGATGTCAGAGCTCCGCAATCATTCCTCAATAAAGCGAAGCCCTGGATTATGAATGTTGCAATGAAAAGGAGCTCAAGAGAAACAATCAACACTGTAATTCAACGTCCAATGTTCAATGGAGCTTTTTGAGCCTGTTTTGATGTGATTCTTTTTTAAATCTTTTTTTTTGGGAACACTGGTTGAGATTTCCAGAGCAAGTTGTGGCCAGCAAAACTGTTTCAGCCATCTTCATATATATATATATATATATATATATATATATATATATATATACAGTTAGGTCCATAAATATTTGGACATTGACACATTTTTCATTATTTTGGCTCTGTACACCACAACAATGGAGTTGAAATGAAAAAATCAAGATGTGCTTTAAGTGCAGACTTTCAGCTTTAATTTGAGGGTATTTACATCCAAATCAGGTGAACGGTGTAGGAATTACAACAAATTCAAATGTGGCCACCCTCTATTTAAGGGACCAAAAGTAATTGGACAATTGGCTGATCAGCTGTTTCAAGGTCAGGTGTGTGTAATTCCCTCGATATTTCATTTACAAGGAGTAGATAAAAGGGTCTTGGGTTCATTTCAGGTGTGGTATTTGTGTTTGGAATCTGTTGCGGTCAACTTTCAATATTAAGTCCAAAGAGCTGTCACTATCAGTGAAGCAAGCCATCATTAGGCTGAAAAATCAAAACAAAACCATCAGAGAGATAGCAGACACATTAGGTGTGGCCAAATCAACTGTTTGGTACATTCTTAAGAAGAAAGAACGCACTGGTGAGCTCAGCTACACCAAAAGACCTGGAAGACCACAGAAGACAACTGTGGTGGATGACAGAAGAATCATTTCCCTGGTGAAGAAAAACCCCTTCACAACAGTTGGCCAGATCAAGAACACTCTCCAGGAGGTAGGTGTATCTGTGTCAAAGTCGAAAATCAAGTGAAGACTTCACCAGAGTAAATACAGAGGGTTCACCACAAGATGTAAACCATTGGTGAGCCTCAAAAACAGGAAGACCAGATTAGAGTTTGCCAAAAGACATCTAAAAGAGCCTGTACAGTTCTGGAAGAACATCCTATGGACAGATGAGACGAAGATAAACTTGTACCAGAATGATGGGAAGAGAAGAGTATGGAGAAGGAAAGGAACTGCTCATGATCCAAAGCATACCACCTCATCAGTGAAGCATGGTGGAGGTAGTGATATGGCGTGGGCATGTATGGCTGCCAATGGAACTGGTTCCCTCGTATTTATTGATGATGTGACTGCTGACAAAAGTAGCAGGATGAATTCGGAAGTGTTTCGGGCAATATTATCTGCTCATATTCAGCCAAATGCTTCAGAACTCATTGGACGGCGCTTCACAGTGCAGATGGACAATGACCCGAAGCATACTGCGAAAGCAACCAAGGAGTTTTTTAAGGCAAAGAAGTGGAATGTTCTGGAATGGCCAAGTCAATCACCTGACCTGAATCCAATTGAGCATGCATTTCACTTGCTGAAGACAAAACTGAAGGGAAAATGCCCCAAGAACCAGCAGGAACTGAAGACGGTTGCAGTAGAGGCCTGGCAGAGCATCACCAGGGACGAAACCCAGCGTCTGGTGATGTCTATGGAATCCAGACTTCAGGCTGTCATTGACTGCAAAGGATTTTCAACAAAGTATTAAAAGTGACAATTAGATTTATGATTATATTAATTTGTCCAATTACTTTTGGTCCCTTAAAAAGAGGGTGCCCACATTTGAATTTGTTGTAATTCCTACACCGTTCACCTGATTTGGATGTAAATACCCTCAAATTAAAGCTGAAAGTCTGCACTTAAAGCACATCTTGATTTTTTCATTACAACTCAATTGTTGTGGTGTACAGATCCAAAATAATGAAAAATGTGTCAATGTCCAAATATTTATGGACCTAACTGTATATATATATATATATATATATATATATATATATATATATATATATATATATATATATATATAACTCTAACCTGGAGAGGCTGTCAATCCGGACTCCGTGTTTGGTCTCTGTGTCTTTGGAGTCCATCTTGATGCTGAACTCTTTATCCAGCAGGAGGACAAAGGAGATGGCCCCTGAGTCTGGCTTCATGTACAGCAGGCACGAGTCCTTCACCACCAGCCAGCTACAAAACACACACACACACACACAGTCCTCATCATCATCAGGATGTATGATTCGTGTGTCTGCAGATCTTGACTCATTGCTGTGAGACATTTCTTATCGTTCTTGATTCAATGGAAAAGGGTGTAGGAAGAAAGTCATCATGGGATGTAGGTGGATGGGCCGCGTGTTTCAAACGTGTGGGATATTTTTGTGTTTGTCTTCAGAAAAACAACAATAGAAAACTGCTCACGTAATAATTTGGCTGTGATAAAAGAGAAATAAACAGGCAAACAGATGAAGAGAGGCGAGCATGTGCCAATGCAGCTGGGCTGAAGCTGCTACCAAGAGTTTTGTCAGCAAACTACAATTATTTTTTTAATAAATTAAATAATCATGCAATAGCCAAAACTAACACTTATATATTATCATTATTGATGGTTTGAGATATGAGAATGAGTGACCACTGTGTTTTAACAGCTTGTTTGGAATGCTTCATTTCTTTTGTACATAGCATCCATCAAAACTACACTTTAGACACATTTTTAAAAGTAAAAAAAAAAATGATGCAAATATTTCTTTATCCCCATTAAGCATAATGTAGTTCCCTGTGCAAATTGGAGTAGGTACTCCAAATGGCAAGAAAGTAAATATAAAGAGACACAATAAAACATTTTTCATGCACTGGTACATGTTGAGACTTGGAGCTATTTTGCTCCAAAACATGCCTAGTGGAAATAATACAATTAAAATACATATTTACAGTGTTTATTTTACTGCACTTTGTCCATTTTGCGTCTGTAGATTTGGAAATGTCTGCACATTAGCACATATTTGACAAGATAATGACCTCATTTGCTAATCTAAATACAGAGGGGACCACACACCGTTTGGACCAGCGGTAGCAGGCCTGGCTGTGACCGCAGCAGTTCATTCCAGGGATACGATGTCCTCCTGAGCGCTTATAGATCATCCCTTCTCTGGAAGAGACAGACAACAAAAAAGTTAAGTATCTTCTAAAAACAAAAACAATAATACTATGGGATGTCAAAAGGGTATAAAACTAAATTGGAGGCTAGGGTGTGTGTGTAAAAAGGACATTGTGATGTTCTAGATTTCAGCTCATGTGCTTCACTCTTAGGTGAACTGAGTGTTTATCCACCGGTTATACAACTGTTTTTACAGATGGGAAGTAGAAAAGAAAGGGATTGAAAGAAGAGAAAACGCTCACAGTCCTTTGGGCCCCAAGTCGTGAATGAAAGACAGCTGGCTGATGTCGATGAACTCCATCTGAGAATAGACAGGAGAAAAAACACACTGATACAGTGCACGTCGTCATGTGACTGAGCAGGCATCTGAGGACACATACCATCCAGCCGGAGTCGAGGTGACCCGGCCTAAATCATCTCAACATCATAGCTCAGATATTATCTTTTAATGTGTCAGTATGGGTCATAGTACTAATATGGCAGCACATAATAGGCAGAGTGCAATGGCTAAACAGAGTCATAAATCTACCATAAAGGTGACGCAGGTACGGAAAAAGATACTTTTGAAGTGTTTCGTCACGATAAATAAAACACGGTAAGTCAATTTCCATTTTTCCATGTGTAATATGGGCGACTGTGGCTCAGTGGTTAGCAAGTCAGTCTTTCAATCAGAGGTTCAGTGGTTCAAACCCCGGCTCAGCCAGTCCATGTCGTTGTGTCCTTGAGCAAGACACTTAACCCTAATTGCTCACCGTTGCTGTGTCTACTGTATAGCATGTAAGTCGCTTTGGATAAAAGCGTCAGCTAAATGTAATGTAATATACAGAAAAGAATAAACGTTGTCTTCTTTTTTTCACAGTTTACACAGTATTTATCTTCAGGGCATTTAAACAGGCCAGAAGCCTTTTTTTCTACCTTGAAATAAGCAGTTTATTGAGTGTGTCAACATAAAGCAGACGCTTGGCAGTGCTGTGGGTAAACACATTAACGCTCTATGTCAACACTCAACGTTCCACCAGAAGGTTAGCGCTTAGCAAAACTCTGAAAAACACCGTTAATCATATTCATATCTACTTGTCCATTGCGTACCAGATATCTGTGGTAGCTGACATGATATATCCAGCTCCTATCTAGAGTCATTTATAATGCACACACACGATTAGCATGAATTTGAACTGGCAGTTATTATTATGTGGTTAAGGCATAGTTTGCCGTGCTTAGTATGATTACTCACTGTATGGTGATATTTGCGGTACATGGCCATCCTCAGCAGCTTGTTCAAATAGTCTTCTAATTGTCTCTGTAGAAATACATACACAACATTTTGGCCACTGTGAGTATTTTTATTACAAAATCCAAAGCATATGAACACGCACACGCACACACACACACACATTCTGAGAGGGGTTTTTAGAGGATACATGTGCTGGCAAGGAGGTAAGTGTCATGGCAACAAGACAGTGGAGAGCTCCTTGCCATACGAGTTAAGATGTGACAAGTGTGAATTTTCCAAAAATTAAAAATAAACAGGCAAATATGTTGCAGGCAGTGTTGCGGCGTACCCTCCTGCTGGAGACTTGCTCGTCGCGCACCAGCTCGTCCCCTCCCCCCCTCGGCAGGGAGGGCATCTCCCTGACCTCGCTCTTCCTCACCGTCCTCCTCCTCACTGTGTGGCTGTGTGGAAACAGAAAAAAAGATGGAATTGAGGTATTACATTCAAAAGTCAAAGCTTTTTTATTAAGGATGCTTTTTTCAGAGAGAACCACGGTGGTTCCAGACTTTGTCCATAACGTTTGCGAATTATTTTTTTAACAGTATCAGTCGCCGTTCTGAAATTAAAACAGTTCATTTTCTAGTGTTCTTTCCTGCCAGCAGGTGTTTGAACAGTCAAATGCAAAAGCTTGAATAAATTGACAGGTTGCAGGTTGAGTCACGGCTGTGTGACATCAACCAGAAACACAGAACGGTACGATGGGCTTTTATTTCCACTGGAAACAACCAGGAGGTCAGAAAAAAAAATGCACCCTTTCCTCTAACAACATTAAGTCACGATCACGGACCGGGAGGGAGAAAGAGGGAGTCGAGCAGAAGTAAATCCTATTAACATTCAAGGGCAACATTCCTCTGCATTCAAGTGTGTACATCACCGGAGAGAGAAGGGGTTGGGGTGACAGGAAGAAAAAAAAATCCTGTTATTACAACAAACATTAACAAAAGGAATTAGTGTGTTAATCGGTTTAATTGACAGCAGATTCTTTAAGATTTCTTAAACTTTGGACAGAGCCGTGCTAGGTGTTTTCTCTTGTTTCCACTATTTATGCTAAGCTAAGCTAAGCGTCTCCTGGTTCTCGCTTCAAGTGTAGTATAGTAGAGCGCTGATTATCTCCTCATCTAACTTGCAAGAAAGTGAATCATTGTATTTCCCAAAATGTAACACGTGTCTATGCACCCATGTGTGTGTGTGTGCTTGTATTATTCCTGCTGTTCAAAAAGTAACATTGTGGAACCGCACACAAGGTCAACGCAATGTGACAATGTGGTTATACATTGAAAACTTCCGTTGAGTGTTTGCAAGTGTGGGAGTGTAAACCTGTGTTTGTGTGTGCGTGTGCGTGTGCATGTGTGTGTGTGTAGGCGCCAACCTGCGTGACGGCAGCGGTATCCTCATGAAGGTCTTGTACGTCCTCAGCTCTCTATGCAGCTCCATGAAATGTTTCTCCTTCCTCTTCACCACCCAGGTGAACTCACCGTGCTTCAGCTCTATCTTAAACACTGCCGGCAGAGACTACACACACACACACACACACACACACACACACACACACACACACACACACACACACACACACACATTGGGCGAGAGAGATGGTGCGTTTAATATACATACAAAAATAAATGATATTCAAATACATAAAGAATTGAAGCAACTTAATGTCTGGATTCATAACAACATTGAAGAGATTTCGCTGATGCTTTGATCTACAATAACTCAAAATTAACATCCAATCCTTATATTTTCCAAAATAAAAAATGGTAAGGAGTGCAAGGAAATACAACGATAGTGCTGGATTATTTTGGGCCAAAACTATATTGCCACTGCGTACGGTACCTTGTTGACGCTCCGCTGGTGCGACAGGTTGAAGCGGTCCTGTGCGGTGGTGAACCTCTCCACCTCTAGTATCCGGGCCGTAATGGGCACAGTGGGAAGGTAGACCTTGGCGTTGGCCTCCTTAAAGCCCACCGTGGCGTACACCGCTGAGAACGGGATACGACAGTCCCCTAGGAGGAAGAGAGAGGCGGGTGGTTAGCATGTCTTCTCTTCTTCTTCTTCTTCTTCTTCTTCTTCTGTTGCTGCACGTAGGAGTTGTTCAGGCTTCTTAGGAGCGAGTAGGATGCATCACTGAAAACTCGGCCTCTGTTCAATACTTTTTACTTTTTTGCAGTGTGAGGTCAAAGGTTTCGGTTCATGCTCCGGTAAAGTTTGTGAGAGCTAAATTATGTAAAAGGAAAGATCCGCCCTCATACTCTTGCACCGTTAGATACCAGTTTGAAGATTTACCAGTCGAAATATTGCCTTTTTGTTTTGTCACACTGACAGAGGGCAATCATATCCCTAATACTTATTTTTAGTCATATAAATCTTGCTCATGACTGATGAATCTGGTTTATAGTTTATAGGTCAAATTTCCTGGAAATGTAATCTCTTAATTAATAATTTACTTTTGAATTGTGCTTTTAGGTGCTGTTTTATTGTTGAAATCACACGACTCGAGATAGACAGGACATACACACACACACACACACACACCCAAGTAGTTTCCATCGTAGTCGATCTCCTCTCCCTCCCCCATGTCCAGCTCTCTGGTATCCAGGCTCTCCACAAGGTCGGCCATCGTGATGCCGTCACGCTCGTCCGGGGCGGCTGCGGCGTCGGACACCTCGGACTTCACCAGGTTGAGGCTACTCGTAGTTGGTGGCGCTTTACCCAGCATGCTCAGCAGTTAGCCCCCTGAGCAGGGCGAGCCTAGAGGAGAGGATAGATTAAAATCAAATAATTAAAAATCAGAAGCTATGGAATAAATGAAAGTGTGAATACGTGGGTACTCTCACATGGGCTTTGTCCATGTTGTAAGCTATGTATATAACGGTTTCCTGAGTGCCCATACATCACCACCAAGAGTCATGTGACGCTTAACCTTCCATCATATACTGATCATGACTTGTTATGCAACACCCTCATGTTCTATCACAAGAGTCCCATCAGGACCGCGGACATGCCCACGCTTTAAGAAACGGTACATGCAGACACAGGTAGATGTTTTGGAGCATCTCATGTGTTGTGTCTCTCCACCCGTCTGAATCTTCTTACTGATCATCTTCCCCGGAGTCATCAACTTTTTGGGATTAAAATTAATTCAGTATTCTGTCAAATATGAAAATAACATATAACATATGCAGCTTTGCTCTCTCTCTCTCTCTCTCTCTCTCTCTCTCTCTCTCTCTCTCTCTCTCTCTCTCTCTCTCTCTCTCTCTCTCTCTCTCTCTCTCTCTCTCTCTCTCTCTCTCTCTCTCTCTCTCTCTCTCTCTCTCTCTCTCTCTCTCTCTCTCTCTCTCTCTCTCTCTCTCTCTCTCTCTCTCTCTCTCTCTCTCTCTCTCTCTCTCTCTCTCTACATTGTTCTTACGAGCTAACGCTAACTTGTCAAGCTAATAACGAGTAAACAGCAGAAAGCTGCTGGAGGGACGTTACGTCTTCACTTCAAACGGAACACAACCTGCCGACTAGCCGCAGCACCGGAGCCTCAACCGGAAGTGCCTCTACTAGCTGCCTGTTGAACGGCCTTCCTCCGCGATGTGTTTCAGTCAACGTTACGGTCTCAGCTGGTCTCTCCTCGACCTCCACGATGTGTTTCAGTCAACGTTACGGTCTCAGCTGGTCTCTCCTCGACCTCCGCTCTGCTCCGCGCTCAACTCAACTTTTCTTTTCATACTCAAACATCTCCGTGACTTATTGAGTCGCGTAATAATCGCGCGACACAACAGACAAATATTTGCAGCACAAACTGTGCTTAGTTCTATGTTATAGTTTCACTATTCCCATTATGCATTACACTAAAAACAATAGCTTCAGTACGCAGGTTTTGTGTAATAAACACTTCTTCAGACGCCAAAGAAACCTGTTTAACCTGAAAATGAGCTCGCCCACCTCGACCGCTCCAACTTCCATATTAGTCCCAAAAGCTGTAGAAATCCTGAATTACAAAGCCAGGATGCAGCCGGGTGTGGAGAATAACAGCGCTGCAGCTGCAAATCATCGCACGTCTTTCAAGTGCAGGATACCGTCGAGAACAAAAACACCCAGAAGGAAAGGACCAAGCAGCATACGCTTAGTCATCCCAGACTACCCCATACACATGTGGAAGAAAGGAAGGGAGAGAAAGAGAGCTGTTGACTCAGCAGAAGGAAAGAAATCTGAAAAGAGATTTCATTAAAAGGAACCGTTCTAGTAGGATTGGAGTTTGTTATGTACTGCCCTCCCCAAGCTGGACATCCTTCTTCTGTGTTCTATCATGTGGAATTCCCGATTTCCCCCAAATTGCTTTTACAAAAAAAACGCTGTCTGCTGCATTTCAAGTTTGTACTCAAACAATGTAGTTCACAAAGAAACGCTACATTGGCTTGATGTAATAAGATGAGAGAGCAGGACGCTGCCCAGCCTCACAGTGATAATATGTCAACATTAAAAGATCCGCACAACGTCATTAAAGATTTTTCACATCTGACAGCGCTCTGATGGAAGCAGACTACTAAAGAAAACTAAATAAACACCCTTCTTGGATAAGAAACAAAAGACTTTACTGGAAAGCATTGTGATGGTTCTCACTTTACGTCACCGACAGAGAAAAACAGGGAGGAGCAGCACTTAGGGATGAGGTTTGGGTGATTCATCAGATTTCTGGACCGTTTTCTCTGAAGCATGTTGGTACGGGAACGACACACACACACACACATACATACACACACAAAACATTCGGTACTTTACAGTCGGTGGAGGCGAACAGGAATCAGGTTCTCTGAGACTTAAAGAGGTTTAAATTAAAAGGAATACTGAATTCTTGAAGAAAGTAGTTTGTTGTTGCATTCCTTCACGGTGAACGAAGAATCCAAAAAGTGAGAAAGCTCTCGATGAAATAAACAACAGCAAAACTACATAAAAGTTTACAAACTCTCAAACAGCTCGTGCAGTATAATCAAGTCCTCTGCTCACTGCTTCCCAAACCACAAACACTTGCATTTTTGCTTAAACCTCACAAAAACAGTGTTTTTCACATAGTTTGCTCCTGTTAAATGCAGCCCTGGCTTCCATTCATCAAGACGTTTCTCTGTGTGCCGATCCTCGTTCAACGTGGAATTTATCTTCGCAAATTCAATGTAACCCAGGGCGAGTAATTGTTAAACAAATGGTGATTTTGTAGGCGACATATTCCTTTAAAAAGGACTTTGCACTGACGAGATTCATCTCCTCAAATAATTTGCCTATAACGGCAACATCTAACAGTCCCCACATCTATCCCAGTGTAACGTTGATCTGAATCCGTTTGGAGCTCCAAAATGCTCGTGGCAAGTACACAAGAGCACGCACAGCAACAGATAACAAGAAAGTGTTCATTACCGCTCCACAGGACAAGAGCCAACACGCTCGCAGTCAGACGAGCAACCGGCAGCCACCAGTTGCCTGCAGGGTCGGCAAGTCTGCGTTTTTGGCTCGAAAAGGAGCTCACTTTGTGCACATAAGGACAACAGCGTGGGAAAGGATATGAACCCATCTGCAAAGTATTGCATGGAGCCCATGCTCATTTAGCAAGTGTGTTGTCATAGGAAGGAGCCCAGGTGGAAAAAAGTATAATGCTGAAGTGGAAATGAATATGAGTGAGAAATATTATCTGAGAAAAGCTCGAGGAACCAGTATGCGTCATCTTCAATGAGACAGCTGACCCTTGTGAAGAGTCTTCAACGCTACGACAACAACGAACGTGCGGAAGAACATTTGAGAAAATGAATGTCAAGCTCCCAGCAGAATGGTCGTAAACATGTCAGTGGGTCAGTGTATTTAAATATGAATATGAATATGGTACGGTCACGGTATCAATGTCTCCAGCGTGCAGCCCAATGGAGGGGCGAGGAGAGATGAACTCAAGGGAGTTATCTCTCTCCTCCAGTCCAGTGCAACGCTGCCCACTTCCTGCTTCCTGTCCTGTTGTCATGGCGATAGTTTCAACAGCCAGCGAGCTGCTTGTGTATAAATACCAACAGGAGCAGCTAAGAGTGTCCGCCTCGCCCTCCGTGTGCGAGCATCCCTCTTAAATGTCAATTAGTTGGAATCGATGCATTGATGAAGAAAATGCCAGAACATTGAGTGGGAGAAGAGCTGCGGAGGTTTAGAGAGAGGAATTATGAATTTCAACATGTGACACGTGGAACATTGTGTCCCTCAGAGCCATTAAGAATACATCGGGACGCCTTTCATGAAGAGACCAAGCTTCATTCAATCGAATGATGCCACTCCCTCCATTTCCAATGCTATGCCAATGACACACATCTTTACATCCAGCGAACCCATCACCCAGTCCAGCATCACCAACTGCCTCACAGATATAAAGACCTGGATGCAAGCCAACTTTCTCAAACTCAACATCCGAAATCCTCATCATCGTTCCCAAATCCTACGACAACTTCTCCCTCTGCATCGATGGCGCCACTGTTCCTGCTTCCACGCGCGTCTGTAACCTTGGTGTCATCTTTTGATCCAACCCTCTCCTTTGAACGCCACGTCAAGCACATCACAAACACCGCCTTCTTTCATCTTAAAAACATCGCCCGTCTACGCCCCTCCCTCTCCTCCTCAGCCGCTGAAACACTCATCCTCGCCTTCATCGCCTCTCAACTGGAACACTGCAACAGCATCCTGTACCAAAACCATCAGTAAACTACAATACATCCAGAGATCCCATCACTGCAGTCCTTCAAAGCCACGTCTGGCTCCCCATACAGCAAATAGTCCAGTTCCATGTTATCCTCATCACATATAAAGCCCGTCACACCTCTCTGACCGCCTGCAACCTCAGATCTGCAGACACACACACACACACACACAGTTTCGAGTCTCCAATTACTGTCTTTTGACTGTGGGAGGAAGCTGGAGAACCTGAAGGGAACCCACGCTGCCATGGGGAGAGCGTGCAAACTGGGGATCGAACCCGGGCCCCTATTGCTGTGACAGTGCTAGCCACTACACCACCGTGCAGCCTATAGACACTTCCGACCATCGGTTACACCTTCATCCCCGGTCCATACTGTATTCAACATGCACTCTATTCATTCATCTCTCACCCCCTCTTCATGTCTCTCAGAAGCTGAGCTCGGTGAGTGTGTTTCAGTTAGATGTTGTAAATGTACAGTTCATTTAGCTCCAGCTGCAAGGACACATGAGGGACACGTGGGAATAAAGACAGGGTCTCCGTGGCAGAATCTACTCGCAGAAAAAGAAATATATATATATATGCCACCCCGCCACTGACAAACTTTGGTCCACATGCTCATGCACCCTGTAATCTTGTTACCCTGTAAGCAGGCCTCATGATGGGGAAGTGTTTGTAGTCTGAAAGGCGGGACTTGCCATGCTCACTGCATGAGACCTAAACCCTCAATGATTTGAACAGGGAAATAGTGGGTTTGTCCTGACCCAGAACTGGGTGGAGAATGTTAATAGTTCCAGTATGGGAAACCAAAAAGATGTCCCTCTGCTGCTGTGGGGTCTCAGCACGTTCACATTGTTGTCTTACTTGAGGGGAATTCAAGTGCAAGTCTCCCTCTTAAGGATGTGATCAATAGTAAAACTAGCCTCTTACACTTCGAAAACAGCTGTTGGTAATATAATATAACTTGTAAATGCATGGTTCATTTTCAAACAAACACAATGTGATCCTGAGATTGTGTTGCGTATGCATCACGTAAATAATTTGGAGATTTGTATCACACAGCCCAGATTTTGGTCTTTCAAGAGGGAAAATAAGAAACCGCTTAGACATGACAGGTTGTTGTGAAGTGAAGACGACAAAAACAAGCTGCTGCACTTCATCACACGGTTGTGGAAAAGACTTTTATAGGTGTCACAGTGTGACACGATGACCAGCGACCCCCCACCCCCCATGCGGTGCATTCATAAATATTTTCTCACGGCTGCTTCTTTCATCCAAAAAGAGTCGTGACCTCTGCACGTCTGCTGCCCGATGCACAGTGGCAGCTGACGCTCCTGCTCTTGTCCCTCTGTACGCTCGGCTTTTCTTGCAGTTAGTGTCAAACTGTTGAAGAGAACACTGCAGGCGGGCTGAGCATCGACAGTACAGTATGTCAATGAGAGCGGAGGTGCTGTCACGGATCAGGCCATCAAGTGCTCGGGGAAAAAAATAGATAACTTGTGAGATGCATCATCTATTCCTGGATGTGTGGTGATAAGCTTGACATTTAAAAAAATACTGGCAAATACATGAATGATTTAAAATCACTGCCAAGATTTCATACATATCGATATGTACCCATTAACTTTGAGTGATAGACGATCACTCACCTATATATATATATATATATATATATATATATATATATATATATATAGAATAAAGATAACATCAACCTGGCTTGGCATTCACACATTGAGTGGTGCCAAGCTCCTAGTGGCGCAGATGGTACAGAGAGACAGAGAGAGAGAGGTCTGTAACACCTCTGTCTCTGCCCACACTAAAGCTGCCTATTATCTAATCCTTCACACTATAGCCGGGGGGATGAGGGGTGGTCAGAGAGGCAGAGAAAGCCAGACATACAGTAGATGCCAGAAAAAGAGAGGCCACAAGTCACCACCGCCGGAGTCAAACAAGGCATCATTGTACTAATGGAGAGATGGAACCTCTCTCTCTCTGACTGAATGACCAAATTACAACTTGTGCACTGACCACTAAAGTGACTCCATCTCACCCTGATTACAGGAGTGGGACAGAAATTATAGAGAGGACATTTCGGGCTCTCAACCAAAAGGGTCAGTTCACCCAAATCACCGGTATCTAGCCAACGGGTGTTGACATGGTGCCAGCCTCTCAATACAATGGAGATGAATGGAATTTCACCTGTGATGCCAACGGCAACAATAATAATACAACAAAAAATGTAAAGAATTCAACACCATGTCTTTTCATTAAACAACGTCCCAGTCGTCCCACAACGCAGACTGTGACGAGGTCTTCCCACATGACAGGAGCATTCCAGCATGTAGTCCACATCTGGAATAGCTTTACAGGATACTAAAGCTGACGGGCCAAAATATATATATATTTTAAATCCTTTCTGAGAAGAAGAGAAGCACTGCAATAAAAAAGAAAAAACTCTGCACACGTAACTAGAACTCTCCCACTGTCCAGATTAATGATTGATATGCAATAGAATCCCATGGTATGAGTCGATGCAGAAAACACACACATGCACATGCATACACTTGCCTGGGGCAGGAAAAACAGGAAAAACAGCAAAAACATGTGTGCGTGTGTGTGTGTGTGTGTGTGTGTGTGTGTGTGTGTGTGTGTGAGAGAGTGTGAGTGTGAGTGTGAGTGTGTGTGTGTGTGTGTGTGTGTGTGTGTGTGTGAGTGTGTTGGCACCACAACGGAGGGAAAGTATTGAGGTCATCCATGTGCTACTTACTGCCTGTGCAGTAAGGAAGACTTCTGAATGCCAGAGGTCAGAACCATTTGTATTCAGTTGCAAAGACAACAGAAGAAGGGGAAGAGATATAGAGAGAGAGTGAGAAAGAGGGAGGGAGAGAGAGAGAGAGACAGAGAGAGACAGAGGGAGGGCAGCAACATATCTCCAGTGCTCCCATGACATTCCAGTTGCAGCAACTAACTTCAACAACAGTGTGTCAGAAAGAAGGGGGAGCAGGACAGCGCACACACACACACGCACACGCACACACACACACACACACACACACACACACACACACACACACACACACACACACGCACAACTTGATGCAGTATTTCATAACTAAAAGAAAACATCATCACCTGGAAGAGCAAGCAACTCCACGCCCACCCAGCCAAGGATCTCCACACATACCCGGACACGGAGATGAGCAGACACGTTAAATACATATTTGCTGTGACCCTGGTGCACGCACGCAGCTGCAGCGCGCGTGCACACGCAATACGTTCTCCTGCACTGACAACCCAAACCCAAACCCAAGGGAGGCCCCCCCAGCCCATGGACGCAAATAGACCAGCGCAGACATAGAGACAGGAGGAGGGAGACATTACCAACCTGCTCTGTGAGTGGGCGTGCAGCCCGCATGGTGGTGAGTCTGACCAGTCCGCTTGGCGCCACTGATGGGACGGCAACACTTAAGGTCCACAAAGAGCTATTCAGCGGACGGGTAGTCCTTCGCTCCTTCGGCTGTGGAACTCAGTTAGTGCGGCTGAGAAGAACTATCGGGGGGAACTCGCTCCAAACTCCTCCGTGAGGGCGGGGTTTGCAAAACTATGGACCAATCACGGGACCGGATTCCTCCCACGGACTTCTCTCATTGGATAGGAAATACGCTTTTGGTGGAGTAGGAGGAGTCCTCTGGGGCGAAAATACTGACACTGGTTCTGCCTACTAACTCATCATTTCACACACTTTTTTTCTCTGTTTTTTTATTTATAAATGGTCTCTTTATGTTCGATTCAATTCAGTTTATTTTGTATTGACAAAAAATCACAAGTTACAAATTTGCCTCAGTGGGCAGATGTAACATGACTCTGGCTATGTATATATATATATATATATATATATATATATATATATATATATATATATATATATATATATATATATATATATAAACATACAACATATACAACATACAACAACAAACATACAACATTGTAACAAACAAAAAGAAACAGCAGAAATGATATGTGTGTATATATATTATGTGTGTTACCGCTGAAAGAGCTCTCATCTAATGAAATGTACCCTCATATCACATATAGTGCAAAACCATTCAATTGTTTTGGCCCAAATAAATTCTCAGACACATCCAAATGGTCATGTACTAAATTAAATCAGCTCTCTTCCTCCATCCTGTGGATGACGAGATGAACTGCGTCCCTCACAACCCAAACACAGACTCGCAACACATTTCTACATGCCAAATGCGTGTTTGTTTCTCTTCACGACAGGGACTTTACCCTGTGCTCCACCGCCACACCTTGGAAGCATAGTTTAGTCGGAATGACGCCCAAAAACTATCCCAGTTTTACTGACTTTACCAAACGCATTAGCTACCTGGATCTTGAATTTCCCTTAGGGGATCAATAAAGTACTTATCTATCTATCTAACAGCAACAGTCAAGTGGAAAAAACAGTTGCAAGTACAACATACACAGTAATAACATCATACAAAAATATCAAATACAGAAATGTATCGCAGAAATGTACGGGAGACCACAACACACAGCAGCCATAAAAAGAGCAAACAGAAAGAGCACTCCTGACCTTGAAATACAGCTGTGGCATTTGAGTAAAAATACCCTGTTGTTGTTATTACCTCCCGTTGTCCCAGAAACAGTCCAATTTTGTCATTTTGTCTGAGCAAATAGTGTTATTTCAGCGTGTTGTTGGGCTATTATCGTCATTACCACACTTGTTAGGAGCGTAGTCCCGCAGTTGGAGTTATATACAGATATCCGAGGTTCAGAGTTTTTTTTCCTGAAGGCCAAATACACACTTTTGCATGCGCAAACACACACATGTACACACACACACACACACAGAGAGAGAGAGAGAGAGAGCGAGTACAGTACAGCCAGGACACACATATTGTATAACACCAGCTTTATACATACCAGATGTGATGAAAAGGTCTCAGAGGCTGTGAAAGACACAAGTGTCCTGCTTAGGTTTCCACTACCAGGCTCTCCCGTTCTCTCTTCCTCTATTTATTCATCTCTCTCTCTCTTTCTCTCTCTCTCTTTCTCCCGCATCATGATTCAGGGGTCATAAACATAATGGTCTCTGCTGGCAAACACAGCACAAAGGGCAGACAGATAACAATATTTGAAGCATGAAGACCACATCAGTGCAGTAGAAATATAAAAATATATTGCAACTCTAAACATGAGGAGATTCACAGGTGAAATTGGTCATTTGCATTCACAGGTTTGGCCTCAGCCATTAAGGAAATAGGCAAACAACAATGTTTGTCAATCTTACAGTATTACACATATATAATTTGATCAAAGTTTATTTTGTGTAGATAGCATGGACGTTCTCCATAAACTGTGTATAAAACACGCTGTGTGTCTAAACCTGTAATCAATGTTATTTGCAATAATAAAATAGGGATTTGACACGTGTCATTTTCACTAGTGCCACATCAAGGTTCTCATTCCCGCTGAGGGCAAACCGCTGCCGTGAATTAAATCAGTGTATCAGACTGACTGTAATGCCATTGAAGTCTTTATGGCAATGAGATTATACAATTTGATTTGTGCAGGGTGCAGATCTGAGATATTGAGCATCAGTTGGGGGCGACTGTGTCTCAGTGGTTAGAAAGTCTGTCTTTCAATCAGAAGGTCAGCGGTTCGGTCCCAGGCTCCGGTAGTCCATGACGTTATGTCCTTGAGCAAGACACTCAACCCTAATTGCTCACCGTTGCTGGGTCTACTGTATAGCATGTAAGTTGCTTTGGATAAAAAGCGTCAGTGAAATGTAACGTAATATTTGATCCCAGCAGGCAAAAAATATACTTTCTAAACCTTTTAAAGAACATTATTTCAACATGCAGATCATTTTAAGGAGCAGAAGCTAGATAGGATCTGATAATTTCATGCTGATGTCTAAATTAAACCTTGGGGGGGTGGGATATTTGTCTTACTTTGTCCTCGCAGGATCCGCTGCAAAGCCACAGTTTTGGAGCAGGTGGTTATTTTGAGTCTTTCTCAAAGAGGAAGAGTTTCTGAAACGCCTTTCCCCCTCTGATCTCTGCCAGATTTGGTGGAAAACAGATCTTCTTCATTAAACTGGTGAGCATAACCCAAGGCATCAATGCACTAAAGCCCCTGTAGGGGGCGTTGCAGCACAGGGCTGACTGCAGACCACCCCACACACACATCACCCTCCCTTGAGCGGCACCACTGCACCTATATGATGTTTAGCTCACTGGGAGTCAGCATCCACACACTGGATAAGCACCCGTTACTCGAGGAGCAGATGGGGGAAAGGCGCGATGCATTTCTTAACTTAACTACTTTATTCCACTTAATTCAACCCTTTTGTAGTGCCACTTGTGATAATGTTGACAACGCGTCGGTCCATCCTGGTGCTTGTGACTTTTATAAAACTGTCTCCGTTCCGTCATACCATTTTTGTTTTCACTCTGGTTGTTGTTCATCCGTTTGTGTTTGGCCGAGTTTGAGCTCCGGTGCCCTTTCCAGGACAGATGTTGACCGCTGACGCCGCAGCAGTATACGACCTTGCCTCTGAATCACCGTCACGTGCAGATCAACTGTTTTGTTTTTGTCTGACGCGCAAACAGAGGCGCGCTACTGGTGATGGGAACTCTGTGGGACTCTTTGGCGCATGAGGGATTCTCGTGTTTCATTTCATCCGAGGCATGCAGCTGCTGGTGGCTCTTACTGATAGAAAGGACGAGGGACACAACTTGGCATCTTTTTATGAATATATAAAACATCATATTTTTGGATAGCAGATGTTTGAGCTTTGTTTTTCTGCTGCATCTTGATTGGAATACACCTCCCCCTTCATTTTGGTAGGTGATGTGTGCAACTCACAACTATCCAGCATGTAATTGGTTTCGTTCCCAACACGCCTACTCTTCTTAAGTACTTTAAGCACAAAACATCGTTGCCACTGGGCAGGATCGACTCTCTGCTCCCTGAAGAATCTCAGAAGTTCCCTGTCCGCTCAGAACTGTGAATCGTTTCAGCTTCACTGTAAACGGGGTTCACTAAAAGATGCAACGCGGATCTTGATTTTACGCACGCCAAGCTTTCACGACCAGCACCGCGGCTGATGATGGGAGAAAAGGGCACCGCCAAGGGTCACGAGAAGTCCCAGATCTGGGCTGCCTTGAGCAGCCAGGGCCAGGCACGGCCCCGGGAATAACCGCGCGACGCCAGTATGCCCTCTTGGCCCAACCTCTCGGAGTGCTTCTCCCATAACTGCAGCTGGGAGGAGACCCACAACGCCACGAGGGTCGCTGATTTTGGCCTGCCTCCTCTCAACTACTACTCCATCCCTCTCCTCACAGTCATCACCATCGCCTGCACTATGCTGTTTCCAGTCGGGGTGACCGGGAATGTCATGACAATATTGGTGGTCAGTAAGTACCGGGACATGCGCACTACTACCAACTTGTACCTGTGTAGCATGGCCGTATCAGACCTGCTCATCTTCCTCTGTATGCCACTGGACCTCTACCGGATGTGGAGGTACAGGCCCTGGCGGTTTGGAGCCGTGCTCTGTAAGCTCTTTCAGTTCGTGTCAGAGTCGTCCACCTACTCCACCATCCTGAGCATCACCGCGCTGTCAGTGGAGCGCTACCTGGCGATCTGTTTCCCACTGCGTGCCAAGGCCCTGGTTACCAAAAGGCGGGTGCGTGCTCTCATTCTTATACTATGGACAGTGTCGCTATTCAGCGCGGGACCTGTGTTTATCATGGTGGGAGTGGAGCGTGACAGCGTGCTGCCAAATTTCAGCTCGGAAATGAATGAGACTGACTTCTCCCTGGAGGCTGGGGACACCAGGGAGTGTACGATGACGCACTACGCGGTGGAGTCGGGCCTGATGGGGGCCATGGTGTGGTTAAACTCTGTGTTCTTCTTCATGCCGGTCTTCTGCCTCACGGTGCTCTACAGCCTCATAGGCCGCCGGCTGTGGCAGAGAGACCGAGAGACGGGCATCAGCTCCCGCGTGGCTCACCGGGACAAAAGCAACAGGCAGACCATCAATATGCTTGGTGAGTGTGCAGAGCGCGCAGATTACGCACAGATTACGCACACACTAATTTATAAGAAGAACGTTGCCTACTAGATTTGAGCGTTTGTGATTTTAATAATGTTCTGCCCCTCTCCTCTCTCCACCCCACCCTCTCCTTTCACTCCTCTTCACCCCCACCTGCTCATCTTCCTCCTCTCCTCCTCCAGTGGTGGTGGTGCTGGCCTTTGTCCTGTGCTGGTTGCCGTTCCATGTGTGTCGCTACGTACACTTTCGCTCTCTCGACGCACCTTCCCCGCTGCTGTCTGTGTTGTCCGAATACTGCAATTTGGTGTCCGTGGTTCTCTTCTACCTGAGTGCCGCCATCAACCCCATCCTCTACAATACCATGTCCTGGAAGTACCGGGGCGCGGCGGCGCGCCTCTTTGGCCTGGCCGACAATCAGCCACCACGAGGCCGTACAGCCAGCAGCGTGAAGGGAGACGGCTCCAACGGCTGGACGGAATCCACAGTCAGCTTCTAGATGTGTGACTGTGCACGTGTCTGAACGTGATGTGAAGAAAAAAACTATCACTTGATAACATTGAGCTAAGAGACAGTATTTCTGTCAAGCCCGAAGTAAAACTGCTCTGAACAAGTGAGCGCGCCTTGGACTAAAACACAAAATCAGTTAGAGAAAAGCGCGTGCCACAAATAGCTCCAATGCTCTCTCCACTTTGTCTACATGCATCAATAGAACTTCGATTTTTGTCAAACAGTTCATTTTCCTGCTGGATTATTTCAGCAAGAGGCCGCTTATTCATTCAACAACACACTCAGCAGCATTTCTGAAGGACGACTGGAGTGCAAAGTACACAGCCTGAAGTGCTTCTATTGATCCAAATGTGAACAAGTTGGGGGCGCGCATGCCCGTTTACACGCACACATATAGATATAATAGACATCTACAATTGCCTTATATTGTATTTCATACTCTGGATGACAAAGAAACCACTGTAGAACTTGTGCGGCACTGCTCTGTACTCCTTCAGAGAGGGGCATCAGTGCAGTGTGTGTGTGTGTGTGTGTGTGTGTGTGTGTGTGTGTGTGTGTGTGTGTGTGTGTGTGTGTGTGTGTGTGTGTGAGAGAGAGAGAAAGAGAGAGTATTTTGCATGTGTGTTTTGTGTGCCAGGTGTTTTTGATGTGATTATGTGAAAATTGTTCAAAAGAGTGAATATTTTCCTTTTACTCCTTCTTGACATGCTGAATGTCCTGTGTCTTGTAATTGCAAGTCCAAGCTGTGTTGATGCTGCCCAAAGTGTTTGGGTAGAGTCCCTGAAATGAAGATAGTCGCTGTTCCTGTGGAGCTTTGTGCTGCACGTTGCTTCATGGGAGCCACAAAGCAGAATGCATATTATGTCTAAAAATGGTTTAATCATACTTAATTCTTGTTAAATGATCAACATCATTCAAGCCGCAGGTTCTTACAAGATGAGTGTTTGATACGGTTTCATTAAATGAAGATTCAGTTTGGTGCACCAGATGAAAACTGATTGCTGAGACTGTAAAAAAAGAAATTGTCCTTTGAGTGGCCATACACTCAGCTTTTTAAATATTGTGAACTGTGCACCATTAATGTCAGCCATCGCAGGTGTGCTGATGACGTCATGTGACATACAGCACAGGACCGTCTCTGTTCATCACAGGGCCCAATCATACAACACATGTAGCACATTTACCTGATTTGACAAGTTTTATTATGCTTCAACTCTGGTACGTGAAGATGACCATTGGGGAGGTCAAGTAATATTTTCATTGCTCACCTTCATACGAGTACAATAGCAGCCGGCCTGAAGTATATTATCTGTCCCGTGGATTCATCTGTGGCATGACAGTGTTCAGTGTGAGCAGGCTGAGGGACTTCTTCAGCGGCTTAATCCTAAAGGCTCTATGTAATTTATATTATGTATGTCTCACTTGTCTTGTTTGTTGATTTGCCAAAAGTTAGATTTGATATTGCTTCAAATAAAAAGAATTGCATGGGGTGCCCAGTGGAGACTACTTTCATGGGTGACTTTACCGTGCATGATGGTGTGGAAACCAAAATAAAACCAATAAAATATGCCAAAGGTGCCAACCTATACAACACGATACTATCACAATTTATTTTTCTTTAAATATGTTTAAGATAGAAAAGCTTTGTAAAGTGTACCATGCACCCTTTTGGACAAAGAGCATCAGTGAACTATATCTATAAGCGATGATATTGTGCTCACTTTAACGTGTAAATAGATACTTTGTGAAGCTCCACACACTCAATGCTTTACACTCAGATGGTTTCAGCAGTCCAAATCACCGCAGCAGCCTCCACTAATCTACACTGGATTTCAAAACATGGCCTCCGGGCTCAGAAGAATGTATAAAAAATGTTGACTGTACATACTGATGTCATGACATACTATTTATTAATATATATGATGTATAATGAAAACAGTAAAAGATTCATATTTGCCTTTTTTTTAAGATGTCTGTAAATCTACTGTGTCTGTTGATGATGAAGTCTTGTTAAAGTTAAAAAAAGTAAAAACTCAATTCTTTGCATTTTCTTTCTTTTTCAGCAATATTTGCATTCTTCACACGAGCCGGCACACGATTGACAATCAGGTGGCGATTTGTATCGAGGTGCACGAGGATTGTGAAATAAACAAACCACTTCACTTCCGCCCACATTAGACGTCACTGAAGACAATGCCGCTCAGTGTGGACAGACGTGTGCTGCACCTTGACGAGGCCCGTAATCCCCCCCCAATGTGACCATGCTACACACCATTAAGTTAAATTATGCAACCCATTAAATGATGAGTAACGCCGGACGGTCGACCGCAGTCTGAACACAGAAACACAGCGGTGTGATCCCTCTCATCCCAGCTGGCGTTGTGTTTTTGTGGCCTAAAAGCACAGCACCCCTCCGTCACCGGAGACATTCTTCAAAGACAGCCGCCGCCCTCAGATGCCGCACAGAAATCAAAGGGCCCCTCAGTTGAGGCGACATCAGATACAGCGATTAAATCACACAGGGCGTCTGCAAAATAAACCACACTGGAAAAGATTATAAAAAATCCCCCAAAAGTAATGAAGGAAGCGGATTCATTAAATAGAACCTGACTCGTAGAAGATGGCTAGTGGGTGGATGATTGGTGAGGGGAGGGAGAGGTGGATGAGAGAGGTCCCTGTTCAAAACAATCGTGCGATGAAAATGGACAATAAAACAAAAGGTGACAGGAGAGATGTTTTAATCAATGAGTCAGACATCATTATAGTTTATTTAGGTGTGGGCTGTGCAGTGGAGAGTAATACATTACCTTGAGACAAAGAGGAGGGGGTTGACTTGAAGAGGAGTTCCATCTCACTCTGCATCGGCGTGGTGCCTGTGCCGGAAATATAGTCTTCACTTTATTTGGTAAGTCAGGCGGGTACCGGCCAGGACAACTTCCTGCCAGCTGGTTCTAGCTGGTGTAAAACTTATCCATGTGCAACTTGTACTTGGATGTGCACCCTGTACTTGATCTACACTCTACAGGGTGTTAAAGTCATTTTATTGCTTATATTTATTTATCTGCAGCGTTGTCCGGTGTGAACCGAAACAAGATGTAATTGCAATACATCCAATAGTTGCTGAGATATTTTAGTCTGAACTAAAGTAGCCCAACCGTGCAAACGACATCTCGAGATGTCACGAGGAGGCTTCAGAGTGAGGACCCAAACGTCGACAACGGTGTAAAGTAAATGTATTTATCAAAAACACAAGGTTTCCAAAAAGACTGGATCAAAAGCAGAGGTACGGGAATCTAAACAGGCATACTCATAGGACAATCCGACACTGGGACAGGAGACAAACAGGGTTTAAATACACGGGGAAGGTGCAGGTGATTGGACACAGGAGGAAACGTTCAGGGACAGGGCAACCACAGGGGAGGGAAGTGCAGGGAAACAGAGGAAATGAGCATGAGGACTACAAAGTAAAACAGGAGACCAGAAACAACCCAAAACCGTGACAGTAGAGCCGTGGTTAATACAAAATAGTGGGTTGTTGTGTGTGCTGTGTTGTTGTGATGATTCTTTGCAGACAGGATTGGTTTTCTTTTGCCGTCGCCCGTTTGCTAACACATGCAACAGGTTGTGTGCTTTTCATGTTCCTGAAGTGTTCCATCAAGATATTAAATTGCAGACTTGTGCACCAACTGTGATTACACAGCCACATCAGTACATTATGCTCCTTCTCCTTTGGGCTTTGCCTCTAAGGCAGCAGCCGATTGGTATTTTTCTTTTTCTTGGTAAACTTTTGGTGAAACTGTTTGTGAGAATCACGAGAAGTCGGCTGCTTCAAAGATGCCAGAATTGATACATCGGACACCACAGATCATAAAAAAACGTTGAAATAAATAGATGCACAAAATTGTATCTGCATCCTGAGCATCCAGCCGTAGCAGAGGGGGCAACTTGGGGTTCAATATCTGGCTCCAGTCCACGTTGACAGGTGGAAAGAAGGAGCCTGGGATCAAACAGTCAGTCTTATGGTTACATATACACCATATTCAGTCACTTGAACTATGCTTTTTAGCCAGTAATTCACCCCGATGCCTTCTGGGTGCTTCACCCTTCAGCTTTATTCATACTACATTACTACACTGCAACTTTTATTCTATATTTAGCTTTTTGAATGTTTTAATGAATGTTCTTAAATCTTGTTTTGCATTAGGTTTTGATGCTTGTAATGCTTTTATGTGAAGCACTATGAATTGATTTGTTGAAATGTGCTCTACAAATAAACTAGCCTTGCCTCACTGTCTGCTAGAGCGAGTTACCGCATGGCCGTTGCTTACAGTGCACTTCTCAAGAACAAGGGTTTATTGACCCACAGCTGTTTGAAAGTTGAACTAAAGAAAGACGAGGTATGCCAGTAAAGAGTGTTGTTTTCCTGCCGCCTATTTATCACCGGTTGTTCACAAAAGGTGAAAGACTTTTGATTCTTCTGTTGTCGAAGACACAGGAGTAAATCCAGCTACAAATATACACTCACGCTCTATCCTTGAAACCAAGTGTCAAAAGACAAAAGTGTCTTTATTTACATGCAGGAGTTTGTGTGACAGTTAAGATGTCATCCACGTGAAGAATTACAACCGTTTTCAGACATAACTCAGACTATTAATCATTATATAAACCTCTCTATCATAAATCTTGGGTGTGTTCAACAGTACATAAAGGTTTATCTGATGAGAGCAGAATCATCATCCTCTCAATAAATCTTGAAGATGAAAATCAATACCGCTGCACAACAGTAAATGTCAGCGGAGCATACTGTTTAGTTTGTGTACCAAACATCTTGTGTGACACCAAGTCTTTATCTGTGGAAAAGACCATGCACAGAACCATATGTAGAGCCGTGTTTAGGTAGAATAACACACACAATAAAACATACAGGCACACTCAAAGTCAGAAAAGAAAATCAAAACATTTATTGGGCATAAATATATTATATATACGCTACCGATACAGTTACGTCTTACATACATAGGGTAGTATTTGCAAAAATCTATACATTAAAATTGATATGGCAGTTTCTTTTATATAATGCATATGAAAATGTCTAACATTTACAATACAAGAAGAAATGCATGAATTTCTTTTTTTTCCTTTTTCTCTCAATTCGTAGACCATGACAACATTGGAATGTTTCGTTTTTAAATCGTGAGGTAAAAATATGTATATTTTTTTGTCTCGCTTAAAAAATAGTTAAATACCTGTGAGTGTCTATACGTCTGTCAAATTGCCAAATTCTCTACTAACTGTAAAACGTACAAAAAAATAATTGTAAAGTAAAAAATAAAATAAAAAATGATCAGAAGGCACAGACGTGGGACTGCTGGGCAAAAAATAAAATTAAAAAAATTGTCTCTCATTCTTGACATACAAGCCAAATGTGCAGGAGCTGCAGGGTGGGGGTCAAGGGGCGGGTTGTCTTTAAAATCAGCATTTAAACAAACAAAAAAATACAACAAAGGACATATAAAGGGAGTACCCTGCCCACAAACAAACAGCCTTTCAGTTAACACTGTGTTAACCTCGGACTATAACAACACTAACATTACTAGCCTGAGCTGGGCCAAACACCTCTGTAAGGGGGAGTAAGGGGGAGTAAAGGGGGCCGTGGGTGGGAGACGTTACATGAAGGGGTTTCAGGACAGGACAACTCGCATATCATGACCCGTGGACTCTACAATGTGAGCACGTCTGAGAGAGGAAAACCGTATTCCCCATGAACTGCAATAGTTTGCGCTCTGCAGGCAGCAGGGCGCCGTCCGAAAAGGCACAAAACCGCACGCGCTCCAGTAATGCCAATGTCACAGTGACGCCGACGACAGGATAATGCCAACGAATGTAACAGACGGCGTCGGCAGTAGTGTTGGGAACAGAGCGATGGACCTCGCGCTTCCTCTCGCTCATTTTAACCTCATCAAGACTAATGCTCGGCATAAAAAAAGTGCTTCAACTCTGTTAGTCATAATGCATTACCATCTCATTCTATAGCTCTATAGATATCTCTGTATATCATCTCTTAGCAAAATACTGGATACAAAATACTAACTACTGCTATACCTGCACTAGCCTGAACAAGGAATCGGCAAAATTATTATTGTCATCATCTGCCTGAAATCATCGTATGATTGTGTGTTTTTCGTTTTTTTTACCTTTCAGTGTGAAATCAGGTTGTGATAAAAACTCTCCTTTGAAAGGGGGCTACATTTCAAAATGGCACATTTTGCTTTACAAAACCAAATAATAAAAAGATATATTGAAAAGAAGCATAATCACAGATCAAGTTAATGTTTTTTTTTCTTTTTTTTCTTTTGAGAGAATAATAATAACAATAATAATAATCGTAATGCTGTGTCGTTACAGAAGAACATCACAGAACCCTTTTAGACGACTGCAAACGCAACATCTAGTGGACACGAGAAGCCTGCACTTTGGCAATAACACAGTAAAAAGATATCAGAAGCTTCATTAACACTAATCAGAAAAAAAAATTGAGCCAAAAGGCAGCGACGTTTATGCCAATACAGATGACTTGAACTAAGGCCTTGCTTTGCTACTTGTCTCTCTAAGCATTACAAGAACTGCTCGGCTGTGCACGGCCGCTGCAGGAGATGAAAAAACAAAAATACATTTGGTTACATGTTTTGAAACGGCAACGATAACTGCAATGCATGGACTGATGAGCTACAGGTTCCCAACAGCTGTAAGAGAAATACTTAAAGGGTTACTGAGATAAGGAATGCTGGCCTTAATCATACAATCTAACATACATCCATTAAAAAAAGAAGAAAATAAAAATAAAAAAAATAAAAACATGCTACAAGGAAAAAAAAATTAGTATATAACTACACTTGTCTCTTAATCTTTAAACAATAAATAAATGAAGATTGCACTGTAATTGGCATGTAAAGTACTGTATGCAAATATATAGTATAAATAAAAACCTAGAGAAGAACTCTACCTTAACTTTCCCATTAACTTTGGCAAAGGTTTTTTTTTTGAGCTAGTAAACCACTTTGCTTACTGACGCACACATGGAGCAAGGCACAGCATTGACAGAGGACACGATACAGCATTAAAAACCAATGAAAGAACAGATGCAAGAGGGAGGAAGACGGAGAAACGGATGAAGAGAGCTAACGGGATGACAGGGTTAGAGCTCCCCTCCGTAAGGCCTTATCCCTGAGGTACGTTACAGGCTGCCAATCAGAGCTGGCCGGCGGCCCTAAACTACCGTCCCGCCGCTACTCCATACCCATACCCCCTCCCTTTCCACCCAATCCTTCTTCCCCTGCACCCCAACTGACAATTGTAGACGTCACACATTAATCAAGCAGGTCAGGGTGACTTCTTTGGATCATCAGGGTATGTATCGGGCTGTACCTTGGCTTTGTTTTTAGGTTTTTTTTCCCGGGTTGGCCGAAAAAGGGGTCCGGGAGTCAGGCGGGGGAGGTCAGGAGGGGGAGGAGGAGGGATTGGGGGGTGTAGAATGCCCTGTTCTGTTGAGTCGTGTTCTGTCAAAGGCTTGTTTGGTTAGTGAACATTAGTCCAAGTCTCCAGAGAACATGTCCGTCTGAGGAGAGACCACAGACTTGCTACTGCTCTGATTACACGTCAATAAAGCACCTTTTGAGAGAGAGAGAGGAAAAAGGAGAGGAGAGAGAGAGAGAGAGAGAGGGAGAGAGAGAGAGAGGAGGAGAGAGAGAGAGAGAGAGAGAGAGAGAGAGAGAGAGAGAGAGAGAGAGAGAGGAGAGAGAGAGAGAGAGAGAGAGAGAGAGAGAGAGAGAGAGAGAGAGAACGAACAGAAGGGGTGAGAGAGTAGTGCATGGGCAGAAAGATGGGATGGATGGAAAGCATGAGAAGAGCAGCCAGAGCAAAAGGTAATTACAGATCGTTACGGGCAGGGGAGGAGGGGAGAGTCTTTAATTGTATGGATTCACAGACTAGCTGGAGAGAGAGACTACAGCTTCAGCACTGCTCTGGCTGGCGGCTGGCTAAATTCCAGGTGTGTGTGTGTGTGTGGGGGGGGGGGGGGGGGGGGGGGAGGAGGTTAAAGCTCAACCTAACTCCTAATGGCATACCTGGTTAACACACACAGAGCTCTGAGAAGTGCGGCTAGCTGGCAGGCTGTTAGCACCTCTGGGTCTAACGCTACTAAAGCTACAGATAAACGAGCTGGAGCAACCGGCGCTTGTGATGGTGGAGATGCGGAAGGGCCGGCCGAGGGCCAATCAAATGCTCAGCTGGGCCCTTTCTTGTGAAGTTGCAGCCGATCACAATCCAAACCCGGCTTCCTAAATGCTGGAGCCAGTTCACGCCCCAACATTCAAATACCTACAGGGGTTCATATTTTGATCAGAGACCAGTGTTGAAGGGCTCCTTCGAGCTACTTAACTGACCTCAGAGCTGCTGTTTGTGAGTAAACTCCTCCCCTTTCACACTGTACTTCAGACCTTACATTGCAATCATCTTATATTACATCACTTTTATAGCATCATAGATATTTGTTATAATATATATATATATTTATATGTATTGTGTGTATATATATATATCTTAGATTACTGGTTTTCCATTCTTTCTTAGATATAATAAAATCACAGGATAGCAGCATCTTACACCACACATGGATTGCATCACTTTGGTAGCTGAATGAGTGAGTGAATGTTAAAAGCTGAGCAGATATGAATTGCATGAATTGACTGACAGTCTGTAGAGTCGTAGCAAACTGAATAATAAGGTATGAACGGCTAAAGCTGTGTAGGCCTACATTGGAATATGGCTGAAATGAATAAAGACTGCAGCAAAAAAAAAAAGAAGAAAAAAAAGAATTACACATTGAAAAAACAAAAACAAAAAGTAAGGCATTGACTGTCAAGAAATATACACGTTCTCTAATCAAATATGTTTTAAAAAAAAGATACAAGATAAAAACATGCAAGTCAGTCTGAGGAGCAACTGCTTTGCTCAAAGCTATTTTAAGGCTTGATTATCAGTTTTCTTCAGAGACAAAGACGACGAGACGCGGACAGGAAAGAGACCGAACTGAGTGAAGGCAGACGACGACAGGAACAAGGTGAGAAAAGCCAGAACGGATAATTTGACTAAAAAACAAAAAGAAAAAAACGTTCAAAGCCGTAGAAGTACATCAAGTGTTTTTGAGTTCATCCGGTTCTTTCATAGACGTGTTTTTTTCTTTTTCTTTAAAGTTTCTCTGTGATTTTGTTTTCTCTTTCTATCCTATAGGTAAAATTCCCTCACTTCATGAAGAAGTACTGTAGCAAGCAGGCGATGAGGATGGAGAAGCCGGCGAACACACACACGATGAGCGCCGCGAAGCGCTCGTCGCTGGAGATCAGGCCGCCGCCTTTGCCCGTCTCAACGGCGCACGGCTCCCCCGTCGATGCCGTCTCCTGGCGACGCAGCGCGAACAAGGAGGAGGGGCTCAGCGGTCCGCAGAGTTCCTGGCACGTATCCTGGCAACGGCGGCAGGCGCCCACGCGGAAACGATAGTCTGTGTTGCCCTGGAGACCGGAAATTTGGAACATGCCTTCCTCTCCCTTAAAAACCTGCGAGGGGAGAAAGATGGAAAGTTTAACAAAATAAAAATAATAATAATAATAATTTGTTTTTAAAATTTTCATGCCTGAAAGTGATGTCAATGTTTCCCTTTATTGAACATGCTTAATATTTGCAACTGGCTGATTGTGTCCCTCCTCCAATGACATTTTAGCAGCACTCTCCTACTCAAGTGCTGCGTAGAGTTTTATCTGCTGCTGGTTATGGGAAGTAATTCATTTCTTGATTATCTGCATATTTTATTGGAATTCATTACTTTCTATTATCAAGGTGCAAAAGCTATACAAATAAACTTGAAAACCACTTCACAATAAAATGGAAACTGCTTGCACATTTGAGTGTAAAACCTGTCTGTGGAAATGTACTTGGGTAAGACAATGAACATTTGCTCGTTGTCGTCCATAACTCCAGAGACTGACTCATTATAATGCAATGACAGCGAAAGGACAAAGTATCACTTTTAATATCTTGTCTGGTCACCTTCTTGTTCATTTTGTAACTGAACTAGCACCACATGTATACCCGTTATATTCTGGAAAGTCAGTGGAATTGGCCTGCAGCTGTATGTACCTCTAGAAGCAGATGATCATTCCCAAATGATTTAATCAGACCCTTGCTGAGAATGTTACATGAATTTCCTGCTTCTAAATAATAATAAAAACAATGCAAATGCTGGCCATTGTTCCAGTTAGATCAGTTCTAAAAAAGGGTAGCCTTCTCTGCAGCTCTTCTCTGCAGCCTCTTCAGGGCGTATGCAAGACAGACTGTTAGCCCCTTGGGGCAAATGTGTGATATTGAGTTATATAAACAAAATTGACTCGACTCAAAATCAGTTTTTTGTATGTAAGAACATACAAAGAAAAATAAAAAATGTCAGACATAAATTAAGTTATTCTCCTTGCCTCCTCCTGTCTCAATGTTCAGAGGTGAAAAGATGGTAAGTAAGAGCTAAGTATCTCGCCCCCCCCTCTCAAAAAGGTTGACCTGTCTTTCCTGTTTTGTTTGGCATGGAAAATCTATAATATAAACTAAATGGAAGAATGTCTTCAAATGTCCCTGTTTGTAAATGTCATTCATGATTAAGACAAATATGTGTGTGTGTGTGTGTGTGTGCACTCTATTGTGAGACAAACATACAGAGAGGGAAACATACAAACATCTGAGAAGCAGCAGCACAAATTTGTATTGGCAGTTGATGTATATACAGTGTAATGAAATGAGCCAACACACATCACACATCCCCACATGGACACACACACACACACACACACACACACACACACACACACACACACACACACACACACAGCTGCGTTTTTTGTCCGCTCCTTCCCTCCAACCATTCAGTAATTCAATAACAGAGAGGAAAACGTTCCCGATGACAAATGTCTCTCTTTGTCTGCAGTCTACAAGTCTGCTCGTTTCTCCCACTCCCGGCCACCCAATCCCATTTTTACATGTTTTCTTTTTTATTTCTGTTTTTATTCTCATTAAAATCCTTCAGAATGCTCCATCTCTCGGGAAGAGATATGTGTGCGTTTCATTCTTCAATGTGCAAATTTGTGTCTCAGTGTGCGGGCGGCCGACTGCTCCGTAATGCCTCCCCAATCACAGCAAAGTGAATTTGTCTGCTCATCGGGGGGGATTAGAAAATATCCTCACTGTAGTAGTACACACTTCCACAACTTCAACAATGAGCTAAATTACTGACGCGTGTACTCTGGACTAGAGACACAGGCGCTTTCTGCACTATCCTCAAATGACCCGAGGTGTGTGTGTGTGTGTGTGTGTGTGTGTGTGTGTGTGTGTGTGTGTGTGTGTGAGAGAGACAAACCTGTTTGTATTCTGACTCGCGTCCCACCAGCACCTGGAGCACGTAGCTCACAGGATCTCCTCTCATTGGTGCGATGGTCTCCCATGTGATCTCACACATGTTCCCCTCCAGCTGGTGCACTCTGGGAGCTGTTGGAATAAATGCCACCGGGAACATGATTTCAAACACTTGACGGGATTTCATCGTGAGGGGAAAGTAAATACCATACAAACCAATTATTCAGACTTTCTGCAGTAATTTCTCACCAGCTATTTCAACTTAAAATACTTTATTTTGAATTGCTTCATACATGAAAATTGACTTTTGTATTTAAACCAAACTTAGCATTTGGTTTAGTGCACAGAAAGATCTGGGCATCAAATCCTAAACCACAGCCGCCCTAATTAATTAAGACTCGTGCTTCTTAGAATTTAATGATTCATATCAGCAGTGATTATTGCTGTCATGTTAACAGCCGTTTAAACAAAACTGAGCCACAACAAATACAATAGATTATTCTTGCACAATAACTATCTTTATGTCAATTTTGATAATAGTTTGGCGCAGCAATAATATCCTTGAGTGATAATGCCATTTTACACCAGACACGGCTGAATACGGCATACATTTTTTACTAAACTCTAACTTCATTAAGTTGTCTCAACTCCTGCTTTTGCTCTGGACACAAGGTGGTTTGCAGA
Organism: Cottus gobio; assembly: GCA_023566465.1. Taxonomy (NCBI): domain Eukaryota; kingdom Metazoa; phylum Chordata; class Actinopteri; order Perciformes; family Cottidae; genus Cottus; species Cottus gobio. Next base: position 8,914,320 of record CM042228.1, read on the forward strand.
CGGTGCAGACGCTCCACGCTAATGGTTTCGTAGAAGCTGTTTGGACCCCCGAGGCTGCTGCTTGCCCAGTAATGGATATGTCAATGCTGTGCAGCGCGTTCACAGCATCACAGTCAAACCCATAATACTTTCCGTTTGTATAACCCGTGAGGATGCTCCTCACTGAGATTATTGTCGGTATAATCAAGCCACAGTGTCTCAGTTTACAGCAAAGGCCACACGCTGGAGGCCATAATCAAGCGAGGCAGAGGTAAATATGTCAAACGGGAACTCAAGGATCGCCTTTTCTCGCCCTTTAAGTGTCGACACATTTGACCTGACACTTGGAAAGCTTTTTAAGTTCAATTAGAACAAATATAACACAACATACCCATAAGTCCTAAACGCTGTGCTAATAAGCACCTCACACTAAAAGACCAAATAACCTTATATTTCCTACTCATTCAGAACTGCAGGACTACCAACTCTGAAAAGCACACATTTGTCTATTTATGCATTAATATACACAAACAAAATAAGACCTACGTTAGCTTAATGTATTCTATTGCCGCCCTAAAACTGTAATCTTTGGATGTTATGCAACAGCTTGTAACCCTCCTGTGACTTCCTGTTGATAAAGTGCATTCTTTTGATTGGTTCCCAGCAATCAATTCACACAGTGCTCAAAGTCTTACCTCGCTGAGAAATTTCTTAAGTCTCATTTCTTTCAGTTTACAAAACTTTCATACACAAATTTACAATATAGCCGGTGCAACCTAATCCTGGAGTGCTGCAGAGACATCGTCCACGTAGCAACAAATACACACAAACCATAGGCTCCGTTTACCTTTGAGGGCAGGTGGTACAGACTTGGTGGTGCAGAAGGTGTGCGTGTTAGAGAAAGGACCCTCCCCCGCGTCGCTGATGGCCTGTATTCTGAAGATGTAGCTGCTCGACTCGGTCAACCGCTGGACCTTGTAGGTGTGGCTTGGACCGCGGTAGATCGTCACAAACCTGGACACACAGAGTAAGAAAGAGTCAGAAAGAGATGCAATGAATCCCAAAAAATCAAAAAAAAAGGAGGAATCTGTAAAAATGAAAAAAGACAAAAAGGGGGAGACGAACCTGGACCGGGTGGAAAATTAAGTCAAAGATAAAGGAGGTGAGGTGTGGGGTAAAGGTGAGAGGAAGGAGTGATGAACGCTATGAATAGATTAGAGGAAGGGAGAGATGGGTCGAGAGAGAAACCCCGGTTAAAAACCTGGATAACAAGAGCAGTGAGTGATGTGCCATCCATAATTGGATTGCACTCATCACCAAACTTGTTTTTTAAGGAGATGGATTCAGACCATGTTCAGGATCGGGTTGATGCATTTTACGAGGGTTTCAATGACTCATCGCAGCGGGCATTACCAGTTAACAGCCCAAACCGTTATATATACACATCTATATATCACAGTTTTGTTGTTACTTCTTTTGTTGAGACCTTGAAAAGAAACAAGGATGCTAGTGGGAAGAGAGGAGAATGCGTCGCAAACAAAGATAGCCGTGATTTATAAACGCACAGGATGAATACCGACAGGCCAAAGTCACAAATCTAATGAACACCAGGACCAAAAAAAAGCTTTCCGGCTGGCGAGATGAACAGATTGACGAACTGAAAGAGAGATAAGTGAGGGAATCAAGGACTCCGAATAGAAATGGGTTGAAAAAGTGGTTATTTATCTCTGCGATCAGCCTTTTTCAGCACAGTAAGGTAAAAGTCTGTGCGACGAACGGTTATGGGAGAGAAGAGAGCGAGAGAGTAGAGAGAGGGCGAGGGAGAGAGAGAGACAGAGCCAGAGAGGGAGAGAGAGGGAGGGATGGAGAGACGGAATGAGAGCGAAAGGTGGCGGGCAAGTGAGAAGAGGAAGGAGTGATGGAGGGAGAAAGTCAGAAGAGGGTGTGCAGGAGAGGAGAAATAAAGGACAATGGAAAGCGAGGTGACTAATTATAAAGCTGAAATGATGATGGATCTGATGGGAGAGGAGGGAGGAGGGAGAGTTAGAGTGAGAGGTAAAGGAGATATGAGAGAGGTCACGGTTTAGAGGCGGACTATAACTCCAGATGAGCTCTTTATGGAGCTTCAACCAGCGAGAAGTGAAGCGCCTCGCTGGTTGATATACGATGTTGTTGTTAATCCTTTGCCTCACTGTCTCAGCGCCCGCAGAATGAACGCGAGTCCCAGTCGCTCCTCGTCCTCCCTCTGGAGACACCAACTACCACACGGCCATAAATGCTCAATTCTTAGATAAAAAACAGTAAATATTTCCACTCCAAGTTTCCACCATCAAAACAATTAAAAGGAGTTTGAAGCTTAAAAGATCGTCGCCATCCCTTTTTTCCGCCCTTGTAATTCACAGGGAGGCCTATATTGTCCCGATATCATAAAATACAATTTGATCCATTTGCATGCCAAACGTGTGTATTGTGCTGGAACTGTGACCCAGACGTCTTAAAACCCAACTTTGATCGTCCTTCATCATTCATCACATTCATTCAGGCAGAACATTATCAAACACCTTTGAAAAGCAGGTGCAACCTTGAAAGACTCCCAGTATATACAGCAAACAAAAAAACAACTTAAATAAGCGTTTAGCTATACATGGGAAGTGAACCAATAACTTTATCAACTTATCATTCAGTCGTAACAGAAAATGCATGCCTCTAGGCGTGTAGGTGTCCTTCATGTTAGATCATTGACACTTTTGCACACAAAGAAAGTTTACATGTGTTATCAGTTTCAAAGCAGTAAAAACAATTCAGCATTGCCTTATATGGATGCATCATGCATGGCTACTTATTGATAAGTTTGCATGGATTCAGAGAAGGAGAAGTGCTTGCTGGCTGCAAGGAAAAAACGATGGTTGTAAATAAAGAAATAATTGATGGGAAACGAGGATGAAGGGATGAAGGGATGACAAATGACGAAGATGGACGAACAAGTAAACAAATGGCTGAGAAATAGACGGATGGGCGGCTCATTCTTATGAATGACAGCGACTGAACCGGAGCTCTTAATGCTTCAACATCGCATTCAAATATGATGTCAGAAGGTTGAAAGCCTTCTTCGTATACGGCTTGGGTTGCCATGGCGCCCTTACATTACCAGAAAAAACCCGGCCAGAAGGTATTTTGAAATCAAAGAAACTTTAAAGCTTAAAGCTATTTTTTATATGTTTTTTAAGGGCAACAATAGAGCGGGAAAAATGAGGATGGGGTGGAATACAAAATAAAAGCCATGAGTGAGGGTGGACAGAACATAAGCAACAAGTCTGCATGCTGGGAGATAAGAGTGGACGAACGAGGGAGGAAGAGGGGCGGAGAGGGAGGACGGGATTCAATATGGAGAACCTGAGAAAACGACTTTGATTATCATCTCACACCCACAAAGACGAGGCCGGGTGGGCAGGAGAAAAACAAAAAGAGGGCGAAAGATGAGGTGGGAGAGATAAAATGATTTCTCTAGAGATCCTCCAGAGGTGGAGTCACCATTCTAACAATAAAATTGAGATGAATAAATATGAGAGCGAGAAAGAGAGCGCGAGAGAGAGGACGGTCAATGTCAAAAATATTATTATGTCTGATTATAAACAGTAATGCTATTTGGTCAAACAAGAATGACACTGATGGGATTTATCGGCCCCAATGTGAAATTATATTTGCAGAAATTGCAGTCGGCTATTCAATATGTTTGTTTGCAGAGCAATTTAAAGATTTGATCCTTTGCCTTTTTATTTATTTTGTATTTTTTAAATGACCTCGCAATCTCCCGTGATACATTATGATTAGGCTATGAAGCAGCTGGTTGCCATGACAATTTCTTTCAATGATAAAAATAAAAAAAACTTCTTGCTAATTATTGCTATTAAAATGGGATGAGAAAGCAAAACAAGCTGTAAACCAGCTCACTCCATTCCGCTAATGCAGCCGCTAATGCAGCCGCTAGTACACCTGAACGCCACGCCACCACCACCAGGAGCTGCAAGGGATGAATGTGAAGCAAAGGCAATTAAGTTTAATATGTCAGGAAAAATAGCTTATTGACAGTTTCATCAGGGCGAAGAATAGGAAGAGGAGAGAGAAACATAAAATGTGTGTTTTTGGGGCTGTGTGGAGATGATTTTTTTATCTTTTATACCAACCGAATGACCGCAGTTCTGTCACGTATACATTTTGAAGTGTGGGTCTAAACAAATGCTAAGCATTCATCAAGGCCTGCTTTCCTTCATGTATAGAAGTGATGCTTTTCACAACGAGTTCGACCAACCGGATGCTCTTTGATGTTTTCAGAGAATCAGGACAGAAATAGAGGCGGCCGAGCCTCACCGGTGCTGCCCTCAATCTCTGGAAGAGTTACTCTTCATGCGAGAGCCGCTCAGACCCGGGAAGCCTTTCAGACTGCTAAAGACCCGCCTCCTGTCACATCGACTTCATCCTCTATTCTTTAATTTCTATAATGTTTATTGTTTTCCTGTATTCTTATTTTGGTATTTTGATGCTATTCGGCACCTTGGTTAAGTGGTGGTTGTTTTAAATGTTCTATAACAATGTATTTTGACCTTTGACCAATTATTATAATCAATATCATAAAATGTGTCTTTTTAAATTTGTATTTAAAACAAACATCATGTAACCATCAGCTTTTCGAAATACAACCGTAAAAAGCAGTTACTCTTGCATTTGAATGTATAAGATACTTTTAGGTGAAGGGAATATTCCGGATCATTTCAAGACCTACTTCAAAGTCAATTCATAGATTCACTCAACCCGTCAATCTTCTCAACTTCATCCTCCTAAATTACTGACTAGCAGAGGTCAATTTTCTATAAGATTTAGAGGAACCAAATTATGGAATGACTTTTCCCACCTAACAAAGAAATGTCCCTCTTTAACCTTTACTGTTCATAATTTGGTGTGTGCATGTGTATATATATATATATATATATATGCTTCTATTATATTGTTATATATATATATATATATATCGACTCAACATACGTACAGAAATGTGGAAAAACATCATTCTGAAAGAACCACCAGATGTAATTTGCTCCTTCATGAATCAACCTTTCGTAAAAGTCTGTCAGAGAGCAGGGAGGGGCACACGTGGACTCCAAAAGAAATGAAGTCCAACTTGCCAGATCAATAATACATTTAAAACGTGGAACACAAACAACATTTGCTCTGAGCGGCTTTTATCATTAAATTCATACCGTTTTCAGTGTCATTTAGTTTACACAGAACAGAGAAAACTATTTAATGCACAGAAGGAAGTTTGACATAAATGTATTATTGTTTTGATAAATACTTCAAGCACGCAAGGAGTTTATAAATAGGATGGACAACATGCTGTTGTTTCCATGATGAGCATAAAGAAAAGGAGTGTATCATGAAAACTGGACTGACTGGATAACTAATACATCATCGCCTGTTTTAACCTGTGTACGTGAAGCATCAAATATAAAGTACTATACAAATGATACAATCAGTAGAAAGAACAATTTACAGCAAATGCCGGGATGTTTCTTTTAAAACACCATCAATCTAAATATGGTGCATGCAGACATGCACCATAAGTGTGTGCACGCACCATATGTGTGTGCACACACCATAAGTGTGCACGCGGAAACACATGCTGCCCAGCATACTGCTATAATCTGCTGTGCCAAAGTAAATACAACTCTAAACTGTGGAAGCTGTGATCATTTGGCAGGGAGTGTGTACATGGCATGTCTCTGTGTGTGTGTATGTGTGTGTGTGCGTTTATATTCAGACACTGATAGGTGGCCAGCCAGAATGGTAGAGGGCTCAAGGGAGGAAGGGAGAGGGGTGGGGGAGTGTAGGGGGGGTATGATCTGAAAGGTGGGCAGACGGGCATGGGTTAGGGCTCTTCACTGCTTTTGAGTTTGATGGGTTTCCTTCTTCTTTGTCCATCCCTTGTCTTATTCCATTAAAATCCTCTTTGTTTTTTCTGCTTGAATGCATAAAAGATTCTGCCCTCCTTTCTGATTATCTTTCACTCCCCATCAGCGATTAAGTTTGGCCACTTCTCCTTCCCCTATTCTCCTTCTCCCCGGACCGTCTCCCTGCTCTCTCTTTGACACACCTGTCTCATGAGTGAGTTAAATAAAGGCTTGATTGTTGGAGGCTGCATCCAGCTGGCTCCAGATGCCTTCAACGTGACTAGTCACTGGTACATCTGGTTACTGCATACACGGGAGAAAACACACACACACACGCGCGTGCACACACTCACGCACACACTCACGCGCACACGCACTTCTAACAAGGCATTCATGCACAAAAGCTCCCCTCATCTTCTCTCAAGCTGCTCATGTTCGGTCCGTCTTGTGTTTGTGTGTAGTATTGACCTTCTGGGTCCCTATTTGCTGTATTGACCAGCTGTGGGTAATGCGGTCTGTGCGGTTTACGGAGCACTTCCTCACAATCACTCTCTCAATCCCCACTCGTGTAGCTGAAACTCTATGCATGAAATAGCCACTTATTTTGGGTCTTGCTGTTCTAAACGTAAGCATCCCACGCCTCGTTCACACGACACGACTTCAGCTCTGGTTTTCCACTTGCAGAGAGTTTTTGGTCCCAGATCATGAGCAGATGGGCTCAAGCTCCGTGTATGAACCGCACTGACTCTAAAAGCCGTGCGCTTTGACGTTGGCTTCAGGTGACAGGAAGTAAACATGTGCCAAAGACTTTTAAGCAAGACGAGTGAGCGTGAACAAAATGTATGATTCTTTCTTTAATACAGACATGTAGGCTTTGATTGTGTATCATGACGTGTATGTGCAAATTCATATGCTTTGGATGTTTTTTTTACTTTTCTTTACGTGGTCCAGACTCCAGAACACACAACGATGGACCTCTTCTTGGTCTACAGAACGAGGTAAACAATGCACGGATTAGCGTGTGTGCACTCCACCTGTGGTTCTTGTCCTCCATCTGTAGCGTGTAGACCATGTCATCGGCGATCAGGGCTCGGGTGTGCGTGTTGCTGGCGTTTTCCCCCCACTTCAGCTTCAGGCTCTGAGGGCCGGCCGCTGAGCACTCCAGAGGGGGCGGGGCCGGCGGCAGGGGGCGTGTACTCGCCAGCAGGGGTGGACTCAAGGGACTGGATCCGATGTCATTCACCGCCTGGATATGTACACTGCAAGACAGATTGCGAATTGTTTGTTATAGAACCTTACTATAAAAAAAAATTATAATAATAATAATTGAGATAAAAGGGACATTTTATCGATCGGAAATGGTGTAAGTGCACATCCACGTATATATAGGCTACTACAAAACCATGAGTGTGCTCTTAGTGTGTTCATCTAATGGTGGTGCAGTTATTTTCAGTGAAGAGGCGCATCTCGCTAGTCAGCGTTGACCTCTGGTGCGTCTGTGATCACCTTCCCCACCACCATGTGATTTCCTCCCCAGCACCATTCCCCCATTACAAGTCAATGTACTCTCCAGGTTGTGACTTAAATATGTCTGGACTTGTTAGCCCATTTTTTTCCTTCAGCCAGAGAGTATAGTCGTGAGCATGAAAAAGAAGAAAAAAGCAATCACTGCTGCAGAGGGTTTTACAAGATTTAGAAAGCTATTTTTTTTTCTACAGCTTGATCCATGTTCCCAAAAAGCCAATCTGGAGAAAGCCTACAGTGAAAATTCAGTGTGTATTTTTTTTTTTGTACTGTATACCCAAATCATATGAAAGTCTAACATGCACATACACACACAAGGACACACAGATCTACTACTAATTAAAATGCACCTCCAGAAATAGATTTTTGTTTTTTTCAAACCCCTCTTGCTGCCTTTCTTCTGGGAATCCCCCTCCCCTTCCCACCCCTTTTCTGCTAATGTCTGACCAGCTGATTAGCATCCATATCAGTGGCTCTCGGCTAGAGAGCATCTCGCGTCTGGCATTTAATTGCAGATTCTCTGTAACTGTAACCTTTCATTGTAATTCATGCGGCTGAGTAGGAAAGGGCAACTCTCCTTCCATTCGCCGGGTAATTAAGCTTTTAGTTAAAAGACGGCGAGGGACTAGAACGTCAGATGAAGGATCTGCGCTTTTTTCATGATGAGGGATCACATTACATATCATAGTTCGGAACAGATAGCATTTTTTGTTTCATCGTGAAATGACGGAAACGATGAACAAAAGGTGGAGCATCAGCGGTCACAATAGAACCGTAAGGCTTGACGTAAACATGTCTGAACTCCCTAACTAGTCACTCAGCGTACGCTCGAGTTAATGACAGAGAGCCAAGTGCCTTCCTGCAAATACATTTAATGACAAGTCTCCTTTAAATATGTTAGAAATTGGCATTTTGTGGTTGTCGGAGTACACTTTCAACCTTTGTGAAAATCTGGACTCTGTGACTGTGTGGCAATTATCTTGTAAGAGCGTCTCTGCTTTCACTGTTAGTAATGGATTGCAACGGTGCTGAGCGAAGGTGCATACGGATGGCAGTGAAATGTTGCATTTAAAAATTAAATTTAAAAAAGCCATTACTGAAACAAATTAAACTGCTGCCAGTTATGTTATTTTAACTAAGTACATTCTGCATACTTGTTGGAGCCCTAAAGGTTATGAAGTGTTCAGTGAAAAAATGAAATGTAAAACTAAATAATTTTCTAGGCGGTATTTCTTTTTACAACATAACTATATCAAAATTACTATTTTTCTCTTGAACGTACAACTGGTGTTATTAAGGACAGTTGTTGCTCGTAAAGACAGAGGATAGGAAACATAGGTCAACAATAAGACATTTAAACCTCCACACAGCCCCCCTCCAACACAGTAAACAACATTTGACGCAGTCCTTTCCAGAGATACAAACGCTAAATTAAACACAAATAATATTATCGAGCACCCCGCGCTGCTGTAAACAACCAGAATCACCGTCAATGCCACAGGAAGGCTCTCATGAGCGCGGCCGTTACGCAACAGAGGGGAGTGACAAAAACAACCTCAGAATGAAAACAATGGTGTGTGATTTCTCTGCCTCTTCACGTGTCACCCTAACCCCCCCCACCCCCTCCCACACCCTCGAACACACTACACAGCTGCATGCACAAACACATTAGTCCATTTTTGTAATATTTACTGTTGCCTGAGTGAAACAAGGGCCGACATCGCTGCTAAAACAGCATGCAAGCTATAGCTGCTATTCACAACAACTGCCTCCTGTGCACCCGCTGTGTAGGGAGCCGGAGACAAAGTAAACAAGCTTGCTCTGTAGTGCACATGCCAGGTCCATGCTGTCTGATGGCGGATGTGTGATCAGAAGAAGAAGACACGAGTCCATGTCGAAATGTCAACCCGTGATTTGCTGATTCGTCATCAATACAAATCTAATTTTGCATCCAATAAAAACATCCGTGTGCATGTGCCTCGCCTCAGTACCTGTATTCGCTGTCTGGCTGCAGGCCGGCGACGAGGTGACTGGTCCCCGATTCCACGGTGATGGTTTGGTCGTCCACGGTGATGACGTAGGAGGTGATTTCCGCCCCGTTGCTGTTTGGCTCGTCCCACTTCAGGAGGAGGCAGGTAGACGGGGAGTGACCCGACTCCGAGGAGGTCTGGAGGTCCAGGAGGGCGAGGGAGGAGACCGGGTCGGGATTCGTCGCCGGGGTCCGGAAACTCACCTGCTCGCTGTACGGACCAGCGCCTGCCTGATTCACCGCCTGAGATGGAGGCAAAAATAAATAAATAACGGAGAGTCACGGCGAGGGCCATGAAGGAGACAGAAAAGACGTGAAGTGAGGGACAAAAAGAAGAGAGGATGAGTGGAGATACAAAAAAGCAAGACAGATATATGAAGGTTAAAGGAGTGACACAGACAAAGAGCAAGACCAAATAACAGAGGGTAAAAACAGACATCAAGAAGGGAACAAGAAGAAGAAACCGGAGGGAGATGAATTCAAATTAGTTGTAAAAGCACATTAGTATTTTTTTTTTGTACTGTTTTTACACATTTATATTCACCTCAAGTAGCTTCTAGTAAATGTCCTTCAATCGCGTTGGAGTTGTAATAGTCTACTTCAATGCCCCCTAAACTCAGCGCGGAGCAAACCGAGACGAATACAGCAGCTTTGTAAAAGCACAGCCGGCGGATTTTCAAAGCTTTTTTTTTTATTATATAACTTTAACAATACATGTTAAAAATATTTTAATTTGCAAACTAAATGTGCACTGTGGCCGATAAATGTAACAGGCAAGACAGAGTGATGGATTTATTGTAATGGTCAAAAAATAAATAAAAAATACAGCACTTCCAAGACCACTTGGAGACCACTTATTTATTTTTTGAAAATGTACTAAAGCCACTTTCCAAGAACAGCTCAGCTACATTAATGTGAGTGCACATCAAGGAGTAGAGGACGCGATTTGCAGTTTACGGTGTGTACTTCAAAAAAAGTCGGGATTTACGACTTGGCCGTAAACTACTGACACAGTAAAGACACACATTAGTAGTTCTTCTGATTCATCTTCACGTGTGAAACATCAAAGAAATGTGAGGAACTTTTTTTTTTTATCTCCCTCATCTTGTGTGAGTGTCTGGTGCGTTCAAGTGTTCTCATAAAAACAAGTGCATGTCTAGCTATGTAGATTTACAGTGACACTGTGACGCGAGGAGTCACAGAGAGTTCAACCCAGTCCGTGCTCTTTGTGTGGTTTGTTCTTGCAATCCTCTTAAGGAGGCACATCTGTACTTTCATTACACATATGAACACACATGTGTACAGACGTACACAAAGACAAATCACACAAACAAACGCATTGATTACGACATTAGGATGACCTTGTTCTCTCCTCGAAACTATAAGTGGGCCCATAAAAACATGAGTCATAAACCATGCTGTCAATGGATTCATAGCTTCAGAGGGTACATCAGGGGGGAGACAGAGAGACACCGACAGTCACAGTGTGTGTGTGTGTGTGTGTGTGTGTGTGTGTGTGTGATAAAAAGAACAATTATCTATGCATCAATACACTAAATCATCATCAACCTTTCACTGGTCTTTGTCTGTGTGTTTTTCTGCCTCCGCTGACATTTGAATTGTTTGCATTTGTCTGCGTCCTGACTGAGTCTCTGACATGCAGCTGTGTTCACATGCATGTTAGATATGTACAGTATAGATGTCTGTGTTCTAGTCCTGCAGGGTTGATGTGCTTTCTTATTTCATGCAAGCAAACTTCCCTATGTGCTAATAATGTGATAATTTACTCAATAGTTAATTAATGATAATACCTCTATTGTCACTAAAGTGACAAACAGTGATGGCCTTACATCCCATCGGCTGCCAATACTTTGATGGCTGGTGTGTGTGCTCTCTGCAGGAAGGTGACTGAAGCTGGAGACAAAGAACTTCAACAGCGGGACACATCTCCCGGTCTAGCGGATCGTGTGACTGCAACATCTCACATTAACTAGTTCAACTTTTATTCATACCGCATCAATTTAAAACGATAAGGTGTATCAGCAACGTACAAAATTGGTCGTAATAGTGACCTTTTCCTAAAATACTGCTGGCTCTGATGCCTACAGTGCACCGTTGGGGTATCAATTGACAATTATTGCCTTCAGTGTGTCTGGAACTTCAGAGTACTTTTAATTATTACCCACATGCAGGTCCTGAGTGCACGTGTGTGCGTGTTACCTGTAGCCTGCAGCAGAACTCGGTGGCGGGCGTCAGGTCAGACAGCTCACACTGTGTGGCAGCGCCACAGTAGATGAGCTCCATGGGTTCGTCTTCCCTCGCCCACTCCAGACGATACTCGGAGATGTCTGTGCCCGAACCCTCAGGACTCTGCAACACAGACACACACAGACACGCTGAGCTCAGGGGAATTCACACCCCCCCCCCACCCCCCAAAAGAAAAGGTACTGCCGTAAATAAAGTGCCCCATTAAAGCAGGCCTGAGGGGTAATAAGGGATATATTACTTAGAGATTGGCTTTATTCAATTTAACACCGGAGACTTTCTTTCAAAGTGGATGCATCATCCAGCACGAGTTGGATTTCTGCAAACAACAGTCTCCTGAGTCTACTTGTCCACAACAGCCCAGCAGGCAGACACATTTAAAGAAGAAGTAGTTTTTTAGGTCAGTAGACAGAGAAAAATAGGAAGTTGGACCTTTTTCAGACAGCTTTGGTAAATGTGGCTTCTGTCTCCTTCCGTCTTATGTCTTGTGCTTTCTGTACTCAATAAACTGATTCTTTCATTTGATAAATACTGTGTGTGTGTGTGTATGTCTCACCTCCCAGTTGAGCGTTACGCAGGTGTTACTGGTGAGAGTGACGAGTGGCGCCCCGCACTGGCCAGGAGGGCCCGCTGCAGTCGTCACTTCTGTCGGCTCAGAGTAAGCTCCGAACTAAGAGAGAGGAAGAGACACCAAGTTCAGGATGAGACACGTGTGTGGCCTGACCCAGACGGGGGGGGGGGGGGGGGGAGGGGGGGGCAGCATCTCACACTGGGTGGCCTGATTATGTGTGAACATGTCAGTGCTGTTTTTTTTTTTTTTTGGTGCCCTCTGCGTATTCCACAGATTTTTCTGTGTGTGTGCTGAGTGTTTGTGTCTGCGCTCAATCAGCAAATCTGAGTGCTAGTTTGCTGTTGAGTGTGTGGACGATCAGATAGCTTTTAGTCTGTCTGGGAAACTCTGCCCGAAAAGATACTGACCCTATCACTTTAAAAAAAGTTTTTAAAGAATTCGGTGAACCAAATGTTGACACTGCTGCTGCTCACATTACCACAGCGTGTAGCCCATTGCCTGTGGTGAAGCAAGGTGGTTGCTTCACAAAAATAAATCATGAAGTTGTGTTTTTTCTTGGTAAAGTATAAATAATGTTTCTCAAAAATTGGGATTTCTTTCACCACGTTTATCCCAGAGAATATCAGAGTTATCAGAATAGTTGTTTTCAGAATGTTACCCACCACGCCCCTGCCCCACCCCCACGGCTGACTAATTTATTTGTATTTTTTCTTTTGTATTCTGCCGTGTGTGCGTCAGACTTTCTCACCCCGGCCTCGTTGGCAGCCCGCAGCAGGAAGCTGTACGTGGCACCGGGCAGCAGACTACCCACAGTGCACTGCAGCTCCGACCCGTGGTAAACCTCTGCTGGCTCGGTGTCCACCTCACTCATCTCCAGACTGAACACACACTCCTCGCATACTCCTTCGGAGACAGGGGCTTCTACAAGGGAGAGGGAGAGGGAGAGAGACACGAGTGATAAGATGTCTTTTACACGTGAACTTTCTTCAATGTTATGCTTGACATATATTAACAGATCAGTTCACCGGGGGCTTTTTTTTTTTTAATCCACTCATCTATTCTCTCCTCCACCAGCTATCCACTCTGGTTGCAGTATGGTGAAAGTAATGAATGATGGAGACGGTGGGGAACACCCTCCGATACATCATGTCTGACCTTCAACTGGAAATGGTAATTGCAACAGCGCTGCCTGAGAGTGAGCTGATCAGTGCCGTGCACGAATAAACTGGTTAAAACAAAAACATCAGGCTGGGAAACTTTTTCCTGCCAACAGATAACAGGACTAATCTGCAATAATGGGCCGACATTAGAAGAGGGTTAATCAGGCTGAAACATGGTGGACTGAGGTTAAATTAGAGTTGTTCGGGGAAACATTTCAAGCTGCCAGAGGGCGATTATTTAGCTGCCGAACATAAAACAATTCAAATACATTCTGGTAAACAAACCTCAAACACAGTGTGTGTGTCTGTGTGTGTATGTCACTCACCCCATTCTAACTGCACTTCCTTGTGTTTGGCTTTACCCACAATCCTTGGTGGCGGGCAGGGACCCGGTGGGACGCTTAATGTACGGACCAGGACACTAACGGTGCACTTCAGGAGCAGCGATAAACACAGGAAATCAAAACAAAAGAGAAGGAAATACAGTTAATGATCTGTTTGAATACTGAGTGGCAGATATGTAAATTATAGTTATCTATAAATAACAATTACGTGCAGGATGTTGATTTTCCCACATTTTCCCACCCTCCTAACACAAATTAAAAATGTACCAGGTTACTAATGGTTGTTTTTGCCTGTGGGAAAATGTGTGTGTGTGTGTGTGTGTGTGTGTGTGTGTGTGTGTGTGTGTGTGTGTGTGTGTGTGTGCGTGTGTGTGTCTTACCGGGCTGTGTCCTCCGGTGGTGATGCTACACACACGTAGGCGGTAGAAGGTCCCGGGTGTCAGGCGCTCACACACACATTCTGTTGCTGGACCACTGTACGCTACCTCCCATTGGCTCGCTGCACACACACACAAAACAACTGAATTACACAACCGATCACATACATACCCAGAATCCCTTGCTGTTTCACATGATGTATGCTGCAGACAATGGAATTAGTAACTGCACACATTATTGTTCTGCTGCTGGAACCTTGAGAAAGTGAAAGGTATTATTCCTGCTGTAAAGGAGCAAATGCAGGTCCTGTTTATACCTGTTTGTATATACAGCACAGAAAGCAATTTCGTAGCAGAAGGGGAACGCATTGTGAGTTATGTCATGCATACGCTCAAGTTATTTACATACAGTGTTGACGGTTAACTTAAAAGTGCAGCATATGAAGAGGATGGTGTTCAGTGATGCAAGAGATTATTCAGACATGGTTTCAGAGCCGTAACGCTACACACTTAATAGTGTGTGTGTGTGTGTGTGTGAGACTCACAGCAAACACAATGAGACAAGCTCACCGGCGCTGCAACTTAGTGAGAGGTGAGAAGAACAGTATACAATAAACAGAAGAGAGAACAGGGGGAAATGTTCCACTGAGCATGTCGGATGTTTAAAAGCCCTGAAAAACCGATGTGATGCATTTTTTTGATGAATGAAAACTTCAGCTGTTTGTCTGCTCTTCTGAACTTTTGCTTTTCTTTTTGCTTATTGAGTCACGGGAGGATCGGCGGCTCCTCCGGTGTCCCCGTGTCGAGAAGGACGTATTCTTTGATACTCTGATAACACTGCTCTTCAATAAACAACCAACTTATATAATTGAATGAATACAGATGCGAGACTAAATGCCTCTTTTCCTCGCTGAAGAAACCAGAGAACATTTGGTTCTGGTGCAAATTCGGTAAATTGACGCTAACAAAAGAGTGAAATATGGACGCTGTACTCCTCAGGAGATTAAGTGAGAGAAATGGGTGAACGAGCACAGGGCGGAGAGGACAGACGGAACATTTTAAAACATTGTTTTATTTAAGATGATGTGGTGAAAAAGCACTTAAATCAGCTGCATGTGTGGCATGGATGAATGGAGACGGACGCACAGACAGGTGGATGTAAATCGTACCTTCAGAGCCTCCCTCGGAGATCTCCAGCAGGTACGTGAGAGCCTCAGAGCCCCCGTTGTCCTGGGGAGGATCTGTCGAGGAATAGATCATTTTCGTTTGGGTTCATGCCTTCATGCATTAAACATCAATAATACATCTCACATTTTCAACGTGGCTTTTATGGATTGAGGAAAATGTTTAAAAATCACACAAAAGAAAATGGCACGGTATCAGCAAAACAAATGTTAAGTCATTGATTTTTCCATCCTTGAAGATATTATTCAGTAACTCATAAACTGATAGGGGCAGATGTTTCGTCTCTCAGCCAAACAAAAATCATAATTCTCTGAGCACACTTATCAAACTGCTGCCAAAGGTTTCAGTAGCAAGGGACCTGCAAAGAAAATTGTTCTACTTTCTATAATTTCATATTCTATTCTGTACATGGACCATTTAAAGATACTTTAAGGACACCATGATGATAATTGTAAAATAATTGGGGATTCTATTGGGGATGTTTATTCTGAGATTATAGCTAAATCAGCGCTGATGGACACATCTCATACTTATTGTATCAACACTGCTGCCATGATAACAGTTAGGAACACCCAAGGGTGCAACTGTTTGAATAAATACGCAAAAGTAATAATAATAAATGCACACACACAGGGATGCAGTGCAGCTATATCACTGTGGACTGGTCAAGCAGCACGTTGATGCACTAAAATGTGATGCGTTTCTCGCCTTTAGAGTCAGATCAATAATCTGAAGGGTGACGGAGAGACATGCGGCACAATCTGTGCCATGTTTAAAACATTTGAGAAAGGGCAGGATGCCCCGACTGCGGCACTAACGCAGAGCAGATGGATGATGGCAGACAATGATGGCTTTTTACGGCCGCTCCGGTACCTCGGATACATAATGCATGAATGCCCCCGGAGGCAGCCGTTTATCAGCGCTATCCCACCTGAATGACTACTTTGTTCTGTAATATACTCTGCTAGGTGGTCTTTGTAGTATTTTTGAGTCGATCGCCATTGGGAAAAATAAAAAAAACCTGTCCCTTCGAACACTTTCACCATTTTATAGGACTACACCAAAGGGCCGATTCACAAAGAATGGATTGTGACCGCTGATCGCTCCGACACTGGCAATCGCTATCTGCCCGGCCTCAATGTCCAATTCACAAAAGATTTAGTTTCTCCTAATGATATAACAGCGCAAACACAGCTATTAAGTTCTGCGGCAGAGAACAATTTAACCTTCTTTTCTTTCCTGAATAATCAGGATCTGAAATTGTCCATGTGAAAAAGTATAAATGCCCTCTTTGCACCAAGAACAATGGATAAGACGGCAGACTGCAGGGCTACATTGTGTCCATCTTATTCCAATACTAAGGTCAGAAAATGATGAAGCCTTGGCTTTCTTGTTTGTTCTTTATACTAACGGACTAAAAGCACATTGTGTTTTGTATTATTATTAGTATCTCAGCAACCTACCAAGAGACAACAACACGTTGTTGGGTGGTTAAAACTATTAAAACAAGTTAAAACTCCACATTTTAATTGTGACTCGTTGGGTGTTTCCACTTGCACGTGTGTGCATTACAGAATGTGCAACGTATCACTAGCGCGTGAGTGTGAGTGTGTGCATCTTTACCCCATGTGACGGTAAATCCGTAGGGTGTCGCCACAGTGACACAGGGTGTGGATGGAGGGCCCGGTTTGTCTGGATTGGTGGTGCAGACCAACACTTCACTGGGACTGCTCTTTCCCTCAATGTTTGATGCTATGAGCTGCAGGTGAGGAAGGAGAGGAGGGCAGAAGGAGAAATGGAGGACAGGGTAAAAGAAAAGAGGACACAGAATACGAAAAGATGGTGTGTGTAACACAATTAATAGAAGCTATTACTCTTTGGTACTTCAACTGTGCTCATCCACCTCACATCAGAGTGTGTGTGTGTGTGTGGTGTTGTTTGAGATGATTGCACCATAATACGGAGTTGATAACAAGACGCGCACAGGAGTGCCCACTTTAATAACAACGCAAAACCCACTTAGAGAGATCTACTGTCGGTACATTTTGTTTCACAATGTCCTCACATTATGAACCACTACGACGGCTTTTAGTTCAGCCGGGCCGTGTTCCCTTCCCGCTAAATTGATGGTGAATTGCCTTCTTTTATTATTGATTATATTGCATATTGTATCCTTTTGGCGGTTAAAATGCTGTTTTCCTTCCTAGATTGATGGATGCTGTCTGACCACCTGACCTGGATAGGTTTGTATCCTTTGAAACATGCGGAAAAAGAACATTACTGACTGCAAATAGATCAAGAAAAAAAAAGATTAAGATTAATAGGCAGCTCTACTCTAAAGTAGGCACGGCGCCAGGATTTAAATGTTTGGATAGGCCAACCTAATTTTAGCTGAGCCTTTTAATTAACAGAAGTTAATAGTGTTTTTCTTCCTTTGATGGTTTCAACTGGTACTCTCCCTGAAACAGATATGACATTTTCTGATAATCCACACGCACGCTTAGAAGCAACACACAGGACCGCCCTGGGAGTCGCAGGTACAATACCAGCTGTGGGACCCCTCTGTCATACCCCTCTCCTTTGTTTCCAGCCTAACTCTTCACATTCATCTTTCTAATAAAAAGAAAAAAGGAATAACAATAATAGAAAATATGTCATCACTTACCCTGAATTTATACTGTGTGCTCCTCTTCAGGCCTTGTACAGTACAGGTCAAGTTTTCTCCAGTGTACTTTGGATGAAAGTCTATTCCCTGTGTGCAATAGAGATACAGATACAGTCAGAGGTCTGTGTGGGTGTGTGTACATTTTTGATAATTTATGGATTAAATGCTGACTATTTGAATAATATATCCACGCGCTTGTGAAGGGGTGAAGGAATGTATCTGAGCATTTGGTGCAATTCCCTTTTTTACGTGCTCAATCATAAGCACACAGTATGGTGTGTGTTTCTGTGTCTATGCTCGGATATTATAGGAATTATTGCTCTGTGAATCTGATCTTCATTTCCCCAAACTATTTTGCAAAGGAGGGATGTACAAAATAAAGTGAATTGAATTTAATGTATTATGCCAGCACTTTTTCATTGCTTCCTGGTGGAAATATTGAATTCTCCCTACTCTCTTTTTGTGAGCTTCACACAACTGACAGCACAGAGCTCAATCAAATTTATTGTTGTTGGACAAAAACACCTGTACCACCAACCTAAACTTAATAAATATGTTTTAAATTGAATATGGGTGTTCACAATGTGTGTGATACTCACGCTGTTGTCCTCCTGGATCTCGAGTGTGTATTTGAGCTGCTCCTCGCTCGGACTGCCCTCGGGACGCCCCCACTCCAGTGTCACCCAGGAAACCCCCGCCCTGACCAGACGCGGTGCCAGCGGCAGAGCAGGCAGGGTGCCCATGGTGTAAAACACCACCTCTGTGCTGAAGCCACTGCACAAAACACATTCACAGTACATTCAATGCTTTTGTTTTTTGTACAGCTAAAGCAAATGATTCACTTTGTGGATTAAAAAGGGCGATGCACGAGGGAAATCAGTGCAGGGAGTGCAGGGGTACGTGAAGGGTTGCAGGTGAGAATAGGAGCGTGGGGAAATCCCAGTGGAGATAGTAAGAGGGAAAAGGATAAAGAGCAGCCGTGACATGGGGAAAAAAGGATATATTCATGTCAGGAGCCAGATGGAAAAGACAGAAAGAGGGAGAGGCCCAATTTGAGAGGTACAGGAGGGAAAGCATTTCAATGTATGACCAGCAGCAGGGGTCGGGAGAGGTCAGATTTCTTTTTCCCAGGTAAGGAAAATAGCTCGTAATCAAAAGCCAGCATGTGCCCAGTTTGTTTACGCGAAAAAAAAAAGGGGGAATCGAGCTGAAGGATCCATTAAGGCTGCTTTGAGATGGAGAGCTAATATCTCCTCGCTCACTCGCCCCATCACGTCCTCCCTGTCGCCCTAACGACTGCAGGCGAGATGCCAGCCCGCCATAATGACAAAGAGGAGACGAGTGGGGAAATGGAGGGAAAATGAGAAGAGGAAGATGACTCGTGCCACATGCTGAATAATGGCAGCGGGTAGTAGACTGGTGCACGTCTGTGTGTGTCTGTCCAGCACTCCGTCATGCTAATGTGTGTTGGGGCCGCCGATGATACAATTTATTCCCAGACTGCAGGTAGAGTGTCCATGTTTACTAAAACTATGGTCGGTGTGTGACCCGTCGGGTCCTCATGTGTAAAGCTGTCCTATATTCATAAACCCATCCCACCGTATATGAAGAAAGAGTTACATGCCTCCTGTGCCATTTATGACAACATGTGCATGAATGCATTTTTCCCATGCATGTGTGTGTAGCCTAAGTGTATTCGCCAAACAGGCAACGGTACCTTGTGCCAATGTCGTTGTGCGCCGCCACTCTGAAGGTGTAGCCGCAGGCGGGGAACAGTCTCGTCAGCTTACAGTGTTTCAGGCTCCCAAAGTAACATTCTCTGAAAACACTGTTCTTCTTTCCCTGCAGAGGAGACAGCAGATGCATTATAGATGGAAAAGACAAGAACGGGGACGGGGGGGTGAGAGAAATTGCAAAAGGAGATTTAAGAAATGAATAAAGTAGATAAAGAAAAAATAATCCTGTGTAAAGTAAGAAAAGGATGAGGAGGAGGAGAGTAGGGGCCCGACATGGATTAGAAAGACATAATTCATATGTTTATTACATTAGCTGAATATCCATTTAGTGACATCCGTGTTTTATTATTATAAAATAAGGAGCAGGTGACGGACATGAAGAGCGAGTGACAGACTCACCTCGTCCCATTCGAGCAGGTAGTTTGTGATTTTGGAACCGTTTTCGCCTGGAGGCTGTGGACGATGGAGAGAGATGGACGGAGACAAGAGGGAAAGACGGAGAGATTAGCCGAGGACAACAGAATCCGACAAAATACCTGCCGTGTTTTGTAATTGGCCTTGTATCCTCTGTGGGTGACTGATGTCGCTCTTTATCAGCGACAGTGGGAGTGGATGAAACATGACTTGTGAAGAAAAGGGTCAGAGAAGGCAGAGAGAGAGAGAGAGAGAGAGAGAGAGAGAGAGAGAGAGAGAGAGACACTGCGCTAACAAAATTCGCTAGACACGGACACTCATGAAGTAAAAACATAAAAAGCCCAGACTCTTGATCCGTGGCACTGATTTCTAATCGTTTCATCACAAATATCCTCCAATCGGCACGTCACTGTGATGTTTATTGGGGTGAAATGTGTCACTGTGTGTCTTTGGGGATGAGACAGCAGAGTGCGCCTGTGTGTACCTTCCACTGTAGGCTGAGGGTGCTCTTGGTGCGGTGGGAGAGTTTCGGGGTCAACGGGACGTCGGGGGCGCCGCAGTGGGTGGTGAACGAGCCGGCCTCTGAACACGAGCCTCGAACCGAGTTGTACATCGCCGACACCCTTTAACAAGCACACAAGACGTCTTTGTTTTAGTGAAGATGCACAAAGCTAAATCACACGGAACACACGGGAAAGTGACAAAACCATCCGATGTGGAAATGGTACGAAGCATCCAGTGGCAGCGTCCTTACCGTACGTGGTACTCCATCGCTGGCCGTAAGTCTTTCAGATGGTACTCCAATTCTTCGCCACTGAAACACACGCACACAAAGCACGAAAGGTCACACCGGTCACACCACAACTTTGGATGTATTCTTGCATTTGGAGCTGGATCTTGGAGCGCGTTCCCTACCTGTATATGAGGCGATACTTCCCGTCTCGTCCCTTATCCGAGAGAGAGAGCTCGTAGGAGCAGCACACGGGCATCCCGTTGCTGAGCCTGTTCACCAGCCCCGCAGGGGGGGCCCAGGACAGCCGGGCGGCCCGCGCCTGCACATTGGACACCTGCAAGATACACGTAAAAAATATACATACTGCATGTTACGATACACAATTAAACCAAGTATAGTTGCACATGCACAACATGTAATGTGGCATTTGGATAGTGGAAGTATGCAGGACCAGTAATATCCTTGTGAATATGTGGGTAAAATTGTTCTATCAAGGTATGTCAATCATTGCAAATGTGCATGTGTATGAATGTGCATGTAAGTAAAATGTATTTTTATTGCACTTATTACAGACAAAGGTCACTAATTGTAAAAAACAAATATACACAAATTAACCCAAAGTGACCATAACAGGTGCCAACACAGGTAAGAAAGCATAATAAAATACACAATAACAGAAATGTGTCTGTCTGTCCATGTATGAATTTGTGTCTGTGCACGTAAAAATGAATGCGTTATTGAAAACATTTCCCCGGCCTCGACTCCTCCTTCCGGCTCATGCACATCCATTGTGCCGGGAGCGCACCAGAACATTAAAAATGAACAAACACAGAGGAAAAAAAAAGAAAAGAGGCCTGCGTGCTTGTGTGTTTAGCTTGTGTGTTGCCTGCAAGTGCAGACGTGTTTATGGGATTTTTTTAAAGTTGTGGCACATGGTGGGCGAGCCAACTTAGTGTGATTTAGCGCAGTCTGCTTCTATTCCAGACAGAGCACACATCCACGGAGCGGGCCGTGAATGTGCCTCGAGGGCACTGCTAACCACAGCCATGTCTGTGAGGACGCAGACAGACAGGAAGAGAGGCGGAGACAGACGAGCCACTTTATTGAGAGTTTTGATACCACAGCGATTAGGTTTTATAAGATCACATCACACTGGGTTCACGTGCCT
The DNA here is from genome assembly GCA_023566465.1 of Cottus gobio. Lineage (NCBI taxonomy): Eukaryota > Metazoa > Chordata > Actinopteri > Perciformes > Cottidae > Cottus > Cottus gobio. Next base: position 8,936,415 of record CM042228.1, read on the forward strand.
GGGAACACCTTTGTCTTTGGTGGTAATCTATTCACAAGGATGAACACTCTGCGGATAAACAGATAAGGTTTCAGACAGCGAAAGTCGCAAAAAGCAGAGAGAGAAAGGGCACAAAGAATCAAGAAGAAGAGGCTGAGAAACGGAGATAAAAGAATGAAGGACGCCATTTAGAGGCTTTGCGGTCCTTTTTTCCCTTTTGACCCTGAGAGGCTGTTCATCATCTCCAAATGATCTGCATGGCAGACTCTGTTCCACTAAGGCCGCCGACTGTATATCAATCAGTACTCGTCTTCTGTCGTTTCATCTTGCACAACGGCTGATTTTTTTATAAAAAGGGCCTTTAAACTGAATTTGGCACATTTTTTTCGATGTGCCCTTGACAATCAATCTGCTTGACAAGGCACACCACAGATGTTCAGGTTGAAGAGACGCATCTCCACTCTTCGGTTATTAAAAGAAAAAGCTCTACGATGTTGAAGACTATTTGAAAAGGTGTGTATCTTGCACATTTCGCAATTACTACCTTTTTATAATGTATAGTTTAAAACTGCAGTATGTGTCGTAAACTGAAATAATAAATAATTAAATGTATACCAGCGTGTGGGAAGGTCATGCATTCGGTCCTGTGCGTCTGTCCACAGCTCATCTCGCACACTACTGGAACCCTCAAGACGAGATATCTATTGTGCTCATTTATTAAAAAAAATAATAACTATTTTATTGACTATTTTATCCCGCCACTGACAGCCGACCCCTCACTCTTAAACTGCTTCAGTAGCAAAAGGCCTTTCCGGGCAATGGGCCAGGCCAAAAACAAGCCGTAGGTATAGTCTGCTGCAGGCCACATTTGAGCCATTGTCATGGCTCAAAAACTGACATCCATGGAAAGGTTTGGTCTCATTTTGAACCAGAATATCTGCAGATTAATTTTAGAGATTACACCTTTTCCCTGCTCGTCTTTAAATGAAGAACTTTCTCATATGAGCCTCTCCTGCTCCCATGTCTGTATGCAGACATGCAGAGACACAGCGGAGTCCATCACAAGGCACTTTAGCTGCTGCAGGGAGGACTATGAAACCTATATCTGTCCCTTTATATAAAATACATCCACACCAAACTACTGTCTCCTCTATAATAAACTGGCTGTATCACTGAAGGGGAGATTTGAGGATATGAGAGTGAATTAATGTCCCAAAGGGCTCAAAGTCTCTCTCTCTCTCTCTCTCTCTCTATTCTGTCTATTTCAACCCCCGTTATAAACTTGCAGATATCAAATGGTCCCATTGCACAGACTGCTGACCAAAGTGCTATAACCTGGAGCGAGCGATTCCTCTCGACCAAACTATGTCTGCGTGGCTCTGGCTCATTCATTCACATTCTCCTTGCGGAAGGGAAAAAAAAGATAAAGCTGATAAAAGATTGAGTGGGAAGTGAATGGCCTGGATGAGCAGATGCTGCCCTCATGTGGCCAATGAAGAGTTATCCTCCCAGTCACGGCCGTTAGAGCCACGCATTACTTTAAAAACGAGACGTGTGTGTGTGTGTGTGTGTGTGTGTGTGTGTGTGTGTGTGTGCGTGGGCAGCAGTGGGAGGGAAGTGTGAATACCAACCTGTGGTTTGTCGATCGCACACAGCATGTCTTGAACTCGCTTCGCCTCTGAATCATGATCTGAGGAGACAAAAAGAGTGGTGATCAAACAACAGAAAGAGGCTTTTAACGTGATACTCAAGAGCGAATTTGTGACTGGCTCTATTCATGGGAACATAATTGCAGTCTGTGTGCATAATTCATGTATTGATTTGAACTTTAAAAACTCTTCTAAACAGATGCACATTAGCGATCTTGGCAGCGCTGCTTTAAAACGGGGCGGTGGATTGACACGGAGGCTGTTTTATTTTTTTATTCCCACAAGCCACGTCATCGTGAGATCTGGAAAACTGTGGCTCACTATTGTTGTTCCGCTAAGATACTTAATCATCCCCGTTAGTCGGCTGTGGAAAGGAAAACAGAAATAGTCCAAAATAGACCCAATAAAAACAGCCCTAAAGTCTAAATAAGTGAGTTGCCTAATGGGTTGTGACGCAACACTTGTTTTCTTCAGCATCCGCCTATTTCTTTAGTCACTAAATGACCTAGAGCAAATAAAACGGGGATCACCAAAAAATACGATTGCTATACAACGCTGCTGCTTTAGCGTATGAGTTATAAGAGCTGGCCTACAAAGAAAACAGGATTAAGATATTTCGCTTAAGAGAACTTTATAATTTCCTACCCACTTTTATTTATTTGTATGTGATTTGAATATTTGATACAGATGCAATACAACAGACTGGACCAGATATAGCTGATAAGTCACGTTATGTGGTTCTAAGCAATTGGTGTTCCTTCCTGTGCAATGATAGGGTTTTAGATAGGGCTTATTATCAATAAAATTGAAATAAAAATGTTAATCAGGCTGTGCTGAAACAATTGATAATTTGACAACTAGAAAATGGATTCAATCGATTATTCATTTCAGTACGTTATCAAGCAGAAATGTCACAGATTTACACTTCCTGTTTCTCCAATCTGAAGTTTTCTCTAAGCATGATTTTGGGTGGACTATTCCATTGTAACGACACACACACACACACACACACACACACACACAGCATAAACATCTGCACACAAACACACACTCCTGTACAGGTCTGGTCCAGTAACGCGATGCGTCTTAAGGTGATTTATTGGACACTTGGGATAGTAACAAGGGTAAGGGAGCCCGTGTGTGTGTACGTGTGTGTGTGTGTGTGTGTGTGTGTGTGTGTGTGTGTGTGTGTGTGTGTGTGTGTGTGTGTGTAATGGAAGTCTTTCCCCCTGTGTGATCCCCGCAGTTGAGGTTTTTCCGACCAGAAGAGGCCTGCTTTCTCCATCTGAGTCTGACCACTGTAAATCACACGGGAAGTGTGTGTGTGTGTGTGTGTGTGTGTGTGTGTGTGTGTGTGTGTGTGTGTGTGTGTGTGTGTGTGTGTGTGTGTGTGTGTGATCATGTGGGTCAGCAATACACGACCTGTATGAAACCAAGTCTGTTTGATGAGCGTGTTCCTGGTACATGACTGCATCCCATCAGCATTACCACACAACCGCTCACACACAAAAACATACTTGTGTATAAAACAGTCTGTGCTTTAAAGATCACTGTATACTGGGAGTAAGTGATAAATGAGATAGTGTGTGTGTGTGTGTGTGTGTGTGTGTGTGTGTGTGTGTGTGTGTGTGTGTGTGTGTGTGTGTGTGTGTGTGTGTGTGTGTGTAGGTGTGTGTGTGTGTGTGTGTGTGTGTGTGTGTGTGTGTGTAGGTGTGTGTGTGTGTGTGTGTGTGTGTGTGTGCGTGTGCCTAAGTCCCTCTGACAGGTTCTGTGGGGGAGAGGGCCTCACTGTGCCTGGGGGTACACTTATGAGTCATGGCAACAGTGATGTCATGGAAGCACAACCTTAACTTGACCTCCTCGTGTGTGTGTGTGTGTGTGTGTGTGTGTGTGTGTGTGTGTTAGACAGAATAAAAAAGCAAGTGCAAGAGAGACAGCGAGAGTGTGTGTGTGTGTGTGTGTGTGTGTGTGTGTGTGTGTGTGTGTCTCAGTATTAGGTTACAGGAGATTCGTAATGAGTGATGGCAGGAGGGGGGTTAAGCTACTGTGTGTGTGTGTGTGTGTGTGTGTGTGTGTGTGTGTGTGTTGGGGTTGGCAGCAGAATAAGGTTCAACAGGTGAAGTGCACACTGCATCCCTGCAAGGCTCTATTTTTTTTTTTTTTACACACATTTGTCCCCTTTCATCCATTTGGACAAAACATAACTTTTCTCCTTCATGGAATAATGACACAATCAAACAGACATCTGCAGGCAAGAACCGCTCTGACCCGGCTTATTCCACCCATTCATCACATCTGGGAGCCAAAACGGAAAACACTGCCCTGTTTTAATGCTGCAGTCATGTAGCTACCTGTCTGGTGTGCCGGTACCAGGTGAAGCTCTATGCAGCATCATTTCAGCGCTCGCGTTCAGCAAACAACAGATGTTCAAACAATGTGCTGATGAGAGGCTCCTCTGGGAGTTCAAGGCTTCATCAAGAACCGGAGAAATGCATTTAGCATTTACAGTAAAAATCACATATCACATAATCAATATATATATATATATAGGATACTTTTTTCATTTCTTTGTTTATTGGAAACTGTGATGAGAGTAAAATTTCATTCAATCCATACATTTGATTTATCCTCCAGTCACCAAAACTTCATTCACCGATTCAAGATATATTAGATCAAGCAAATGTTAAACATCCCTTTAAAACCGGAGGTTTTATTTAGCATTTTTGTTTTTCTATAATTTTGTAGCTCACTACGTGTCGAGGGCCGATTCAGGATCAAAGGTGGGACCAAGTCCAAGTATTAACTTTAATAACGTTACATTCAATGGCTACAATTCTGTACCCAATGAGACAGACTAACACTTCAGCACTATGAAAAGCAAGCTGGCCAACACACAAACTCTGTGACAGAAGAAAGAGATTTATGTCATATTTCAGGAGAGCAGTAATAAAGTTTGCTCTACCTCACCGCTGAGTGTTATGACTTGCTGTGGTTGCTGAGTCCAGCTGCCCAAGTGTTTAATATAGAGGACAACCACAAGGAGCTGATGCTGACGGCTCAAACACCATCCGAGTCCCTGTAACTGCGCGCGCGCACGCGCACACGCACGCACACACGCACACACGCACGCACACACGCACACACGCACACACACGCACACACACACACACACACACCTCTGTCCTCACTGTCCCTCACCTCCTCTTCCTTCTGTTTATGTGCTGCCCACACAGCCTCACTTCCTCTCCTCGTCTGACCTCACATCCTGTCTGCGTCCAGCCGCCTGTGTTTGATTACCGAGGACAGCTAGACGGAGCGAGGGAGCGCAACGGAGCAGCAGGAAAAGAAGAGGGGGGGGGGGGGCAGCAGGCCGAGCCAAAAACAGACGAGCGAGGGATTTAGAGGAAGAGAGAGAGACACTCAAGGACAGACTGCACTGAGAGAGAGAGAGACTGAATGATAGATTGGAGAGACAGAGACAGAGAGAGACAGAGAGAGAGAGAAACAGAGAGAGAGATAGACACTAAAGGACAGACTGCATAGAGAGAGAGAGAGAGAGAGAGACTGAATGATAGATTGGAGAGAGAGACAGAGACACAGAGAAAGAGAGAGAGAGAGAGAGAGAGACTGAATGATAGATTGGAGAGAGAGACAGAGACACAGAGAAAGAGAGAGAGAGAGAGAGAGAGAGAGAGAGAGAGAGGCAAGGGGAGTCTGGGTAAGAGATTAGGTGCAAAAACGCAAGGAAATTGGGAGACAAAGAGCGAGCCAGGGATCAACAGAGAGAAGGAGAAAGGGAGGGATGAAAGGAGAGAGGGCGCAGAGGGTTTAGGAGGATGTGAGGAAAGGATTACGCAAACTTTTGTGACATCATCGGTAGGCGCAGAGTCGATGCGTGATCTCAACGTACGTAGCAGTAGTTACAGTCCTGCCTTCAAGGGCCTTTCTTTGGTCTATGTAATAAAGCTGTGAAGTGGGAACCACGGTTATGAAAAATATAAAACAATATAATAACAATCAGGAAAAGAAATGTCCCACATAAACTATGGACTTCATCTGCGGCTTTCTTGACTTACGAAACCAGGGAGGGGCTTCATCTCTCTATTGGAATATAATACATTATTATAATAATTATAATTATAATAAAGTGCACAAGCGCATCGTACGTGAGCTCAATGCCGTCTCGCTCTTTCCTACGCGCTCTAATTCCTCTGGACCTCGCCACCTCAATCCTCACGCAGATGCATGAACATGTTTCCATGTTCTTTTCTTAATGTCACACACACTTTAATAAGTGGCATCACTTGTGAGGAGGCTGCATTCCTCCTGCATGACGGCCTGCGTCTGTCTGCACCGGGACAGAAAAAGACATTTAAGGCCTGGACAGAAATATTTGAAGAATGTGGAGGTCATTCAGTCCCCACTCAACACACATACTGAGTGTGTGTGTGTGTGTATGTGTGTGTGTGTGTGTGTGTGTGTGTGTGTGTGTGTGTGTGTGTGTGTGTGTGTGTGTGTGTGTGTGTGTGTGTGTGTGTGTGTGTGTGTGTGTGTGTGTGTGTGTCACTGTAAAAGGAACAAAGTGGGATAGGATACTCATCTTTAGAAGGCTCTAATCAGGGAGAACAAAGCAAAGCAATGGACACAGCTCGAAAGGGAGTCGAGAGAGAGAGAGATGTAGAGATGAGAGGAAGGACAGATAGCAGAGGACGGAGAGGAAGGAGTTGAGAAGGAGGGAGAAGAGGCAGAAGGAAAAATTGAGTTTAAGAGGGGCACAGACCTTGGATTCCACACTATTATCATCTGCTGCTGCATAGTGAGCATTCCATCTGTTCAACAGCTGGGCCACACACACACACACAGAGAGAGAGAGAGAGCGAGAGCAAGAGAGAGCGAGAGAGTTGGGACATGCCTGAGATTGTGGTTGTCATGGTGAAGGTCCGGTTCTCATGGCCAGAGCGCTGATCGTTTATAAAGGGGATTAGAGACGGAGAGACGGATGACAGACTGGCATAGAAAAGCTGAATAGTTGCTCAAGAATGTGTGAGAGAGAGCACATAAAGTCAGAGGATGTAAATATATCGGAGTTCATATTCAGATAGGAAGAGATGCAAAAGGAGAACCGTGGTTATTGTTGTCTTCCGGCAGTAAACTGATTGGACTTCGTGTAAATACAAATTTGATAAGAATCCGATACACGCAGCTGGATTTCTGCAGGAGAAACCCAACTTTTGGCGACGTGCAACGGCATCTACGAGCGTGCACGAAGGCCTGCAGAGAGCATTTCTATGCAGAAGAAACTTCACAATCCGTGCACCCTTGTGTCCAAAGTAATGAAATCCAAAGTCAAACTAAAATAAATATGTCTTAGTGTGAACACGTGAAATTTCATTCTCCGATGTCCCCCGCCGTGAACCGATTTCTCTCGATAACTGGGTTCCGTGTGTGCGTGTAAACACAGACGGCGGAGACAGAGAGACCTTGTCCGCTGCCGCCTCTCACCGAGCAGAGAGACGAGCGCCTCCACTGCCAAGCGACACAAAACGCTCCCCACTTTTTCCAAGAAGAGCATGAATGTGTGCGCGCATGTATATATGCACATGTGTTTATGTAAGCGTGTGTACGTGCCGCGTACGGCGTAAAGCGGCCTGGCCAGGCAGCGAGGGATTATGGGGGATGAGTTTCTCAGAACCCTGACCCCATTCGACCCTGCTCTGCCCAAAAAAAAAAAAAAAAAAGTCACACTCTTGAGATCCTGAGAGTGCGACTGCAGACAGAGAGGAAGACAAACACACAGACAGTCAGACAGACAGTCAGACAGACAGGCAGACAGACAGACAGACAGACAGGCAGACAGACAGGCAGACAGACAGACAGCAGAGAGAGAGAAGCCTGCACATGCAAAACAGCATCAATTTCTACATATAAATAATAGTTTTTTTTGTTTCTTTGTTGCCAATTGTTAGAAAATCCATGTGCATGGATGCGTTTGAGTTTTTATCATGTTCATTAATAAAGATGCTAGCCCTGCTCCTCTCTAGCCAATCACTAAGCAGCATACAAGCGGTTAATGACATTAAATTGGGTCTCCCATTTCATCCCAGTGTTTTTACATTATTCTTCAACCAACTTTCCCATCAGGCTTGTTGTTTAATGTTACTGCGAGTCCGGCTTTGACGAGCATGTAGAAAGTGAACAATACATCTCCTGCAGCCCGGCCGGACAATGAGTAGCGGTGTAGGTAGCTGGAGGTAACACACAGACTGCGCTTAAGCACCTTATACAACCCCACTTCAAATAATCCCAACAATCCCTTTAAATCGAACTTTTACCCCGCTGGAGCAGTTGAGAGGACTTAAAATATTATGTAACCATGTTCTGGGGGAGGGGGGGGGGGGGGGGGGGGGGGCAGTACTTTGACGGGAAGTTGTACTTGTATCACAAGGTTCATTCAGCGGGACGGGGTAACGTCTGGCGGACTCATTGTGATTGGCGAGAACAACCTCCCCTTCTAATCCCACTAGTCCTGTTACATGATATCAGCGGGAAAGACATTCCTCTGCTGGTGAAGCCATCCCTTGTTCTCGCTCCGTTTTCTGTACATCCCCCCCTTCCCCCCCCCCCCCCCTCGACTCTTTCCGTCCCCCAATTTCTGTGCGTCGCTCCTCTCCTGTCCCACGTCCTTGTCTTATCTCTTTTCTTTCATTCCCTCTTCTAGTCTTCCACACCACCGCCCTCCGCCTTGCCCTCCAAGCATGGCCGTATTTGGGTTTGTGGGAAGGGGTTGTAGTTTGTATGGGGGGGAATTGAGATTATCACCATGGCGATCCACATCAAAACAGTCCAGTAAGCGGAGGGTGGGAGTGTGTGACACACACTCATTTCACACATTTCCAGTTACTACAGTAACTGCATGATGAGCTGGAAGAGGAGCTTGACGGTAATGTAAAAGCTGAGGCCCGAGCGAGAGGCATTGTGCTTCTGTAAGCCTCTTCTTTCCCCACCGGCATTGTCCTTTACTGCAACTTAATTAGTGGTAAAACAATAAATAAAGAATAAACCATTACTCAAGCAAAATCTGGTGTTGTCTGCATACTACAGTTATGGATTTGCACCTCCTACAATTTCTTGTTAATGGTCACCTGATGTGTTTTATTTATTCTAACTTCAGTGGAATATGTTTCAGCACATTTGAAAAAAAAAGCACATTATTCTACGATAAATTGAATGTTCAGTTCATAAATGAAAAATTCAGATCAAAACACTCAGTTTTATTGTGGCTAATGTAGGTGGATATTACCTCATGACTCCTCCCTATTGATTAACTGCTTGGTGTTGTAGTATTGATATTTTACTACATGGTTATTCAAATTTACAAAACTCTGGAGGAGACCTCTGTATTTGGGAGGAGAAATGTGCCAGAGGAACAAATATTAAAAATAAAACTGTATAGGAGTGTCCCCGACTCTAGAGCAAACAATGTGCCAAGAATTGACACAAGATTCAATTCCAGCAGGGGTTTCCTTTCAAAACATTCTTGGCACATTTTCATTATGTTTGGCAATAAAGAAAAATGTCTCTAGGTTTTGGATTCACTATGTCAATACTGAAGATTCATGAAATGTCTCCCTCAGTTTTGTTGCTAAGACAATTGCGCAACTGGACTCAGGGTGCATTTCAGGAAAAAAGAAAAGGACTTTAAGGAATTTAAGAATGTACCTCTATATAAAAGACAGATGTGTTGCCACAGCTCTAATACCACAACCACGTTGATATCTATGACCCCTTCCTCTGATTCTTCTCACATCCCATTTAAAAAGAAGGCAACACATTTTAGTTTCCCCCAGAATTCACAGCACGGGGGCATGGCGCTCGAATCGAAGACGGGGGAGACGAGGGTGCTGGGCCCATCTGTCGCTGCTGAAATCCCAGTTTCTCTGAGTGAGAGACAGGATCTGTGGTGGTGACGATGACGATGATGAGGCAGAGCCAAGATGGAGGAACAGAGGGGACGGGGCCCACATCTGTTTCTGCTCAGCGAGCAGCTCAGTTCGGAGGAAAAAAAGGGGCCTGTAGAGCCGGCTTTACTGCATGGGGAATGGACACGGCGCTCGCCAAGTCAGCCGGCTGCCTTACTGGCACGGGGGCAACAGCCAGCCACACACACACACACACTGTTTGCACACACTGAGCAAGGGCATCAAGGGCAAAGCGTAGGCGGCTGTGTGTGTGTGTGTGTGTGTGTGTGTGTGTGTGTGGTATTCTGGGTTGGACCATACTTGGACGCGTCGGGGTAAGCAGCAACGTTGTCGGAATGTTTGCTCTTTAACTCTCGGTCTCTCCATTTCCTGTGAAGTGTGAATTCACAGGAATTCTGGTTGATCTTTTTTTTCTCCTTACTAACCTTCCATCCATCTCTCTCCTCCTCCCTACTCCCTCTCTCTCTCTCTCTCTCATCTGTCCTTCCAATCCTACATTCCTCTCCTCTAACTGTTTGCGCCCCGACCTCCCGCCAACCCTCTGGACCCTCGTACTCTGATTGTTTTACAGGAAGCCCAGTCACGGGGTGTTTGTGCATATAAATGTGTGTGTGTGTGTGTGTGTGTGTGTGTGTGTGTGTGTGTGCGTGCGTGCGTGCGTGTGTTTGTGGTACGTCTAGCTGACTCAGCCCGATCTCCAGTCCAGTAGTGAGACCCTGGCAGACCAGAACCGACAGCCAATGACATGCTCTATGTGTCACGTGTGTGCTCGTGGTTTGAGTAAACACATTTTCTCATCTATTGGTGCAGAGTCATTAAGAATGTGTTTTGCTTTATTTGCTAATTATTCTGCCTTCACCTCAATACAAGGATTTCAAGAATGATTTTGCATCCTCAGTTACCCTCGATATCTCACAGACCATGTGGTGAACAGTGGGGCTGCAAATAATTATTTTCATGTTTTGTTTAGCCAGCAGTCCCAAATCCAAAATATACTAAATTTACAATGATGAAAAAAACAGAGAATGTTTAGTATTTTTTGATTAATTTATTGATTCGACTGACAACACATTTGCTAATTACTTAATTGAATCAACTTGTGGTTTAAGTTTCAGGGAAAAGAGTTCAAAGGAAAGTGCTCTCTGAGGAAAAGAAATGTCTCTATGACAACTGGCATCATGTTCAGTGGATTATCACGAAGAACAAGGACGTTTTTCTGAAACAAATTGTGAGCAGAACAAAACTATTTCCAGTCCCTTCTATAGTACTGAGGAGCAGGCCGACATCTTAGAGACACCTTTCCATCATGCTTTTATATTTATAGACTTTTTGTAATCTCCAAAGTCTCTTAATAAATTACACTACAACATGGTTGTGTCCCCGAATGTTGAGTCTTTCTCTATATGTGGAACATAAAACCATTTCAGTTCTCATGGATTTTGGGAAACGCATACATTTACCACACCCGACCCAGATGTTATAACCCTCTGATCTGACACCATGCCGTGAGAGACTACAGCCAACCTTTATGAGGGTCCTAAAGATCTAAAGAAGGGTTCGACAGATACAGTGAGGGAGATGAAGTTGTGTCTCTCATTACGTTTTTCTGTCGCCACCTCTGCGGACAGTCCTGTGTGTGTGTGTGTGTGTGTGTGTGTGTGTGTGTGTGTGTGTGTGTGTGTGTGTGTGTGTGTGTATAAATTAGATACTCTGCTCTTTTCAATAACTCAGACATTCATCGGACGTGTCAAAAGACATGTCATTAAAGAGGAACAGTACCACAATGTGTGTGTGTGTGTGTGTGTGTGTGTGTGTGTGTGTGTGTGTGTGTGTGTGTGTGTGTGTGTGTGTGCGCTAAGGCTGAGCTGTGGTGTCTGAATCTCGGAGCTCAAAAGGTTTCCTTCATCTCAAGCAGGACTCTACAGGTATGTGACTCCCCCTCCCTCTCCTGCCTCCCCCCCACCCCTCCCCCCCTGTGGCTGAGCCCTCATCAACAAGGCCGGTATTGTAGCGGGTAAAACGATAGCGCTCAGGGACGGGTTCAGCTATGTGGTTACCCAGACAACCTCCATACCTCCATCCCCCCCCCCCCCCCCCCTCACCTCAATGAGGCTGCATACATCCATTCATTTTTTTGGGTGACTTTCTGTGAGAAAACAAAAGGAGTGAGAGAAAGAGAGGAACGATAGGTGTGTTTTATCAGTTTCATCCTGAATGCAGAGTGAGGGAGGATACACGTTTTTCTTCCACAAAGAGGTGGTTTGAGGTGGTCACTATTCTGAAGATTAAAAGGCCTGACTAGCAGAAATGGAAAACTAAAGGAATGTCCAGAGATTCGAGTTTGTTTCCTTGCAGTTGTTTTTGGGGCAATACATAAATAAAATACAGAAACATACATTGCACGATGACAATGTAGCTCTTTTGTACTCAGCATCTGTGTGTGTGTGTGTGTGTGCGCGCTTTCTGAGGAGGAAGACTGTGTCCTACCTTGTGTGTGTGTCTCTGGTTCACTGTTTCGTGGACTGCTGCGGAGTCGTCTCTCCGGCTTCTTCCCTCCCGGACTGCAGAGTCCGCCCCCTGACCCCACCGACCCGAGCGATGGGGCGTGTGATTTGTTGCTGCATCACAAATAGAGTTACAGCAGCATTTAATTAATCAAAATATATAAACTGGGACCAGTAACAGTTTCGACTAAATTCTCACCACAGAGTCTTGGGACAATAATCAATGAATAACGTGTAAAAAAGAAAAGAAAAGAAAAGGTAACATGGTCATAGAGGGGCTCAGAGGGTGGGCAGCAGGCTCACCTGTATCCGTTGTGTGCGGGCCCCAGGCTGCCCTTGTAGAGAGTGGAGGGAGGGGAGTTGAGCCGGTTCTGTCGCTCTAGTTGCCTCTGTTCCTTTATCTTTTTGGGCTGTGGCTTACTGTACTGTGTCTCCTCTCTGCCTATGTAGTTGGACATCCCATAAACTGGGATGATTTCTGAAGGGGTAGATGAGATGAAAGAAGAGAAAATAAATATGTACAAAGAATTATCATTATTTTTTTTATTTGATTAATAATTGATTCTACATAAATGCCATGATTTTTTTTTCTTTTTTCGAGGGCCGTGGCATGAAGTCCAGCCGGCATGTCAGTACCTGGGTCGCCGTACATGGGGGGGAGGTGGTGCTGGTAGTACTGGTGGGGGGACAGTTCCCCGGGGCTGACAGGGGGGTAGAAAGAGTGAGAGTTGGGGATGAAGTGAGGGTGAGCCAGGTACGGGGGAAGGTGGTGTGTGGGGGAGAGGGCCGGAGAGTAGGAGGGAGGGTAGCACTCTGGGGACTGGGGCGTCACCACCACCCGGCGGACCCCCGTGTTATCCTCCAGCACCTGTGAGAGACACAGAAGAAGGAAAAAAGGGGAGGTGAGTGGAAGCGGGATAAGAAAATAAAAGAAAACTGTACACTTTTGGCTTTTATTCTTTTTACCCACAAATCATATGAGGTCAGTTAACAGCATACAGAGTTGAGTGGAGGTTTTGTGTACTTAGAGGAATAGTTCAACACTTTGACGCAGATAAAAATATTGACACCACTCTATTAATGAAGGTATCAATCTCCTCATCCAATTGTTGGTGAAAAAGCAAATAAGCACATTTAAAATTCAAATATTCTTTCTATCTATTTTTTAAAGCTACATTAAAGATTACTATGGCCCCTAAAGCACCTGCTCTTATAAAAAATGATGCTGTCAATCACTTGCGTGAGAGCATGTCCAATGGGTGGTATATCTCATGAAGGAATGAATCGCATGATTTAGTGAACAAGTGAGCGATTGTGCTG